>CM062809.1:346689248-347289248 GCA_031772625.1 Pinus tabuliformis | reverse complement strand
TAAGGCCAAAAGGTATGACAAAAAATTCATGATAACCTTCATGAGTCTAAATGTTATTTTCGGAATGTCTTTTGTATTCATTCTAATTTGATGTTATCTTGAGTGAAGATCCAACTTGGTGAAGTAAATTGCTCCATGTAGTTCATTCAACAATTCATCAAGGGCAAGAATGGGAAACTTATATTTTATAATAAGCTTTTTGAGCTCTTTATAATCCGGACACATATTCCATGATCCATCCTTCTTGTGCACCAACGTTGCTAGAGAAGATAAATAAATTTGGCTAGGTTCAATTATACATTCCTCTAACATTTCTACAATCATACGTTCAATTTCACTCTTATGAACATAGGGATATTTGTAAGCTTCGAAGTTTGGAGGAATGCTTGCTAGAATCAAGTGAATAACATGATCATGATAGTGAATAGGTGGGAGACCTTTGGGAGTCTCAAATACCTTGGAATAATTATCAAGGACCCTTTAGAGATATGAAGAAATGGATGACTTACATGTTTGAACATCTAGTAAAGATATTTTTCTATTACCCCTCACTATTCCTTCTTCAAAATAATTTTCATTCCATCAAAGCTAATTATCTTCCCAAGTTTCCCTACGACACCCCTTAATTTAATTTCCTTTACATCCAAGAAAAATTTCGATAAAATAGCTTGAAAAATAAAAGTTATCATCCCCAAAGATTGTACCCATTAGACTCCTAATACAAATCTGTGCCACCCATTGAAATGGAAATTATTATAATATTCAATACATTTCCCCCCATGGTTAGATTGATATTTTGTCACTTCCCTAAGCAATTTATAGTTACTCCATTTGTAGCCATCACTTGACACTCTGATGTTGAAAATAGAAAGTAATTCAAATCCTTAGCTATCTAACAATGAATAAAATTATGAGTACTACCTGAATCCATCAACACTATTACCTTTTTGTTTTTAATATATCATTATATCTTAAGAGTTTTAGGAGTGGTAATTCCTACCAATGCATTAAAAGATATGGTTGGATTGATTTCTTCTTTCTCAACCCATGGTCTCGATTGGTTCTTATTGTATATCTTCTACTTTTGATGTTTTGTGTTCCTTTTCTTCCTCCTCTTCACAATCTATGTAAAATAATTTCTTCTCAGCACACTTATGACCTTTAGTGCATTTGTTATCACAACTATAACAAAGTCCATTTGATATTTTTTCCTCCATTTGTTGTGGTGTCAACCTTGTAGGTTATGGGAAGCTAGGAGAAAGAACACTTCCATCTTTATAGTTGTGAGTGGTAGACCTCCTTGTTGCCATAATTTTTCTTTCAACCTTTCTGGCCTCCCTGAATTCATTCTCCAATGACTTAGGTTCCCAAACATGAACATCATGTTTGATGTTATACTTTAAAGTCCCTCTGAAGACATCAATCAAATGTTCCTATGGAATATCAATTACCTTGATATTCAATCTTTGAGTTTCCTAAATGTGCTCACCAACTGAACCCTTTTGTTTGATATTTATCATTTGGCTAAAGAAGGTATTTTTTCTTTGTATCCTCATAATGCGATAACAATTCCTCTGTAAAAATTGTCCAAGTGGGAAGTTCTTTATGAGAACAAAGCCATCAATACCATAAAAATTTATTGGGTTCTAAATATAAATATGCATTTTGTACCTTTTGTGTCTGTTTCACATCGTGTAGATCAAAGAACTACTCCATTTGTAGTATCCATGTTACCATATCCTTGCCATCAAACTTCATGATATCGATCTTTGGAATATGGTTGGTATTCAACCCAAAGTTAGAGTCTCTAAATCATGATTCACATTCCTTTTTTTCTCATCATGGGATTCATGGAATACATTCTCAGCACTAAGAATCCTTTCTTCTCACAACTTTGTCAAACATTCCTTCAAACCTTCCATGTTTGCATTTATTTTTGCTTCTAAACCATCAATATTAGCTTCCAATTAAATTTTGGTTTCTCCTTTTGATAGCGAAAATTGTTGCACTTGGTTTTGTAATTTTTATATATCATGTTGCATTTATTCTTCTTCTTTTGTTATAGTAGTGCTTTCTTTTAGAGCTTGATTTGGAGCTTGTTGATAGGCTGATATTGAAACTATTGTTTCTCTATAATTTTGGTCTCCCGAGGTCTAAAATTTCATCGTGTGGTAGCTCTCTATGTCCTCTTTGCAAACCCATGACTTAGACCATGATTGGGTTCTTCAAGGTAAAGTTATGATAAATCTCCCAAGATGACCTACATATTGATTGATTCAATGGAGCAAACTTGTAAAAAATTTCGTGTGTTATTGTTTCAACAATAACACCTAAAAATACTACCTAATAAAATAAAATCCTTTTAATTTTAGTCACATTTTATGAAGTTCAATTTGGATATATGAAATGAAAGTTATAACAATTTTCCTCGAGACACCAGTTTGAGATAGAATTCTGGAGCATACAACAACTATAGCTTCCTTGAACCATATCTCTGAGAATATAGTAAACCAAGCTATGAAATATTTACATGGTGTCCATCCAAATTTTTTATCCACGTGGTCAAAATTTCAAATTCTTAAGACTTGCAGAACAAAAGTTGTAGCAAAAATTCCAAAATGCCATGTTTGAAATACTGAAACCCTAGGATACATAGGTTTGATACCAAATGTTATGTAACTAGATCAAAAAATAGAAGAAAATATAGATCAACAACTTGAAAATAAGAGTCTTTGAGGGGGAAACCTCCATTTACATCACATAAATGAACAATTATTGGATGATTCAAATGACAAGACCTCCTAGGTATATATCTGAGTCCAAAGGGTCAAAATATAATTAGGGCCTACATACCAATACTAACCTAAGGGCTCAACAATAACAATAGAGGGATTATAAGGGGCAAAAAAATAACAATATGGGGGCCACACTAGCATCATATCCTTTAGTGCTTATTTCACCCGTACGATCTGAGTACAACATGCAGCTACTAGTATCTACTTTGCTTCAGCGATAGACAAAGAAATCGAGTTTTATTTTTTTCTTACCGAAGATACCGAACAATTGCCTAAAAATAATGTTACACCACTTGTCCTCTTTCCATCATCAACACTTCCTTCTCAATATGCATCATTGTATACTATTATATTGAAATTTTATCTTCTTTCATACCATAGACCATAATCAATTTTTCCCTTCAATTTTTTGAGGATTCTTTTCACTACATTGACATGGCTTTCCTTGTGGTTAGATTGGAATCTAGCAACCAATCCTAAAACTTGAATATAAGGCCTTGATGTTGTTAAACATAAAATAATTCCAACAAATGACCTATATGTATTCTACTTTACATCAAGGGATTCATCATCCTTGTTCAATATGCACCCAGTGACTAAGGGTGTGTTAATAGGTTTGCAATTCCATGCTAAATTTATTTAAAATCTATTTAAAGTCTATGGACTGAAGATAACTTCAATTCCTATTGGGGGAATTATATGTATTTTAATTCCAACATTTAATTATCAGTCTGGGGCTCATAACCTTTGAGGCACAAGCACAAGTAACACAAGATCAGAGCATCTAGCCTAAACTAGCATCTTAGAAATTCTAGAATGTGGTATTGATTGGAGTACAAAATTTATGTCCCTAAATTAGTCTACTGCTTAGTACAAAATTAGGTACAGATCCTCTGTTTCCAGTTCGATTTATCTAATGATGAAAAATAATAAATATAATTAAATCTTTCTATGAAATCAAGCAAATAACTAACTATCTATCAAATGATTATTGCACTATGATTCAAGCAAAACTTCACACATGAAATCAAACAATGACACTACAAATGACATACAATTTGTGAAGCATTAACGCACAACTTATACTAAAAAGGATATTCTGTCTCTAATCGATTCTAGGTATTCAAACAGAGCATATGCTAAAGGAGTCTTGTGCCAATGATATATATAACCATAAGCAATGAAACACTTCCAATCAAGACAGGAGATTCAATTTAGAACATAAAAATTTACTCCAAAAATTTACTTTAAATCAAACTTCCTTTTCTAGTATTCACAAATTTGAAAGACCAATTGTAAAGTTACACAATATGTTCATAACAATTTTCCATGGCTTACAAAAACTCAACAACAATACATTTATTATATTTAACCCAGATCTATGAAAATAGTAAGGAAACTTAAGTACGAAATTAAGTACATAAATTCTGAAAGTCAGTAACGAAAGAAAATGGGAATTCAATTACCTGCTATAATTAATTATAAAATCAAATTCAAAAATACTACTTTTCTTAATAAAAATATTCCTAGGGTCACACCATAAATCAAAGAGAAATTGGAGAATCTAGAATGAAGAAGTGAGTGAATAAATAACTTGACAAAGACAATTAAATCTTCATATGCCCTACTGACTTCAAACCATTTTTCAATTATACATCTAAGAAATAAAAGGAAATAAATAATAAAATGCACACTTCCATAACTATATTAACCCTACAAACACGACGGGTTCAGGGGGCCCTTCTTGTACATGTGTTGCAGGTTTAAGCTCAAACTCACGAAATGGACACCAAAGCTTACAACAACTTCATTATCTTTTATTTATTCAGCCAAAACAAAATACAATATACAACAACCATTAAATTTGTTGTTCTTCTCTTCCCCTACGTAACTCTATCTCCAATACTGAGTGATTTCAATATAGATTATGCTCTTAGAATTTGAGATCCTGAACTCAAGAATTTGATCTTAGCTATATTCCAACGATATTACAAAATTATATCTCAAATGATTTTTCTGGAATTTGGTTACGACAAATTTGTCTTGGGATATCTTGTGACCCATTCATAACTTGAATGAGATATGGGCTTCATGATTTGTTGTGGTAAAACACAACCCCCCATTTTTTATTTGTTCACTTCAAATAATGGGGACCCTTTCTTTAAAATTTTTGGCTAAACACCTTTTAGGATTTTTATTTAGTTGATTATCCTACGCGTTTGTTAATTTTTCATTTTATTGGGATTCTTATTTTGATTGCTTTCTTAAAATCGCTTTTTCATAAGCTTCCCATTGATGCTTGTTTTACCTCATTTGGACAACTGGTTTGTAAATGACATTCTTTTGAAGTCTAATCATTTATGTCACCTGGGTTAAAAACACATAAAATGTAAATATTCCATTTTTGTAAATAAATTAGTTCAATAATGCATTTATTTTAAATATTAACCCCTAGTTAGTTATTACTAACGTTTTTCATTTTTACTTATACAGCCAAGTCATGAAGCATCAAGATTTCAGTCATTTATTCCAATCTTCTATTTTCAAATAAATTACTAATCTGGAAAAGTCGAAACATCAAAGTAGCTGTAGTTTATTTATTTTTTATTTTTATAGTCGCTGTAGTTTAAATAGAAAAATATCACTCCAAATAAACCTCACTCGTCTTCATTAATTTAATAGCCCCCAAGACCCAGATCACAAAAAACTTATTAAAAAAAACCACTTCTCGCAAAGTCTTATCACAGATTTAAAACAAAAAACAAGTCTTAACCATTTCACAAAGCAAAATGCGAGGAGCAATAAACAATTTGGTTTTATACGGCTTATTAAAAAAATTTAATGTAAATTTTTGAGCTCCCTTAACCTCATGCTAACTTCATCGCACAATTTCTCGCATCGCATCTTTAATAAAAGGGCATTCCAAAATAAAATGCAATAAATCATTTTTACGATATGCGATAATCCCATAACTTAACCAAATGATAAAGATCATGGAACTCAAATTAAAAAACAAAATATATAACTACATTTCATAAAATTTCGAGTCCATTAGCGATCACTTGTCGCATGTCGCAAATTAGGTCCACCGCAATTCTCATAACATTCATATCTTAAAAACCCCAATGACCGATATGCGATGGCAAAGGGATATGAGTTCTATAATAAGTTTCATTCAAAAGACACTCATACGTGAGTGAAATAAGTAAAATAGAGAGGGTAGTTATAGTATTGGTGAGGAGTGTAGTGTTAATTTAATAATAGATTAAATAATTAATAATTTAAATAATTAATTAAGTAAAATTTAATTAATTTAATTAAATTAAAATTTAATTATTATTTAAATTAAATAGTTTATAAACAGTGAATTATATATTAATTAGTTAGATTAATATTAATTAATAATAGTTTATTAAAAAATTAGTTTAATTTATGATTAATAATTAAATTAGAATTAGTTATTAGATAATTAGAATTCTAATTTAAGATTAGATTTTTAAATGAAAATTCTAATTTTTAGCCGAGCAACAGAATTTCCAAATTTATGCCAGATTTGACTCATCAACTTTGGAAGCTCATAGAATGACTTTTACTTGGCCAAATGAGGCCTAGGATGGCTCATTGGAAAGATAAAATCAAGGAGAAAATTTCTGAGGAGATTTCAATAACAGAGTCAGTGATTTATTGGGTCAAAAATCAAGCATAAGATAAAGCTCCGAATTTTGAAAACAAAATCAATTTTCTAAGTTTTATTTTCTTCATTTTCATTTACCCAAGCCTCTTCTAATTGCAGATTCACTCATCAATGATATCTTTGGCCAGTTAAACCATCCCAGGCATCAATAGAGAGCTTATATTTTATTTTCAATGATTTATTTAAATTAAATTTGATTGGATTTGTTTTAATGCCAAAAATGGTATTTTGATTTTATTTTTTGCATCTTAATTTATTTGATTTCTTTTTGCAAGAAAATAATAGAAGAGATATGGAGAAAAGATTTTAATCAATGAGAATGCTCCAGCAATTAAAAGATTGGAATTTTGAGCAAATAAAAGTGATTGGGCAGATTTTTCTTCAACAAACTTTCATCTCAAGAATTCCTTTGCAAATATTATAAATAGCAGATTGCAAAATGTAATAAGGGTTGCTCTCCTCTGCAATTCTGGAATTCTAAAAGCACTTTTGTAATAGGGATTTAGAGTTGTAGGTGGGAGGAGTGGAATCTCAGATCTGGAGATTATTGAAGTTTTTCTTTTACATCCTGAGTTATGTATAATGAATAGAGTTTGCACTATTGTAGCTTTGCTTTTGAAAGCAGAAGCCCAGGCATTATAAAGGACCATTAGAGACCGGAGCTAGAGAAATGGATTTAATAAACTGGTATTTCAAATACTATTGTTTTAAATGCTAGTTTCATTTTATGATAACAGAAATGTGTCAATTTACTTACATATTTGTACACTTTTGTCGGTATGTGTAATTTGCCTCTATTTTATGTTGTTATTTATTTCTTCTCTTATGCGCCGAATTCTGATTTCTGAGTAACTATTTACTCATAAATCTGTCTTTTAATATTGGATGAATAAATAGTGATATGTTGTGAACTTTTTTCACATATTATTGTTTAATAATTCAAGTTACTGAATAAATGATCAAAATCACTTTGTGAACTTCTTCCTGAGTGCTATTGATTGATTATTTCAGTTAAGAGGTCTCAATAGGATGTGTTTTGCTATCCATAATGTCAGTTAATTGAACTATTTCATTAACTTGATATTCATTATAAACAAGACATATTTCAATTCCAATATTATAAATACTTGCTCTTGGTTGGGTTAGATTTATATTTGCCTAATTGAGATAGGATTAAGATAGTTTCTTTTGCTTGCATCTTAGAATAAGTTTGCATTCAGAATAATTTCTACATTCTTTTAAGTCCTCTTCCCAAAGAGGCAAACTTTAGTAGTGGATTGGTTGAGCCTTAAATCAACTTAAGGATCACTTTCTTGCCCGATCAGCAAGAACGTCGATCTAATGTCTCTTTTCCATTGGTGAATGAAAGTCATATTTTAAAGCCATTGGAGATTGAGAGAAGGTAACTGGACCTAGTTGAACCAGTCAGAACCACCATTCCAAACAGAAAAGGAGTTGTTTTAAGGTCCGAACCGGGTGGTCATCCCCTATGTTGTTGCAGTTATTTTCGAGGCTTCAACATTTTGGCGCTAGAAGGAGGGCCTGAAACTTGTTGTCTGTTGGAGTCTTTTCAATTTTAACATTTTATTTAATCACGATGGCTCTTCTTAAACTTCCAATTTGGAGTTGTATCCATGGATGTGCATCTTCTAATTCTCCACCCGAAGTGGTAAGACTCTTGTCTCAGGTAAAATTCAATGGTAATAGAAATTCTTCCGCTTTTAATCATGTCCTTCAATTTATTCAAAATGTTTCAAATTATGATTTTCAAGGAATTGATGAAGGCATCTTATGCAGAATTTTTACTCTCACATTTGCGGTAGAAGCTAGAAACTGGTGTAGAACTCTTTTGGTTGCCTCAATTCATAGCTGGGATCAATTTGTTACAATTTTCATTTGTAGATTTGACAACTATAATTATGATCAGGTATATGATGATATTGAATATTTACGAAAAGAAAATGAGTCTGTTAGAGATTTTAATATTCGATTTCATTTGAATTGTTTAAAATTTAATGTCAAAGATGAACCTATGAAAGAAGAATCACTAGATTGGTTTGAACATAATTATTCTCTTCCTCCTATTCCTGATCCATATGAAATTAGTTCAAGATTTGTTCCATCCCCTTCCAATATAAATGAGAAATCCAATTTGGATGTACAAATAAATTGTGATGAAGAGGTTTCACAAAGCTTGGAAAATATTTCTAATGAAATGCAAGAAGACAACAACAACAATTTTGGAGAAAGACCCATATTGGAATCTGAAAGTTTCTCTGTATTAAATTTAGAATATCAGATTGCAAATCAGTAAGTGCAAGCAACAATCAAAGTAAATAATAGCATGCAAACTGTTGTACAAGTTTCTGAATCTTTCCATGATGAGCAAATGCTGAAATCAGAGTAGCAAAGCAATTTTCTTCAAAAAAGCATGAGTATTCAAATGAATGATTTACAATCTGAAATTTACAATGAGCATAATATACAAGAATTCTTAGATAGAAACATTTTTAAATGCATTATTTCAGATTCACATTTTTCCCTTTATCCTGATATTTTTAAGGATGGTAATTTTTTCCCTCTTGGTATTAATGATATTTCAGAAAATACAAAGGTTGATCCAAATGAATTACCATTAAGTTTTTATCAAGATAGAAAAGAAATTAATAATCATTCTTTTTCCATTAATGAACATGAAATTCTTGTTCCTCCTTGTTTGGATATATTGGATGAGATTGAAGGGAATTCTAAAGAATCTTGTAAAGTCATTTATGATAATTACTCTGACATTGAGGATGTTGATTTCTATTCTTCTCAAGAAAATCCTCATGAGAAGATTCAAATAACATCTGAGAATGAGGGACATTTTAATTTAGAAATTATTCCAACCAATCCTCATTCTAGAATAGAAAATTATCTTCATGATTTCACTATTCGAGAAAATATTCCAATTTATGATTTATATCATGATCAAGCTTTCATTCCTATTCATAATCATAATTCTCCTTCTAATTCACAAGTTTGAATTCGAAATTACTCAAATTCCATAATTTAGGCCAATCCTTGTGAAAACGAAATTATTTCAAAACAATCCCAATTGTGCTATAACATTAGTTGTACAAATAGTGATTTCATTTTATTTTTGTTTCCTCACTTATTTTGTATAAAATCAGATTTGTTTTCAGATTTTATTTTTCAGATTTTTGATACATTACATTGGCATACTGAGCACTTTACCGTCAAACATTCAATTGATGCATTTACCTATTGGAAAATTGAAGTTTTATATTATAATCGAGAGAATCTAAAGCTATTTCAATTTCAATTTCAATCAATGCTAATGTTTTATCAAAAGCTTCTATTTTATCAAAGGCAATATCAACAAGAGAATGTATTTTTAGAAACCTGCCAACAATTCAAATTTAATTAATAATTTTCCATTTCATTTGAAAGATTTCCATCCATTTTTCATTAATTCATTTCAAAAATATTTGGAAACTTTTCCTTCATGGAAGATTATTAATAGCTTAACATTTACACATAACAGTAACAGTTTCTTCCAGGACTTTGAATCTAAAAGCCCATATCCACAATCTGGCCTTTCATCTTCTCTTTTGAACATTTTCCAATTATTAATAGAAATCCATCCAGATTTCTATGATCCAATTGGTATTCAATTGGAAAGGAAATTTCAAGAAAAAGAGATTTTCATTAAGTTGCTAACAATAACTGTGCATTCTACTTACAGATTTAATTTTCTTAGTTCAATAAGATTTCTATTTTTATTACTAACATTTGAATTGTACATACATGCAGGGATTAAAATGAGAAAATGGTTACAATGGAAATATGACTATACCTAGTCATTTTCATGTATATGGTTAGAATAGGAGTAGAGTTAATGTAGTTAATTTATTTTCAACAGTTCTACAGATATAAATAAAGCAAGCAATTAGCCCTTCTCATATCATTTACATTTTCAGTGAAACATTCTCTTCTCATTAGGAACTTTTAAAACCAAAATCTATTGCAGCAATACCTCTACTCTGCCTATTTTGAATAATGTATTGATTAAGTTCAATTGAGGTTGCACTTGGCATCAATCGCCTCAAAGCCACTTTTCTTCATTTCAGGATTTCCTTCTAAGATTTTCTTTTGAAATTTATATGATAAAGGTTTTGAGGATATAAAAGCTTCATGATCTCATTATCCCATGAAATGTATGACTGTCTATGATAAGCTTAATTCTGACTCAATCATTATTAGTCAGTCTAACCTTTCATGGTAATCATATGAAGTTCATATTATCTTCCTTGAAATTTTCTAAGCTGACCTTAAGGATGTCCATTTTGCTGTGTGCACATATTCAAATCTGTTTTGACATTTTTCCACAATTAGTGGCTTTATCTCATTCTGGTCTTTAGTTTATTATCTGACGCTGCAATACGCATCATATTTATTTACTGAAGGCATTATTGAACAGTCACTATAACAATACAGATTTTTCTCAAGTTAATTCGGAATGAGTAGAGGTAATAAATTGTTGTTTCAGTTCAAAAGGGAAGACTATTTTCATATTTATTTCTAGTAGATTTTATTTAGGCTGATTACTCACTTCGATTTAGAATAAATGATGAGATGATTTTGAACAAAGGAAAAATTTTGATAAATCGAAGGAAAAATTTGAAGATTCATGAGGTAAAAACTACAGAGAATTTCCTTCCAGGTACGCATTCACAAGTTCATTCTCATCTATTATTAGTTTTTATTTTCCTTAGTTTATTTTTTATTTTTGTTTTGTTTTATTTGCAGGTTTTCATTTGTTTTCAAAACTTAAAGTAAGCAGCAAACCCATTTCAAATTTGCAACAGGTTCAGGGAAATTTTATTTTGTGATTCATTAGAATTTGAACATTTTTAACTTTGCTTTCAACCATCAGAAAACCCAATTGAAATTTCAAGAAATATCATACGATTCAACTTGATTTTCATGTTGCTAATACTTCAGTGAAAATATTCGCAATACTACCATCTCGCTCATCTTTGTCAATAATTTCATTCCGATATCACATCATCTACTTCACAACCATTTGTAGTGAAATATTTCATTGGAAGTACCTTTTAGCATTTTTGATAACAAATTGTTTATAAAAGATCTCCAATGTATTACCTCACTCATATGTCATATCGCATTTCGCATATCGGAGGTTTGCAGTTGAATATACTTCCAATATCATGAATCGCCGATCTCCAATAAACGACTTTACCGATATTGCAATGACCACATAATTCCGGACCCGAGATGAAATTCAAATCAAGTTTATAAAATATCGCATCCATTCAACCAGAAATAATGGTAGGAGCATAACTTTAAAAGGGCTGATGTCTCAAATCCAATATGTTATTAAATTTTCATCATAAAGTTATCGGGTCCACTCTTCATCGCATATCGGCGTATCAAGAATTGTTACCTCATGTGCTTAAGATTGCCGATCATGATCGCCAATTAGCCACGTCATTCATCGCATATCGGCATCGCAAGAATCAAATTGTGTTATATCGAGTACCAAAAGTTTGCAATCATCGATTAGCATCGCCGATTAGTAATCGCTGATATCGCAATCGCTTCATCACATTTTTATTTATGCTCACATCACAATTCAGAATTTGCGATGTGCGTTGTGCAATGTGGGAAGCACAATGTAAATATTCCTTGATCCCCGATATAATATTTCTTCAATGATGCGATCGCTCCATCTTATCGCACATCTTCTCATTGCATGTTTTCATATTGGCAATTTTCCATTGCAATCTCTAATGCGATAGATTCCAATGCATGTCTCTGAGCCATTAACATTTAATCAATATATGGCATAGCAACAAAGGTGAAGTCTTTCAAATTAAACTTGAAGCATGGTAAAGAAACATGTGATGCGAATTATCTGATACGGCGATGTGTTATTTTAAAAAGTGAGCTTGGGTAACCACTATGATAAGAAAGCAGTTAATGACAAATTTGCAGCATATTCAAATCATTTTGATTTCTCATATATTTCAATTTTAAATATATAATTCCATAATAAAAAAAGAAAAGAAATTCAAGACCTCCCTATCTTCATATTTAAATTTTATTATCTTGGATTTGGTTTTGATTCTGGACAATTTATAAAATCATGGAGTTTATATGAAACTTATAATATTTTGAAAAACAGTCATTACTGCAAAATTTCATTCTCATTTCTAATGCATTTGCTTTCCCTTGAACACTAAGCATTCTATTTTTACATTTTACTATTTGCCTTAGTTTAAATAAAATAAATAATGATTTTGGGTTATATGATTTTAGTTAGTTTGACTTCTTCAAGCTTTAATGTTAATTAAAATAAGAAGTCAGCTAGTTTGGAGAAACTGTTACCTTTCAGGTAAGATCAAAAGCAATTATCCAATGGTAAGATTCATGTACCAACTTTCATTAATTTTCATTTCGTTACTTTAAGTTTCAGCTTTGATTTTGCTAATATAAAAATTTGTTTTGCAGTTCTCCATTTGAAGCTTTTCAATCTTCTACGGGATCATACTTTCAAAGTCCTATATTCTTCTCTTGGCTTTATTTCAATAAGCAGCAATCATTTTTATCAAAAAAGCTACACTAGGAAGTTTCTGAACCTTTAGTTTGTTTCTTTAAGCATTTTTTTTATTGGAAAGTGATTAAGATAATGCTTTGAAACAAGAAGATTGATATCAGACAGAAAATCTTCGTTGTCGCTAAAATTATCATTACTGCTATCCAAAAAGCCTAAATACATTCACAACCCTACAAGATATGTTTTTTCTAAATCTCGACATAAAAAGGAACGCTTACATGATTATTTTCTTTTTCTTCATATTGTTGAGACATTGGTATAAACATTTTTGTTGGAGTTTATCTTTTGAAACTTGGATTTTCCTTTTACTTTTCAAATTTCTTCATTCTTATTTTTATTTGTTGATTTCTTTCTCATTTTAGCATAACAATTATTTTCCTTTGCTTTTCGGTTTTGATTTTGGTAACTTTGCCATGATCTATATGGAAGGCCTACTTGTTACCTAACAATGGTCAGCATACATGGAGAAAAATTGTTAATAGTCACCTATTAGCTTTTTCTTTAAAATCTCTTACTAAAAGTTTGATTTTCTTATTATAAAGGTAGACATACTTAAGGAAGAGATTACCAATCAAGAGAAGTTGGCAAAGTATCATAAAATTTGAGTAATTCCTTTTATCATCAAAATTGTAATCATTTTGAGATTTCAAAATTTTATTAAGATCTTTCAAAATTTTATTATCAGTCAAGAAAAGTTATTTTTAACCAAGTAAAGACACTTTACAGCAAAGCACCTTTAACTTTGAAATTGTCATTCTTAACTCTTAAGGAGTCAATGATTCTCCCCGTTTCAAAGAATCTTGTTTTTCTAGAGCATAATCTAGAAATATATTAAACTTAAAAGATAATAGGTCTTATCATGAGCCTGCTTACCATGATCATAGGGGGAAAATAGGCTGACATTACCAACACTGCTAAACAAACCAGGGTAATGGCTTATGATTGCAAACAATTATAAGACAAGGGGTCTCATCACGAGCCAGCTTGTTCAGTCCAATTATAACCAGTGAATGGCATTGTCAACTATCTGGTCACCAAACCAGGACAGTGGCTTTTAAGATTTATAACAAAAAATAAAAAAATAAAAAATAAAAAATAATACACATATAAATGGATTTATCTCTAGGTCAATAATTCTTAAAGAGATGGGATTCTGACTCATTGATGATTAAAAGGTAACCCTACCGAGACTATAGATGTTTGCTAGCAGCGGTGGCTTTACCTATGACAAATGAGTATATTTTAAAAGCTAAGTTGTAAAGTGACCCCTGCTTTATCTCTACAACTAATTAAGGACTGATATAGAGTTTTGAAATATTTTAATTTATGAGGAATTTTAAGAAAAATTACAGTTAGATGATTCTTGCTTTTATTCAAACTAATGAACCTAGTCAAACATTCCAAAAAATAATATTTTCTTCTTTAATTATTTTTACTTTAATTTTAGGAAAATCTCATTCATATCAAACAGAGATAACTGGTTCTTCTCCCGTGTGTCACCATTGTTGTGGTAAAACACAACCCCCCATTTTTTATTTGTTCACTTCAAATAATGGGGACCCTTTCTATAAAAATTTTGGCTAAACACATTTTAGGATTTTTATTTAGTTGATTATCCTACGCATTTGTTAATTTTTCATTTTCTTTGGATTCTTGTTTTGTTTGCTTTGTTAAAATTGATTTTTCATAAGCTTCCCATTGATGCTTGTTTTACCTCATTTGGACAGCTAGTTTGTAAATGACACTGCTTTGAAGTTTAATCATTTATGTCACCTAGGTTAAAAATGCATAAAATGTAAATTTTCCATTTTTGTAAACAAATTAGTTCAATAATGCATTTATTTTAAATATTAACCCCTAATTAGTTATTACTAACATTTTTCATTTTTACTTATATAGCCAAGTTATGAAGCATCAAGATTTCAGTCATGTATTCCAATTTTCTATTTTCAAATAACTTACTAATCTCGAAAAATCGAAATGTCAAAGTAGCTATGGTTTATTTATTTTTTTATTTTTATAGTGGCTGTAGTTTAAATAGAAAAATATCACTCCAAATAAACCTCACTCGTCTTCATTAATTTAATAGCCCCCAAGACCCAGATCACAAAAAACTTATTAAAAAAATCACTTCTCGCAAAGTCTTATCGCGGATTTAAAACAAAAAACAAGCCTTAACCATTTCACAAAGCAAAATGCGAGGAGCAATAAACAATTTAGTTTTATATGGCTTATTAAAAAACTTTAATGTAAATTTTTGAGCTCCCTTGACCTCATGCTAACTTCATCGCACAATTTCTCGCATTGCATCTTTAATAAAAGGGCATTCCAAAATAAAATGCAATAAATCATTTTTACGATATGCGATAATCCCATAACTTAACCAAATGATAAAGATCATGGAACTCAAATTAAAAAACAAAATATATAATTACATTTCATAAAATTTCGAGTCCATTCGCGATCCCTTGATCGCATGTCGCAAATCAGGTCCGTCGCAATTCTCATAACATTCATATCTTAAAAACCCCGATGACCGATATGCGATGGCATAGGGATATGAGTTCTATAATAAGTTTCATTCAAAAGACACTCATACGTGAGTGAAATAAGTAAAATAGAGAGGGTAGTTATAGTATTGGTAAGGAGTGTAGTGTTAATTTAATAATAGATTAAATAATTAATTAATTAAAATTTAATTAATTTAATTAAATTAAAATTTAATTATTATTTAAATTAAATAGTTTGTAAACAATGAATTATATATTAATTAGTTAGATTAATATTAATTAATAATAGTTTATTAAAAAATTAGTTTAATTTATGATTAACAATTAAATTAGAATTAATTATTAGATAATTAGAATTCTAATTTAAGATTAGATTTTTAATTAAAATTCTGATTTTTAGCCCAGCAACAGAATTTCCAGATTTATGCTAGATTTGACTCATCAACTTTGGAAGCTCATAAAGTGAGTTTTACTTGACCAAATGAGGCCCAGGATGGCTCATTGGAAAGATAAAATCAAGGAGAACATTTCTGAGGATATTTCACTAACATATTTAGTCATTTATTGAGTCAAAAATCAGGCAGAAGATCAAGCTCCGAATTTTGAAAATAAAATCAATTTTCTAAGTTTTATTTTCTTCATTTTCATTTACTCAAGCCTCTTCTAATTCTAGATTCGCTCATCAATGATATCTTTGGCTAAATAAACCATACCAGGCATCAATAGAGAGCTTATATTTTATTTTCAATGATTTATTTAAATTAAATTTGATTGGATTTGTTTTAATGCCAGAAATGGTATTTTGATTTTATTTGTTGCATCTTAATTTATTTGATTTCTTTTTGCAGGAAAACAGTAGAAGAGATATGGAGAAAAGATTTTAATCAATGAGAATGCTCCAGCAATTAAAAGATTGGAATTTTGAGCAAATAAAAGTGATTGGGTAGATTTTTCTTCAATAAACTTTCATCTCAAGAATTCCTTTGCAAATATTATAAATAGCATATTGCAAAATGTAATAAGGGCTACTCTCCTTTGCAATTCTGGAATTCTAAAAGCACTTTTGTAATAGGGATTTAGAGCTATAGGTGGAAGGAGTGGAATCTCAGATCTAGAGATTATTGAGGTTTTTCTTTTACATAATAGAGTTTGCATTATTGTAGCTTTGCTTTTGAAAGTAGAAGCCCAGGCGTTGTAAAGGACTATTAGAGACTGGAGCTGGAGAAATGGATTTAATAAACTGGTATTTCGAATACTATTGTTTTAAATGCTAGTTTCATTTTATGATAACAGAAATGTGTCAATTTACTTACATATTTGTGCACTTTTTTCGGTATGGGTAATTTGCCTCTATTTTATGTTGTTATTTATCTCTGCTCTTATACGCTGAATTCTGATTTCCGAGTAAATATTTACTTATAAATCTGTCTTTTAATATTGGATGAATAAATAGTGATATGTTGTGAACTTCTTCCGCATATTATTGTTTAATAATTCAAGTTACTGAATAAATAATCAAAATCACTTTGTGAACTTCTTTCTGAGTGCTGTTGATTGATTATTTCAGTTAAGAGGTCTCAATAGGATGTGTTTTGCTATCCATAATGTCAGTTAATTGAACTATTTCATTAACTTGATATTCATTATAAACAAGACATATTTCAATCCCAATATTATAAATACCTGCTCTTGGTTGGGTTAGATCTATATCTGCCTAATTGAGATAGGATTAAGATAGTTTCTTTTGCTTGCATCTTAGAATAAGTTTGCATTTAGAATAATTTCTACATTCTTTTAAGTCCTCTTCCCAAAGAGGTAAACTTTAGTAGTGGATTGGCTGAGCCCTAAATCAGCTTAAGGATCACTTTCTTGCCCGATCAGAAAGAAGGTCGATCTGATGTCTCTTTTCCATTGGTGAATGAAAGTCATATTTTAAAGCCATTGGAGATTGATTGAAGGTAACTGGACCTAGTTGAACCAGTCGGAACCACCATTCCAAACGGAAAAGGAGCTGCTTTAAGGTCTAGGCCAGGTGGTCATCCCCCATGTTGTTGCAGCGATTTTCGAGGCTTCAACATGATTGCAACTCCTCATGGTTTGAAAAAGAAACAAAATATGTTTTCAACCTGAAATATCTGAAACCGTGGCTAAAATGAAATATTTGAAACCGTCGGTACTTAACTCGAATGATGTAAAACCGAGAGTTTCAGTACTTAATTTTGTATTGTAATATTCCCTTGATGATAATGTCTTCATGATGATGAATTTGGAAAACGATTTCTAGGTTACCTGAATGAGGATGCTTTGAAAAGAACCCATGTCTCGGAATCCACAAATTTTTCTTCATTGGATCACAAATTGAGATGTTAATCTATAGTAGTTTAGCCATTCGGTACTTAACCTATAACATCTAGCTCAATTGGCTTATGAAGAATTTCGGGAAGGGATATTTGTAGTAAATAAACCTCGCAAATCCATTATTAGAAAATCATGGCAAAGTCATCTCTAATCATTGAAAAGTCAAGAAAACTAACAATAATCAACAACAAAGTGTAAGATGTGTATTGGTGGAAAATTATGGGATTATGGGATGAAATGAGTTAAGAGTATAGGAATATAGGTTATGAATTATGGTATTGTATGGTGAAAAAATGGGCCTTTTGAGGCCGATAGAGTCCCACTAGCACAAGAAGTTGAGGATGGGCCTCCTTAGCAAGGCGACAAGGATCAAACCTGACAGGGGGCGGTTATGCTCTATGTTAGGGGGAGGAGACATGTTAAAAAATCCAATCATCTAAGGGCTAGCATGGCTGAGGATGGTTGTGATCCTAGGGTGAATTTGACATATTGGATGCCCCAAGGTCCCGAATCCTCAAGCCACAGGTCAAACCCAGAGGATCACAGACAAATTGACAAACAAACAAAAACGTGTATGGACTGAAAATTGAAAATACGTTTGTCTGATTGAAAAACTTGTAACCTAAGGAAGAAAGACAATTTTCTCAGCATGGACATCTCAAACTCCTTTTGCATGTCTTCTGCAAACTACTAACCCATTTGATCCAAATCACTTCCAAAGATGATACTATTGACACACAAGAATGATTATCATATTCTCATTATCAGATTTAATATGAAGTTTATTATATCTTGTTCCCCTTTTAAATCTCTTCTATTGTAGGTATCTATCCAAACTTTTGTACTAGGCTCTTAGACCTTATTTTAATCTATACAAACATTTCTTTAGTTTTACGTATCTACATCTTCTAAAAATAAAATCCCTCCAGCTACTTAGTGTACACTTCCTCCTATAGATCACCATTTGTAAAAGCTAACTTGGCATCCATCTGATACACCTTAAAAATTTTGTCACTTGCAAATCCTAAAAACATTCTTATTGCTTCTGGTCTAGCTACAAGAAAAAAATGTTTCTTCAAAATAAATACCTTCTACCTATGCATACCTTTGCATACCAATATGGCATTATTTCTCACTAATGTTTTATCTTCATTTGACTTGTTTTTAGACACCCACTTGGTGCCAATGACATTTTCCCCTTTTGGCCTAGGATCTAGTTCCTAAGTATCATTTTTCTCTATCTTATCCAATGTGTCATCCATTTCCTTGACCCAATTCTTGTCTTCACTGGTTTGATAAAAAAAATTGGGTTTTACTTGGGATAGTAGTGTCATATTTGCATGTTTAGGAGTTCTAATAAATTTTATTCTATTCTAAACTTCCAATTATTTATCTCCAATTGTTTTAATTTTAGGGTGTTGTTTTCTAACATACCTAGATGGGGCTTTTTTATTCCAAGGAGTAATTTATTCTTCTTCATATTGCTCTTCTTGTATTTCATACTCTTCTGGAACACTTGTTGTCTCATCTATTTTTTCATTTTTTTGATATTCTATAGTTTGTGGCAAAGCTTCATCTATCCTTACATCAATACATTCAACTATCTTCCTTTATATTTTGTTGTACCACTTGTAGCCTTTTATTTTGAATGAGTGACCAAGAAAGATCCCTTTATCCACTCTCAAGTCAAATTTTCCCAGATTGTCCTCATTTATTTTTATATAACACTTGTTTCCAACTACTCTTAGATGTTTGACTGAAGCTAGTCTTCCTTACCATAGCTGATAGGGGGTCTTATCACTATTTGGTTTGAGTCAAACTTTATTTTCTAGATAGATAGTTGTTTGACCTACTTCTCCCTAAAAGGTGTTTGCAACCTTTTCTTCATCCATCATATCTCTTTCCATTTCTTGTACTTATTTGTTATTTCTTTACACTACTCCATTATATTGAGGGGTTTTGGCTACTAAGTATTTTCTTCTAATTCCATGATCTCCATGGAATTCCTCAAATTCATTGGAGGTAAATTATCCTCCTCTTTCAAATTTCAAACATTTGAATTTTAGGTCCATTTCATTTTCAACTTGGACCTTGAATACCTTGAACTTACTGAGAGCTTTTGATTTTTCTTTGAGTAACATGATCCAAGTCACCCTTGTATAGTCTGTCAATAAAAAGAATGAAATATTTCTCTCCTCTTGGGATTCGTGTTCTTCTAGGACTGCATATATCTATGTGAACTAGCTCTATTAGTATAAACATTAAATGTTCTCTTGTCTTGAAGTGGAGCCTTTCCTACATCCCAAACTAGCATGATTTGCATATGGACCCATCTAGATTTGACAGCTTTTTCATGTCTCTCACTACTTTTGTCTTGTTTTTCTTTACTAGATTATCAAAATTTTATGTCCCATTCTTCTATTCCATAACCAAGTTTTGTCCAATTTGTTTGTTGAAAATGGAAACAAGAAAATCTAGATTTAATTTTCCCTTGAATTCAATTAGGAGAAAATTGTAATTCCACATCACAAGACAACAAGAATGAGTTAACTAAGTTAATTTCACTTAGTTGGATTAGTAATTTCACTTAGTTGCCTCAGTTAATTTGAGATGAGGGCATAACTTGAGTCATGTAGATTGGTTCCTAAATTTTAGGAGTCTAGGTTGTGTTTAATTTGAGTTGTAATAATTTAATTTAGTTAAACTGAGTTAATGTCAGTTAAAATAGTTCCAACTGTTGGAGGAACTAGTAGGAGGTCTAGAAGTGGGATGCAACTTCATGTTTTCAACCACTTAACTGGAAAATCAGCCATAATTAACTCTTTCATGCATTAAATTCGAGTTACCTAGTTGATATTGGAGTTCAAGGGTAGTTTACTATCAATTGTATAATTTTTTGAGTTGTACAGGTGGTGCATGCAGTCAAAGAAGGGCCTATTAGGATTGTGAAATTCAGGATGGGGATTTCTCTAATTAATAGGGGCTAATTCCTTATAAAACAAAGCAAGGAAATAAGAGCTTGGTAGGTAGAAAAATTGGCTAAGTACTCGCCAGATTCAACTTGTGAGGCAGCGAGATAGATTATACTTGTGTAGAGATTGTTCAGGTTGAACATGTATTGTAAATCTTCTCTATTTTTATGATCTAATGCAATACACAATTAGGAAGGGGTTTTGAGCAACAAGCTTTCCCCTTGTGATTGAATTTTGTCTCATGGCTTGTGATTTCTCGATTGATTAATTGTTTCCCTTGATGAGTAGAGTATATTCAAGTCTTTTGTTTTAGCATATTACATAAGAATTTTGAATCTATAAGTAATTTCTACATGGTATCAAAGTAGGAATCAAAATAGAAGAGAAGAATTCAAGTTTGTATTTGTAGGTAAATCGAATTTATGGGATCATTCTTCACAGTTGTTAGGATATTGTTCTATGGATTGACACTCAAGTATGCCCTTGAGGGTAGCTCGAATTATATTTCTTAGAAGGACAATATGGAGGCAGTGCTGGAAGATAATGAGATAAAGGAATTTATAGACAATGATATTCCTAAGCCTCCAACATCTGATGCTCAAGATCTGGCATAGTGGAAGAAATGTGTGGCAAAGGAGAGGAGGATCATATTATAAGGAGTTTGAGATAATATTGTCTTGAATCTCCGTGGGAAAGATACCCAATATGCAATGTGGTTATCCTTGATAGAACTTTTTCAGAACAACAATGACCATAAGAAGCTAGCACTGAAGGATAAGCTTCAAAAGATCAAGATGGAGAAGGGTGACATAATACCACAATACCTGAGAAGGTTCACCCAATGTTGGGATGAACTTGGGAGTGTTGGTATTATAGTTGTTGAAGATGATCTAGTAAGCCTAACACTTATAGGCCTTCCCAAGAGTTGGCACAACTATAAGAATTCAATAAATGGGAGGGAGAAGCTACATAATTGGGAATTATTATGGTATGACTTGGTGCAAGAAGAGATAAGGTGGAACACCAGAGATGGAACCTCATCCAAGAATGATGATGAGGAGAATTGTGCCTTGGCTAGAAAGGTAAATAAAGGGAAAGGGAAGAAATCCCAATCCAAAGGAGGTTCTGGTCAGGCGAGCAAGAAGAAAGACTTGTCGAAGATTAAAGTTTTTTACTCTCATGAGTTGGGATAATATTATACAAAGTTATTGCACAAGAAGGCTAACAAGAAGCCCTCAAGAGGAGCAGCAAGTGAATCTATAACTTCAAAATTTAATTTGGATTTGAAAATCATTGCATGCATGGTGACATGAATGATGGGTAGTGTGTGGTATTTGGGTAGTGGAGTCTCATGCCATATGATAGGGAACAAATAATTTTTTAGTGACTTGGAGGAGAAGGATCTCCAGATGCACATCGAGACGGGAGATGATGGAAGGTATAACACAACCTGTATTAGTACAATTACGTTTTAGAGGGAGTCTTGTTCTCCTCTCACATTAAATGATGTCATGTATGTTCTAGGTCTGAAGAAGAATTTAGTTTTAGTTGGTATGTTGGAAGACGATGGCTATAATGTGATATTTAGAAAAGGAAAGGTTTTCCTTAGACATATCACCACAAGACAAGTGAAGTGAATCAAGGTTTGAGTGAAGAACCTCTACAGATTGGATGTAGAAGATTGTGCTTCCTTAAGTACAAAGGAAGAAAAGGCGCAGAGTCGAGAGATCAGTGAATTATGTCATAAGAGACTTGGCGATTTGCACCATAGAGATTTAAAGATCATGTAACCGATTTCTAAAGGACTTCCCAAGCATGCATTAAAGTAGTGAGATACATGCAAAAGGTGTACACGAGGGAAGTACACCAAAAACAAATTTCATGATAAGGACAGTAGAGCTCAACAAGTCCTTGAAAGAGTTCACTCAAATGTGCGTGGTTGCTTCGCGATAGCCTCCGCAACTAAACACTTGTATTATGTTATATTTGTAGATGAATTCTCACATAAGTGCCAAATTTTCTTCATGCAGAAGAATGACCAGACATTCTCCAAATTTTGGGAATTTAAAGCACTTGTTAAGAAAGCCACTGGAAGGAAAGTGAAGGTTCTTATGAGAAATATCGGTGGTGAATATGTGTCGAATGAGTTCAATAAATTCTATGGATTACAAGTCATTCGATGAGAGTTAACAACACCCCATAACCCACAACAGAATGGGGTGGCTGAGAAGAAGAACATAAGTATTGGGGGAGCTGCACAGGAAATGTGACATGATCATGGTCTACAGTTGCACTTATTGGATGAAGCATGAAACACAACTATATATGTTCAGAACAAGTGTCGTCATCGAATTCTCAGGATGAGTACACTAGAGGAATCTTTTTCAGGGAAGAAACTAGATGTGTAACACTTCAGGATCTTTGGTTCATCATTTTACTGTCATATTACCAAGGATGCAAGGAAAAATTTAGAGTCGATAGGTAAGTTGGGCATATTTTTTGGGTACACTGATACACCTCACAACTACCAGGTATACCTTCCTCACAAGATGACAATTGTTTGTAGAGATGTGAAGTTTTATGAAGAGAAGGCCATGAGATGTTCCCTTGAGAGGGATCTTGAGTTGCATGTAGATGAGGAGCTTTTGGATCTAAATGAAGAACCTCAAGGTCTTGTGGAGCAGTCACAAGAATAAGAGTAGAGTGTGGAAGAACCCACTCATGAAGATACATATAGAGATGGAAGGAAGCACACCAAGGAAGTTGACAGATTATTGCATGATGCTAGAGAGAATGTGGGAGCACCCACATCATAGTGCAGGAAGAGAGGGTCACCAGATCGATACACTGGGTACATGTCCTTAATGATTGAGCTAGTTGAGATAGAACCATCCTCATTCAAGGAAACAATGCAGCAACTAGGATGGATTGATGCCATGGTAGAAGAATATGAATCGATAGTTAGAAACAATGTCTGGGAAGTTGTCCCAAGGCTAGAGAACAAGTCAGTGGTAGGTTCGAGGTGGACCTGCAAGGTGAATCAAGTAGCACATGGAAGCATCGAGAAACATAAGGCCATATTTGTGGCAAAGGGATTCTCTTAAGTGGAGGGAATTTATTACGAGGAGACCTTTTCTCCAGTAGAAATAAACTCTTCTATTAGATCATTTCTAGCACTTGCAGCGTAGATGGGAGGGGAGATACATCATATGGATGTGAAGAAAAATTTCTTAATCGAGTGATTGAGGAAGAGATGTACATTTAGTATCCAAAAGGATTTGAGACTCAAGCAAGTGATGTATGGGTTGAAACAAGCACCTTGTGCTTGGTACAAGAGGATTGGCAACTATTTCCCCAGGTTGGGCTTCACCAAAAGTGAAGCAGATGCAAACCTTTACCATATTGTGGTTTGAAGGTAAATTATTGATTATAGTATTATATGTCAATGATTTAATTCTAACATGTGATGAGAAGCTGGTTAAATCTTGCAAAGAGCATTTTGAAAGAGAATTCGAGATGAAGGACCTACGGCTCATGCATTATTTCCTCAGTATGGAAGTATGGAAATGAGATTGGGAGTTGTTTGTCTCTTGGGGAAAGTATGCCAATGAGATACAAAAGAAGTTCCACATGGAGAGAAGCAAACCCATGGAGACTCCTCTAGTTGGAAATTGGAGGAAGGGAGAAGCTACTTCAGGTGAAATAGTGGAGGTTACCATCTATAGGCAGCTTGTGGGTTCACTTATGTGTTTGGTGAACACAAAACCAAACATGTGTTATTCAGTTAACAAAATTATTCAAGAAACGTTTAAGCCAACTGAACTATATTGGAAGGAATGAAAACATTTGTTGAGATACCTCAGAGGCACCACTCAGTTTGGTATTTGGTACATAAAGAAAAAAAGAGTGAAGTTGCAAGGCTTCACAGATGCATATTGGGTGGGTAGTCCATTAGACAGGAAGAGCAGATCAGGAGGAATCTTCATTATTCTGACATCAAAAGTTTCTTGGTACAACAGGGAGAAGAGATCAACTGCACACAGTTTAGCAGAAGTAGAGTACATGGCTGCTAGTTAAGCAACTTGTGAAGCTATCTAGATGAGGAAGATTCTTTTTCGGTTATTTGGCCAGATGATGGATCCTACAATGATTTACTGTGACAACCAGACTTGTATCAAACTCTCTAAGAATCCAGTTTTTCATTATTGATCCAAGCATATCAACATCAGGCATAACCATCTACAAGATTGTGTGCATAGGAGAATCATTTTGTTGGAGTACATTCCTACAGAGGAACAAGATACAGATATTTTGATGAAGGGAATGTCAAGATGCAAATTCGAGTTCCATAGAGGTAGGATTTGGGTAGTCGATAATCCTTTTCTTGTTGAGAGGGAGTGTTGAAAATGGCAACAAGAAAATCTTGATTTAATTTTCCCTTGAATTAAATTAGGAGAAAATTGTAATTCCACATCACAATACAACAAGAATGAGTTAACTAAGTTAATTTCACTTCGTTGGCTCAATTATTTCGAGTTGAGAGTCTAACTTGAGTCATGTATAGTGGTTCTTAAAGTTTACGAGCCTAGGTTGTGTTTAATTTGAGTTGTAATAATTTAATTCATTTAAAATGAGTTAATGTTAGTTAAACTAGTTCCAATAGTTGGAGGAGCTACTAGCAGGTCTAGCAGTGGGGTGCACCTTCATTTGTTCAACTAGTTAACTAATAAACCAACCATAATTAACTCATGCATGCATGAAATTCGAGCTACCCAATTGATATTAGAGTTCAAGGGTAGTGTACTATTAGTTGTATAATTTTTCGAGTTGTACAGGTGGTGCATGCAATCAGAGAAGGGCCTATAGGGATTCTAAAATTTAGGATGATACTTTCCCTAATTAATAGGGGGATAATCACTTAAGAAACAATGCAAGGACATAGGAGCTTGGGAGGCAACAAAATTGGCTAAGTATTGGCCAGAGCCAACTTGTGAGGCAGCGAGAAAGATTCTACTTGTGTAGATATTGTTTAGGTTGAACAAGCATTGTAAATATTCTCTATTTGTTTGATCTAATCCATTATAAAGATAGGAAGTGATTTTGAGCAGCAATCTTTCCCCTTAGATAAATCGTTGAGAATTTGTGATTGAATCTTGTCTCACATTTTATGATTTCTTGATTGATTAATTGTTTCTAATGATGAGTAGAGTATATTCAACTCTTTTTTTTTTTTAGCATATTACATAAGAAGTTTGAATCTACAAGGAATTTCTACATTTTTTATGATTTTTTATTATTATGGTATCATCAAACACATATAGATTTCTAGGAGTTCTAATTGCTTTAGCTACTACCTTACCAGACTCAACTTTCCTTACCTCACAATATTTAGAATGAAATGTGACATCATAAACTTGCACATATTTGAATTAGTCAGTGGATTATACCTCACATGATCGACATATAAGACATTTTGAGCCTTGTTCTTATCATCTAAGCTGACAATCCCTCTTCTTTTTATCTGGGTTGAGGCATTAATGCCAAATGTTACACTTCCTCTTCTATCTTCCATTAGAAACAGAAACTTAATTTTGTCCCCTGTCATGTTATTTGAGCACTTGCTATCCATATACCATTTGGATTCTTAATTGTGGGCATGTCATTTGAATACACATTCCTTAAACTTTTCTAGCTTCTTATTCTACCTCTTTACATTTTCTTATTATTGAGATTGTTCAAGAATATGTTTCCTAGGAAAATTAAAGAATTTTCTTCTACATTCACTTTATTTGTTTCCAAGGTTATTACAATTAAAGAATTTGATGTCATTCATGAGGGGAGAAAATTGTTCATGCCGGCATAAGAATTCCTAGATCTAGAATTTGAAAATTGACTAGGTCTAACATTTTCATTTATGATAAACATATTGGCTCTACAATTAGTAACGCTATGTCCAAAGTTACGAAATTAATAAAAATCACTTTAAAATATATTTGGGTACCTCAAAGCATATGTTCTTTGTGGAGGAGTGATTTTTTTGGACCTTTACTTTCTTTCTTGTTGATCCTTTGGTTTTCATTTAATGCCATATATGGACCTAATAGGATCATTCCATTTATGATTCGTCCTTTTGAAAATTCATTTGTTAACATGACTAACCTTACCTTTAAATGCATTTTCATATCTTAAGGATTCTTTGTTTCTTGGGGACGTAGAGCTTGGATCACCTTTTAAGATCTCATGGGGTTCTTACTAACCCAAACCTATTTTGATTGTTGGTGATATTTGGATGTTGAGGATATTATTTAGGTTCTCCTATCCTTTAGCAAATCTGAGATTCAAATGTATTTTGGCCTTGGTTTTCTGTAAATATTTTCTTATAGAAACAACCTCTCCTTCTAACTTTTGATAATTCTTCTCCCATCTTATCTTGTAATTTGTGAGGGTCTCCTCTTTTCTCTTTCCCTCTTCAAGTTGGGATTTCAAAGAGACAATAGTTTCTTCATATGTATTTGAATATCTCTTTTCATTCTTCTTGGATAGTTCCTATTTCAGTGATGCATTCTCATCCACTAATCTATCATGCCTCTTTTTCTCATCCTTTACTTACTGTATAAGAATTTATTTAATTTGATTTTCTTCTTCTAATTGAGTATTTTGAAAATTAAAGGATTCTTCATCAAAATAATAATTATCTTCTTTCACCTTCAACAATTGTTCCTTTAGTTGTATTTTCTTCCTCCTAGTCTTATTTAGTTCATTTAGAGCACTAACCAATTCTACTTCAAGATCGAGTACCCCTTCAACTTCTTTCTCAATGTCTGAATTATCCTATAATTGTATTCAATTTCTATGGCCATGAGTATATATTCATCATATTCTTCATCAGATGTATATTCATTAGTTTCTGCATATGGGTAGATACTTTCTTTGGTATAGAAGCTCTTTTTTCTCTGATATTTTCCATTTTAGTATTTATGAGATTTACCTATACTCTTTTGATCTCTTTCCTTTTCTTGGATTTCTATTTGAGAGTAAGGATATTTTGAAGAAAAATGACAAATACTACCCAAATCAATGTTGCCATTATGGTACAGGTGTTGTCCTTGATGGCAACTCACTCAGATGAAAGATCATAGTGCAACATGTCAACAACAAAGAATTACAGACCAGACTACAAAAAATGAAGAAAGAAAGGTATACGCGGGTTCACCTTGACCAAGCTGCGTATACACGTAGGTTTACTGAACAAAGGAGCGTATACGTACACACACACTTTCATAGAAGGAAAAGCACGTATATCTTGGGAAAACAAAGTTTTTGGTCCAAGGTATTTGACCCAAGGTAATTGGTTCGAGGTATTTCATCCAAGGTATTGGTCCTAAGTAGTTTTGGTCCATGGTATTGAGAAATGCCTAAAACTATATAAGGAGGAGAAGATCATTAGGCCAAGGTGTGCAAGGAATTTAATATCTTATGAAGTGTTGAATCATATGTGCAGGTTAATGAGCTTCTGATGGTTTTCTTGATCTGATCTAAGGATGCACCTATAAGGCTAATGAAGGTTGATGGACCGGGATCATAAAGGCTTAAGAGTATTATCATTATGTGGTTTGATCTTGAATAGTCTAGATCTGAATACTGACACATGTTTTATTCTGTAAATGTGATGATCTGGGTATGACTGAAGTCTGGAATAATTGTGATGTTTAAGTTATCATTTATAGATCTGTGCGCACGTTCACTTTAGTAAAAGAGTGTATACACGCTGGTTCTGCATATCAAAGTAGCATATGCATCATAAATTTGAATTTGCAGATCTATACGTTGGTTCCCTTTGGTAAAAGTGTGTATACACGCCGATTCGACACATCAAAGTAGTGTATACCTTATGAAGTATGATGTTTAAAGTTTCAGTTGTTTCTGTTTGCTGTTGCAAAGTTCTGGGTTCTGCTTTGTGTTTTGGTAATTGTATTCTAGTGATAGTATTATGAATGATCAGACTAATTGATTCAGAAAGTGATGGTTGGGTTTCAGTGATTGGTTGATGTAGATGTATTTGATGGTTGTATTGCGGTGATGATTTTCTGATTTTCAATGTTGTTGATGGGTCCAGTATGAAAATTGGATGAAACGTGGCCTTCAAATTGTGGTGTTGTATTCCAAGAGTATCCAGTCTGAAAATTCATGAAACATGGTCCCTAGTGGAAGAGTAGAGTTTTTTCTGTAGGCTAGAACCTACATACTAGTAAACATATTGGCTAGTACAAGAGCTAGGGGATTTATAGCTCCCTTCTAGTAGTAGCTAGAGAATGAGAGAATGTTGTAGCCTTCTGCAGGTGGGTGCCTGCATACTGGTATGAGTCTGCACCAGTACAAGATTATAAACATTTTTTCTTATTATTAAAATGAAGACAGAGACAACAGCAGTTGGTGGTTTTTACCCACATTGGGTTTCCACCTTATATCTTGGTGTTCGTGTGTGTTGCTTATGTGTGATGCTTTATTTTGCTTTTACTCCACTATCTAATAAATCTCTGATATACTGCTTTAAGCTCAATACATGATAAATTGTCTGAATCAAAATCTCTTTGCATATACACTGGTTGCTTTAAGTACAGTTGCGTGTACACACTAGTTCACTTCACTGAAGTAGCGTATATAAATCTGTTTGGGAAATAAAATTATAGATATGATAATACTAATTCACCCCCCTCTCAGTATTATTTCCAACAAATGGTATCAGAGTAGGTCCTTCAGAAGAAGCTTGATCACTTGAAGGGAGATCCATCATCATGACTAATCAAGAAAGCGTGGGATCCATAAGACCGCCAATCTTTGATGGGAGCAAATTTGTTTATTGGAAAATAATAACCACAACCTATCTACAATCACTTGGAATGGATATCTGGGAAATTGTGGAAGGAGGATATACATTTCCAACACCAATTCCTACAGATACGGCAGGTAAAAAGCAATATGAAACCAATGCCAGAGCAAAGAATAATTTATTAGGAAGTCTGTCACAATCAAAATTTGTCAAAGTCATGCAGATCAAATCAGCCAAAGAAATATGGGACAAAATCATTCTGAGCTACGAAGGAGACTCTCAGGTAAAACGTGCTAAGCTTCAAACTCTCAGAATTCAGTATGAAACTCTTAAGATGCACATTGATGAAAGTATAGCTAGTTATTTCTTACGTATAGTTGAGGTTGTTAATTGTATGAAGAATCTGGGTGAAGAAATAAAGGAAGCTACCTTAGTTGAGAAAGTTTTGAGATCCTTGTCTGCTAAATTTGAATCAAAAGTGTCTACCATAGAAGAAAAATAGGATCTGCAGACTATCACTATGACACAACTTCACAAAATCTTAACTGCTTTTGAGATGAGAAAAGGAGGACCATTAGATACGAGAGAAGTCACATTTAAAGCTTCAACAAAAGGAAAGGAAGAACACAATGAATCAAGACATATTTTAGAAGAAGAAGATGAGGTAAACTTTGTCAAGAAGCTTCAACGAGGTTCCGGAAGATTTAGAGGTAAGTTACCCTTAAAATGCTTTTCCTGTGGCAGAGTCAGTCATTATGCTGCCCAATGCCCTCATAAAGATAAATATGAAAAAGGGAAGGAATATGCAAAATGGAATAGAAAACAATTTGTAAATAAAAGGAGTTATTATACTCATGAAGATAGCGATGGTTTATCAAATAGTGATGAAGATGAAAACAGTAATGATTATAGACTTCTAATGGCTAATGATGATGATAATTTTTGGGATTCTTTAGAAGAGGATGACCTTCATGAAGCAATCTCTAAACTCAAAATCTGTTTAAAAGAAAAGAATATGATTATAGATACCTTGACATACCAACTTGTTGAAAAAGAAAAACACAATGAAAAACTAGAATGTGAAATTGTGGGTTTAAGAAAGGATCTTGAGAAAACGAAATCTCTCAATCTTAGATTTGCTAAAGGATCAAAAACTTCAAATGAAATTATCAAAGTGCAGCGTTCTCCTCTGATAAAGACAGGTCTTGGATATACTGAAGAAGCATCTCAATCACAGAAGTTGTCAACCTCCACTAAAAGCTATCTTGATGCAGCAAAGAACAGTGAACAGTACGACAATCATCAGCAAAGGCATAAAGCAGATCACCAAGTAAATCAGACTCAATTTACTCTAAGGATGAATAGAAGCCACAACCAACCTTAGGTAAATCCTACTCAATTTGCTCCAAAGATGAAGATCAATAGAAACCACAATCACCAGGTCAATAGATTCGATAGTCACAGGAACTTCTTTAATGGGTAATGTTTTTCATGTCATAATTTTGGACACAAAGCTGCTCAATGTGTCTCTTACAAAACCATCATGACTAGAGAAGCAGGAAATCAAAGGAATGTTACAGGGATTAAGAAAAGTTCATATAATAACTTTTCTCTTCTTGAAAATGAAATAGAATGCTCAATCTGTAACAACTTTGATCATGAAGAATCTGAATGCAGGATAAAATTTCGGCAAACATCTCAAAAGGAGAAAACTCCATTAAATCCCAAGATATGGAGAAGGAAAGAATCTCAAACAGAAAGATGTGGTATAGTCCAGTATGCAGAAGGACAAGAAAATTAGTGGTACATCGACAGTGGCTGCTCAAAACACATGACAGGTGATAAAGAAAAAATTCACTCATATAATGCCTTAGAAAAGGAAAAGAATCTCTCATTTGGAAATGACACTCCTGTTGTCATAAAAGGTAAAGGCTCTATTTTCTTGAAAGAAAAGGTTAAAGCTGGAAATGTTATGTATGTAGACGGTTTAAAGCATAACCTGTTGAGTGTCAGTCAAATGTCTGATTAAGGAAATGAAGTGGTATTTCAATCAAATAGATGTGTTGTTCATGAGCTTGATACAGGAGAGACCGTGATCAAAGGTACAGAAACTCCAAACAACTTATACATACTCAAGGTAGGACAAAAATAGTGCTATCTAAGCAAAAATGATGAAAACTGTCTGTGGCATAGAAGATTGGGACATCTAAGCTTTTCTCAAATAAGAAAAGCATGCAGATTAAAGGTTGTTTGTGATCTTCCAGATATTAGCATCCCTAAAAATACAATATTCAAACCATGTCAAATCGGTAAGCAAACCAGAGCTCACTTCATTGAAAAAGAAGGGTCAGCTAGCAAGCCTCTTGAACTTGTCCATACTGATTTATGTGGACCATCAAGGAAAAAGTCACCTCGTGGAGAAGAATACTTTATTTTGTTCATTGATGATTTTTCCAAAATGTGTTGGATAGGTCTTCTAAAGCATAAATATGAAGCATTTCAAAAGTTCCAAGCCTTCAAAGCTTTGGTTGAAAATGAATTAGATTGAAAAATCAAATGCCTCACATCTGATCGAGGAGGGGAAGTTACCTCGGATGAATTCTTTGACTTTTGTGAACAACATGGAATAAAAATGCAATTCTCCACCGTAAGGACTCCTCAAAAAAATGGAGTGGTACAAAGAATGAATAGAACTGTTCAACAAATAGCTCGAGCTATGCTAGATGAATCTGAAACTCTTGCAACCTTCTTGGGTGAAGCTGCATTCACCGTTGTAACTATTCTCAACCAAGCAAATGTTTAGGTAAATAGCACTCAAACTCCACATGAACTTTGGTATGTTAAGACTCCTACTGTAAAATACTTTAAAGTTTTCAGAAACAAATGTTATATCAAAAGGACTGATGAAAAACTTGGTAAGTTTGAGCCCAAAGTAGATGAAGGTATTCTTCTTGGTTACTCTTCCTAAAGTAAAGGATATAAATGTTATAATAAAAGACTTGGGAAAAATGTTGAAAGTATTGATGTTGTAGTTGATGAAGCATGCAAAAATCCAAAACAGATAAAAACAGAAGATTATAACAATGAAGAAGATGGGGATTATTTTCCCACATCAAATCACAATGATATTGAAGAAGAAACCAATGAAGCACTAGAACAAGAGATAACGATAGAACAAAAGACTCCATCCAGGTATGTTTAGAAAAATCATCCAAAAACTCAAATTTTAGGGGAAAAAGAGGCAGGTGTATAGATAAGAAGAACTATTACAGAAACCTCAAGCTATATAGCATTAATATCCTCCACCAAACCTCAAAATGTAAATGAAGCATGCAAAGATGAATGTTGGGTCAAGGCCATGAATGAAGAACTTGAGCAAATTGAAAAGAATAATACTTGGGAATTAGTTCCTAGACCTCATGATAAAAATATTATAGGAACTAAATGGATATTCAAAAATAAGCTGAATGAAAATGGGGAAGTCATTAGAAACAAGGCCAGACTTGTTTGTAAAGGGTATGCTCAACAAGAAGGTATAGATTTTGAAGAAACCTTTGCACCTATTGCTAGACTTGAAGCTATAATGATGTTTCTTGCTCTTTCTAGCTTTCAAAAATTCAAAGTATACCAAATGGATGTCAAATCGGCTTTCCTTAATGGATATTTAGAAGAAGAAGTTTATATTGAACAACCAGAAGGATTCATTCTTGGAAATGATGCAAAACTTGTATGCCGACTAAAAAAGGCTCTCTATGGTCTGAAACAGGCTCCAAGGGCCTGGTATTACCGCCTTGACAAATATCTACACCAACAAGGTTTTACAAAAGGTTCAGCAGATAACAACCTATATACCAAGATTGAAACTAATAAATTGCTAATTATTGTTGTTTATGTTGATGATATCATTTTTGGTAGCAATGAAGAATCCATGAGTCAGAATTTTGCTTCAGTAATGTAGCAAGAATTTGAAATGTCCTTGCTTGGAAAACTTACCTATTTTCTTGGTCTACAAGTTCAACAAAATAAAGATGGTATTTTTCTTTCACAAACCAAATATCTCAAATAGATCTTGAAAAAGTATGGCATGGAAGATTCTAAACCTATATGTACCCCAATGGTAATAGGATGTAATCTCAGCTCAAATGATGAATCAACAGCAGTACATCAACCAACTTACAGATCCATGATTGGTAATCTGCTTTATCTAACAGGTTATGGACCTAACATCATGCATGCAGTAGGAATAGTTGGAAGATTCCAAGCAAATCCAAAGGAATCACACCTTCAGGCAGTCAAAAGAATTTTCAAATATCTTCAAGGAACTCAGAAATTTGGTTTATGGTATCCTAGAGATACAGATCTTACTCTTCATGCATATACAGATGCAGATTGGGCAGGAAGTGTTGATGATAGAAGAAGCACTAGTGGTGGTGCACTCTTTATGGGTTCCAGGTTAGTGTCTTGGTTTAGCAAGAAACAAAGTTCAATTGCTTTATCTACAGCTGAAGTAGAATATGTGGCAGCTGCATCTTACTGCACACAACTACTTTGGATGATGCAAACTTTGCAAGACATTCAGATCACATGTACTCCACTCATCTCCATTCTATGTGATAATACAAGTGCCATCAGTATTTCAAAGAATCCAGTCATGCACTCCAAGACCAAACACATACCCATCAGATACCATTTTCTATGCGAACAAGCGATTGAACAAAAAGTCAAATTGGAGTATGTTCCCTCCAAAGAACAGGTCGCTGATATATTCACTAAACCATTTCCTAGAGAGACATTTGAATATCTTAGACAAAAGTTGGGAGTAGTTGCTGCATCATCCTGCTGTTAAATCCAATTTTTTCAGAGAAATGTTATTATACGCGTGTTTCATGGAGAATAGTCGCGTACGCACGTGGGTTTCTATGGTTCAGGGAGCGTATATTTTTTTATACAAGAAAAACAGTGGGGTAGGCTCTGATATGGGTGCTCTGACTGATATTGATGGTTAATGTCCATCAATATGCTTCATTCATGCCTTCATCATTGACCTGTTAACAAAGCACAGGTAGCACAGGTTCAGGGGGAGCATTAGCCTTCATGTACATTCAGTATTGTTGGCATTATGGTTGTTGAGTCTAGCTATGGCTTCAGATATCTATACCATTTGTTGCATAAGTCATGTAAAAGTCTACGGTGTGATATGTCTTCTCATACATTTGAATGAGTCCTCTTTGACAAATGATGTAATTTGTATCCCCACTTTACATGGGATGGATGATGTAATGTTTATTGTTTATGACATGTATAAACAATTGGTATATCCCCACTTGGTTGAGTGGATGAGTCAAATTTGGTATATCCCCACTTGGTTGGGCGATGGATGTATGTATGAGTCATTGGTGATAGGAAGGTCATCCTCACATAGTTGAGTTATAGAGTCATTCGTTTAGAAAATATTATTTTGTAGACTCTGCTTGTGCTCACAAGGAGCATGGGCAATTTCAGTGCATCTCAGCATGTACAAAAAGGGAGCTCAATCAGAGAATTCAACATGTACTTAGGGGGAGCATGAGCAGCATAATCTATGTCAAAGGGAGAAAATATCTTGGTCCAACCTTTGCCCTTGATGTCAAAGGAGGAGAGTGACTTGGTGATGTTGTTGCCATCAAGTCCAAAGGGGGAGATTGTTGGCATTATGATACAGGTGTTTTCCTTGATGGCAACTCACTCAGATGAAAGATCATAGTGCAACATGTCAACGGCAAAGAATTATAGATCAGACTACAAAGAATGAAGAAAGAAAGGTATACGCAAGTTCACCTTGACCAAGCTGCGTATACACACAGGTTTATTGAACAAAAGGATCATATACATACACACACACTTTCATAGAAGGAAAAGCATATATATCTTGGGAAAACAAACTTTTTGGTGCAAGGTATTTGACCCAAGGTAATTGGTCCGAGGTATTTCGTGCAAGGTATTAGTCCTAAGTAGTTTTGGTCCATGGTACTGAGAAAGGCCTAAAACTATATAAGGAGGAGAATATCATTAGGCCAAGGTGTGCAACGATTTAAATATCTTACGAAGTGTTGAATCATATATGTAGGTTAATGAGCTTCTGATGGTTTACTTGATCTGACCTAAGGATGCACCTATAAGGTTGATGAAGCTTGATGGACCGGGATCATAAAGGCTTAAGAGTATTATCATTATGTGGTTTGATCTTGAACAGTCTAGAACTGAATATTGAAGCATGTTTCATTCAGTAAATGTGATGATTTTGGTATGACTGAAGTCTAGAATAGTTGTGATGTTTAAGTTATCATTTATAGATCTATACACAGGTTCACTTTAGTATAAGAGCGTATACACGTTTTTTCTACATATCAAAGTAGCGTACACATCATAAATTTGAATTTGTAGATCTGTACGTCAGTGCGTATACACGCTGTTTCGACACATGGAAGTAGTGTATACCTTATGAAGTATGATGTTTAAAGTTTCAGTTGTTTCTATTTGCTATTGCAAAGTTTTGGGTTATGCTTTGTGTTCTGGTGATTGTATTCTGGTGACAGTATTTGAATGATTAGATTGATTGATTGTGATTTGCTTCAGTGATGATGGGTTGTCAAGTGATTGATTGATTCAGAAAGTGATGATTGGGTTTCAGTGATTGGTTGATGTAGATGTATTTGATGGTTGTATTGCAATGATGATTTTTTGAGTTTCAATGTTGTTGATAGGTCCAATATGAAAATTGGATGAAACGTAGCCTTCAGATTGTGGTGTTGTATTCCAGGAGTATCCAGTCTGAAAATTCACGAAATGTGGTCCCTGGTGGAAGAGTCAAGTTTTTTCTGTAGGCTGGCACCTATGTACTAGTAAACATATTAGCTAGTAAAAGAGCTAGGGGGTTATAGCTCCCTTCTAGTAGTAGCTTGAGAATGAGAGAATGTTGTAGCCTTCTACAGGTGGGTGCCTGCATACTGGCATGAGTCTTCACTAGTACAAGATTGTAAACATATTTTCTTATTATTAAAAAGAAGACAGAGACGATAGCAGCAGGTGGTTTTTACCCGCATTGGGTTTCCACCTTATATATTAGTGTTCATGTGTGTTGCTTATGTGTGATGCTTTATTCTTATTTTACGGAACTATCTAATAAATCTCTGATATGCTGGTTTAATCTCAATACATGATAAATTGTCTAAATCAAAAGTTCTCTGCATATACATTGGTTGCTTTAAGTACAGTCGCGTGTACATGCTAGTTCACTTCACTGAAGTAGCGTATATAAATCTATTTGGGAAATAAAATTATAGATCTGATAATATTGATAAACCCCCCTCTTAGTATTATTTCCAACAATCAAATCATTTGAGAGGCAACTTACCTTTATATTTTCTAGATCCATTATTTAGCCTCCTCACAAATTGAGCCATCTTTTAATTTGACTCATGACTGGAGCAATCTTGATGTTCTTTATGTTCTTTAGTTTTCTTTGAAGCTTTGAAGGAAAACTCCTTTAGTTCTGACCTTTCTTTTCCAATCCTCATTTCATATGCTATGAGAATTACATGTGGTTATTCCATCATGAGAGTTTTCAAGTCCCGCATCTCTTCAAAGGAAGATATATTGGAATTGAATCTCATTAGAAGAGATATTAATACTTTCTAAAACACAACTTCTTCATCAATCTTTTCATTAATGCCTCTAATGGTCTTAGCTACTTCATCAACTCTAATAAATAATTATGTAATACTTTTATCATCATTCTTGTTTAAACTTTCAAACCTCATTCCGTGTGATTGAAGTTTAGATTTATTTAGTTTAGCATATCCTTCATATATATTTTTTATTTTTTCACATATCTCCTTAGCATATTTACATTGAATTACCTTGACAAGTTTAGATTGATTAAGACCAAACACGATTGCATTGCTTGCCTTCGCATTGTTTGAGTAGGCTCTTGTTTGATCTAGATCTACTAGGGGAGTTCTTAGCATTGTCTATCCAACTTTAATTGATGTCCATATATCAACAATAATGGAAACTAGACAGGCTTCCATCCTTATCTTTTAGAATGTGTAATTTCTCCGATCAAAGATTTATTCTCTATTTGAAAAGAGTCTATCCTGACTAGCCATTAATTCCATTTATATCTACCTTATTGTTCTTAAATTGTTCTTGAAGGATATTTCTATGATACGAATTGTGGGGAATCAAGGAAATACTGAGAATAGGGGGGTGCATCAGTATTTCAAAAAAAATCACAATTACTTAGTCAATCAAATATAATTAACAATTCAATAATGCACCAATCACATAAGATGTTGAACACAAAGAATTAACATGGAAACCCATACAGGAGAAAACCACAAATTATTTTATATTATGATGTAAATTTAAGCTCCAACTTCATATTACATCAAATTATGTAGGCACTAAAGTATAAGAGAATCCAACTCCATTTTCTGTGCAAGCATGAACTCCCACAATTTCCAGGCACCAACATGTTGTAGCCAGTCATACCTATTTTTCATTCATTTTCAAACTCATATCCATGGCCATTAAAATATTTTAGAAATAATTGGTTAATTCTAATATCTACTCATTGTCTTCTATATTATCCTTCCTTCCCTTTAATTAACTAATTCAATTAACTAGTTCAGGTTTTCAATCTTTAACTTTTGCTTGTGCTTCCCTTTTCTTCTCTACAACCAGATTCAGTTGCCTATTTCTCTCGTCATTGATAGGATTTGCTTCTCTCATTTATGCATGTGAATATTAACTTTCTCACATTTTCATCCCATTTATTTATAGGTGTTGCTACTTTTATTTCCATTCCTTGTAGACTCTAATTTTTAACGAAATTTGGCACCCAAATGCCAAACTTTTGTCTCATAGTCCTTACTAGGTCATTCCCATACTCATTTAAGTATAGGCCAGAACCATGGTCTTAAATCCATAAGGTGATTAGCACAGATAATTTTACTGAATGGTTAAGCAATAGAAACTTCCATAGTAACTCCAAATACCTTTGATTAGATTGATGGCCTAAAATTCATCCTACCAGCCCCGCCCTATGTAACTAACAATTAATGAATGTGGGGCTGGATGGGGGTTCAACATTTTTTATTTTTGTGACTTAAATCACCCCTATCTCAATAAAGTGCGTCAAGTAAATCATGTAGGTTGATTCGATCTAATGACGTAGACACTACTTCAAGGTCCCCATCTCATCCAAGCTTTAATGAGGGGAAGGTTGTATAAGATTTGTCATATGCACCCCAACCCAGAGTGGCACCACAACCAGTATCCAACTTATTTAACATTTTCTAACCTTACAAAATTTTCCCCTGGCACAAATCTTGAGGTTATACCACCTCACCTACTACATCAACTTTTTTCACATGTCATGCCATGTCACCATTGCATGTCACTTGCAAATGAGCCACTTGGCCACCCAAAAAGGGAAAATATTCCTTCCACATGTCATGATAATAGAGTGACAAGTCATCACCTTTCCATGTCACTGCAACCTATCACCACCTAGTTGCTTTATCATGGTCCCACCTATCCAAGGTCCATCTCCCATTTATTTAAGGAAATATATGGATCTAGGTCTTTTGGAAATTGACATATCTACTCTATTTCCATGGACTAGAATAATTGGATACAAAATTTTCGTGGCCATTTAATCAAACCAATTCACCTACTAGGTCATGTTATTTGGTTACCACATCACTACATGTCCAAGAAAATCTAATATCCGACGAATTTATGAAGTCACAGTTTGTTACACCTCCAAGAGGCTTGGATATATGGATACATTTTATAGTGTGGAACCATGAACAACATGGAAATATAACTCATCATTCTTGTTTTGAATCTGGATCTAGGTATTTTCTTGAGTGCTTGCATTATACAACCCCCAGATACATGGTCGCTCCAATACATGAAAACCCAAATAAGTCTGTATATCTAGATATCCAGATAATATGTATTTACTGAGCATATCTAGTAGTATTGGGTGCTTTGGATGCTCAAATGAATCTGGATTCCCTATATGAGTTTGGATAAATATGCATATGCCTCTTTCTTCCAAGAGCTAACTTGGTTTCACCTTAGATGGCTTAGATTCCTAGATTCCTTTAATTCTTATCTACTAGTTAAACTTTCCTTGACTTTAAAACAACTTTTCTCCTAATTCCTTAGGAGCTTGACCAAGTGTTATGTAACATTAGAAAGGTATATGAGAGGGATATCCAACAAAGAACTTTTCATGTGCTTTGGAATAGGTTATTTAAAGATAAAATTCCCACAAATATAGGCTAGTAGGCTAACAACATCAACATGCACCCCCCAAACTTTTCTTCATTTGACATAAATGAATATATTTGACATAAATGAAAACCAATTATCAACTTTCTGAATAAGAAAGTAAAGTTTGAACACAGGAATCTGTCAGGGATATTGTAACCTCACACAATACCAAATTTTAAAGGAAAGTTATATCCATGGATTTCATTGTGGGATCACTAGGGATGGAAAGGAGGAATAGTTATATTTTCGTGGTGGTGTACACTTTGACAAAAAATGCTCACTTCATACCTTCCAAGGCATAGCCCAACTATTCTTTAATCATATAGCGAGATTTCATGGCATACCAAAGAACATCATATGAGATAAAGGACTGGCATTTACCATAATATTTTGGACTAGCTTCCAAGATGTCTTGGGGACCGAATTAAAATTTAGCACCAGTTATCACAATAAGGTGTGTGTATAGGTCGAGAGGACCAACCAAATCCTTAAAGAAATGTTGGATATGTATTTGATGGATAAATAAAGAATATGTGAATTTTTTTTCCCATTGGTAGAATTTTCATATAATAATTATTGTTAGAGTTCCATCAAGATGGCACTAGTCATGTTGTTATATGATAATCCTTATATGATTCCATTGCACTAGGATAGGCTAGATGAAAAAGTATTAATATTACCTTAGCTTTTGAAAGAATGTGAATATTAGATGAACACGATTAAGAAAATATTGAAGGAGAATCAAGATAGGAAAAATAAGTACGGAAAATATCATCAAATTGACTAGATCTATGAGATTTGAGATAAGGTATTTTTAAGAGTAATGCCTCATATGAGCTCCATAAATTTTGGAAAGGGAGTGAAGTTGTCTCCACAATTTGTCAGACCATTCGAAGTCACAAACAAGAAAGGGCCAATAACATATAGACTTTCATTACCCACATCATTAACACATATGCATGATGCATTCCATGTATTTGTCTTACATCACTACATTTTTTATCCTTTACGTGTTATTAACTTAAGTCATTTTCAAGTCACAGGTAAAGGGAAATTGTTAGCCAAGCTAGTTTTCATATTGAACCAACAAACCATATAATTTACATGGTGACTAGTGGACCAATTGAAGATCTAATAAGATAACCACAATCTTAGTTCAGGCACTTGGGAGGATAAAAAGGAGATGCATTGTCATTTTTCCTTCTTGTTTTGAGACTTTGGGATGAATTCTAGAGTTAAGAGGGGGTGTACAATGTGCCTTTCTATAGTTGACTTGTGATATACATTATTTTGATTCTGAGATAGTTCTATGATATATGCATGTTCTTTGGGGACATCATATTTGATGATCTAGCTATTGTTATTTCATGTGATGAGGACCTATGATGTACTTATTCTGATTTTAGTAAACTATGTTGATGGTTATGGTAAATGTGGTTATTAATCACTTCAATGATATATTATCATAGCTATATACGTTGCTGAACAATTTTCTTATCAAAAATTACTAATGGTTATTTGAGTGTGGGAGGAGACCACCTTGGCACACACATGTGTGATGAGTCAACAATTCTAGTTTGGGTAATTTGAGTATTCTTTATACTAGAATTTAATTTGAAAATATTTTAAAATGCTATGACTTTTAATGACATGTTAATGTTCTTCAATCATAGGTCAATTTCTTGGACAAATGACTCACACATGGGTGATGGGGTTGTACGGAGCATATTGGATGTCCATGGGAGGAGTTGGAGATCATCCTTCATTTCACCCTCTAGAACTCCTACCATGATTTTGGTTGGAAGGTATTGGGACACCTTTAGTTTAAAGTTCATGATGTCATTAGGGTAGACCATGGATTTGGTCACTCATAAAGCTTTACTAAAAGTTGCATATCAAGGTAAAATCCTCGATCCTCAACACCATTAGTCTCACAACAAATGATAAACTAGGAGTTAGTAGTGTAATCCATTATATTACCATTGTTCCCCTCTTTTAGTTATATATATCTAAAGGGAAATTAGTGTGACACCCTTGGAACTTTGTGAGAAATTTGTTGAAGGTTACAACAGACTTAGCACCCTTGACATCAAAAAATTAAATCCAATTAATGGTCCTATTGATCAATTAAAACACTAAAATAAATGATACTAATAAAAGATATAGTTAAATTAAATCTTAATCAAAAGGTTAAAGTGTTGGAATTATGGCTAATGTGTTGGCCTTGATGTCAATATGTATCATGGTCTCATCACACTATGTCAACCTGGATCGTGTCACACCCTTGGTAATTGATAGTGGAGTTGTAGGAGTATGCAAAGGTGTCAGATAGATAATGAATTATGATGATGTAATAATGATTGTGGAAGAGTTGCACAAGGATTAATAGGGTATGGAAATATTTGGTGAAGTAGTGAAACAATGTGGTAAAATTCTGAGCAGAAGATCTAAGTTATTTCCTCATATTTCTATCTTTGTTAGAAGTAAACAAAGGTCAACGTGATTTTCACTAGGAGATTAACTTGCATCAAGTGATTATCCTCACTAGGAGGTTGTATTGTCTAAGTGATGATTCCTATAGGTAACAAAAATTAAAAACCATAGGAAAAATGAATGAAATTGCCACGAAATTCGTGCACAAGACCGATTCAATGTTCAATTGAAATAGTCAACAGTCCCATCAACGAATCCCATGGATTTTCTTATGGTATTCACAAGTAAAAAAATGATATAAAAGCCCAAGGTATTGATCACAAATGTGTGCATTCTTTAATTACTCATGTTCTAGGCTAGGAGAATGCACTAGTGCATAAGTATTGGTTAAGCTATGAATGATCTAAAGGTGCAGATATATGATGGATTAGTAAGTACTATTTGGACAATATCAATATATTCATGCCATATATCAATGCAGTGGTCTAATCTTATTCCCTATTGATTTTATATTTGAGCATAGTTTGTTGAACATAGGGTTTGAAGGTAGCAGTTTCTTGAGCATGTGCATAAATAATGAGGTTTATTTTTTTCTAATCGATTACATCATCTGCTAACCACTCGAGAATCAATATATGAAGGAATTTTATTTATATGCATTATAGTCATATTCAGTGCACACAAACCTTCTGTAGACTTCTTTTATTATATGTGCATAATATTAAACTTGTTGAAGGTTCTTTCTATTGAAGATTTATTTTCTCTATGCCTGATTTGAAGTTTTTGTTGGGGTCTTCTTCAAACATTATCATGAACATTTCTCGTGCAAATGTTGATTGACCTCCATATAGTGATTTTTTTTTAATTTTTTGTTGTACTATTCATGAATATGTTTATATAGATCAAAATTATTTGTTGGTTAATATTTATTCATTCATGTTCATAAAACTTGTTCTACTTGTATTAACAGAGGTTTGGCACTATAGTTATTGCAGAGAATTGGTATAAGAATGATTAATACTAGAATTTTCCTCTCCATCTTTGATTAGTAAGAGCTGAAACTCCAAGTGTATGGATGAGAAAGTCCTGTGCTTTTAGGATGCTTACAAAGATTTTGTTGACCAAAATTCATTTTATTAAACTTTTATGCTTGGAAACTCAATTTCATAGTGGCATGGCAAAGATTAAGTGCAGGGATTAAATGAATGCACAATGCATACATTAATATGAAAAACAAAGGTTTATTTACTTAGACAAAGGCTTATGAATCTCATTTGTTTCTACTTTTATTTTGAAGCCAACATATCAATGAATATGATGAATGTTCTTTTTTTTCTTGACCTTTGAGATTTCACTAAGTGTGGTTATATATATATATATATATATATATATCTAGAATGCAAGGATAGTTGCTTAGTACAAAGGTTCAAAGTTGTCTTGTCTTCAACTCCTTGTTTATTACATTGACAGAGGTTTACGTACTCCTTGTTTATTCAAAATTGTGTATTGTTGAGTGCATGGGGTAGAGATCTATTGTGTGTGATGTTGTTGATTCTCCATCAATATTTTCATATACTAGAATATAGAGGCTGAAGGGATTATTATGACGAAGTGTTGGTATGCTTGTATGTATCTTGTAGTGTAAGATGATGGTTATTTGTTTTGACTAAGCATAGATTCAGTGATAGATCTTCATCATCATGGATTGATAAAGTAGAGGGGTTGTTTCCATGATGAGCTTGCATGCTAAGGGAAAATTGTGTATTTTTTTTTTTAAATGAGTAGATTTGGTATTAAGTTTGTGCTCAGTCACAAAAAATACATAGGAGATTACATCGCAAATTTTCGATACTGAAACGTATTGAGAATGAAAAAAAACATGGAGATACATCATTTAGAAAGGCTTACAAAACCACAAAAGTTCCAAAAGACACTTATAGCAAGCAATATTCTACATGCACTTTAATCATTTTCAGTTGCAAGCCTATTGAGATTGATTTCCCACTTTCTTGGAGTAGATCTTGACTTGTAGGAATATCTTTGTTGAGATTGAGGTCCATTATTAAATTCAGAGCATGTCCACTTCATCTTTCAGTCGTGATACCTAATTTTGGAGGGATATAATTTTAATAGTATGTTCTACTCTTATCAATGGTAAAATTGATATAATTTAACTTGCAAGTCATAATCATCCCTCTTTAAGGGTTTGCAAGTAGATAGACTGTGAGAACAAGGGCTCATTACTGATGAAGTCTCAACGTTGGTTTCAACATTCATGATGATACATTAGTAGAGGTTGTGAGAGCTACACATTGCATGAGAAAATGGTTCATACCTCCCCAAGGTGATGACACAAAGGAGGAAGTCCACCAAAATTGGAAGATGAGATGAAATTACAAAGTCAAATCTCCAATTCGTGATACCCTAGTCATATAATGCATTTTTTTGGTCCAATATTTTTCTTTCCTACTCACCAGAGAAAAAGGAGATCGACTAAAGTCCTAGAGAGCCAAATTTGGCAAACTTGCTCTAAATGATATGCTTCTTTGAAATACTAGAGAGAGAGGACCTCACACCCATAAAAGCCTCAAACCATTCCAAAAATCTATAATTAGAGTTCAAAGCATTGAAATAGGAACCTTCCTCAAAGGGTTTTCCATTTGAACCTTGTCTATTGTAGATAGAAAAAGTAGAAACAGGAAGCCCATAGTTACCTTCATGCAAATGAGCCCGATTCAATCTGAGACTAACTGTGGAGGAAAGACCAAGTGCTGCAACAGTAGTTTGAGAAAAAGAGAGTCTCTTTCACTAAATTTCCCATGAACAGGAGTGTCAAGCCCACAAGTGCACTATCGAGAGGATAAGTGACTGAAATCTGTGACAAAGTTCTTCATAAAGCTTCTTGAAAGATGAACGCATGGACATCACAATAAAGTTCAAAGAGAAAGTTATATCCAAAACAACAGGACTCAAATGTGGCGAATCGATCAAAGAAACAAATTCAATCATGAATGATACAGGAGCCTAATTGGAGTCTAATTTATCACTAATTATCTTTCTCATGCATGGGCTTTTCATCATTCTATCATTAAATTTCCCAGTGCTTCTTCCAAAGAAAACCATCATGATCCTAAAAAGAGTTCATTTCTAAGATCTGGGTAGATAGATACAGTAATAACAAGCATGTGAGTGGAGAAAGCATCATATTCATGGTGACGAGTCTCGTGTGATGCCACATCAAGGGGAACCCATAAAAGGTCATGTATCTAGAACATTAAGCCATTGAGGAGCCAACTAAATAATTAAAGGGTGACAGAAAGAAGGGGATATGGAATAGAGAGGGGAGGGAGATTAGGGAATAGGAGGGGATGGAGAAAATATAGGGGGTAAGGTAGATAGGGGAGCTTTAGGATTAATTCAAGAAAAAAATATTTCATAAATGGGATAGACCAAGGGAGGACACCATTAAAATATGTAACTAGGTTCAGTATTCATAATATGTAATGTACTCTTGATTCTTGTATGTTGTAAATTATTATTATTATTATATTATTATTATTATTATTATTATAACACAGGTTTGATGCTCAAGGTCAATTTATTTTAGGTTAAGCACTAATTTTGTTCTTCTAGGGTTTTCCATAGAGTCAAGAAGTCAATAGATTCATTGTAATATGTAAAATGCCCTATTGGGCATCTTGCAACAAGTCAAAAGAATTAATTTGAGTCAAAAAGTGTCAAATTACCCCTTTAAGACCAAGTTGGTCTGGCAATGAAGAAATCGACCTAATTAGGGCAATTCATCCTCCTTGATAGGATATATATAAGAAACCATTCGACCTCATTTGAAAATCACTCACTCATTCACTCAAGGAAGAAAGAAAAACAAGGAAGAAGGCAATCAAAGGTCTAGAAGAAAGAAGGAAGATAATTTTTATTTTTATTTTTACACACTCTCTCTCAAACATACAAAGAAGGCTAGGGTTTATGGAGCTACAAGATAAAAGTATTTAAGTCATCAAAGAAAGGCTAAAATTGGAACAAAGGAATTCTATTTGGTCACCTACGATCCTTTGAAGAGAAAGCAGCCCAAGAAAAAGAAATAGGAAGCCTAATGAACCTTAATTCACCCACACATGCAAAGTTGCAGCTTGTTGCAAGGGAGTGAAAATTTCAAACTTGCAATGAGGGTCAAAATATGAAGCTAGTGGTCAAAGCACTTGGATGATATTTGACTTGGTTTGACTTGCTAAGAAGAAGCACATCCTCCAGAAGTTTTGACTTGGTCTTGGAAGGGTCTTAGTCTTGGTTTAGAGGTCTTGGAATTTGTCATTTGAAGAATCTATAAGAAGAGGAGATTTTTGTGGGTTTTCCTCTCTAGGAGAGGTTTTGGCCTTAGGTAGGAGCTATATATTATGTCCTTGTGTGCTATTGATCTTCATGTTTTGGAAGTTGTTTGATGATAATAAAAACATAATACTAAGAGAAGAAGAAGTTAATAATAAATAAAAGTAAAATAATATCACAAGAAGCTATCAAGCCAAAGATAAATCACTTTAATTGTAGCCCTATTGATTTCTCAACATGGTATTAGAGCTAATATTGACAAAGGGAATAATGAATATCACTGCATTCTTGAAGAAGTTATCATTGAAGTAGTTCTCCATGATGACAACACATCTCAAGCAAGGCATCAAATCATTTTGGGATCTCTTATTATCTATCAAGGACTATATCACCAAGACCTCCACTACAAAGAACAAAGGATTATTCTCAACACTTATAGATACTTTTGAAGATGAAAACATATGGGTAATTGGTAGTGGATCTTCTAGACATATGACAAGTGAACATGGACAAATAAAGACCCTATCAAAAGGAATACCTTCTCATTTAGTCGAGATTGGAGACAAGAAAAACTATGCAGTCAGAGGAATTGTATCAACCACATTGTAACTATAATATGGTGGGAACATACATATCAACAACATCCTATGTGTCCTAGGTTTGAAGAAAAAAATAGTTTATATTTCTTGCCTAGAAGATAAAGGAGATAGAATTTATTTTGTAGATGGAAAAGTTATGGTATGGGATAAGGGCCCTAGCATTAATAACAGAAAAATCATTAGGATTTATGAGGGAAGGATTTATAGATTACTTTCACCTCTCTCAAGACTTGGTTCACCTTGACATCAATCTATGTGCATTTTGACATAGAAGGTTTGGACACCTTCATTACAAAATATTATCGTCCTTTAACACTATGGTAAATGGCATCCCTAAGCTGAAGCAAGAGCATGAAGGAATTTGTAAGGGATGTACACTACGCACAAATGTAAAGAAACCCTTTGGAAGCAGTGCTTCAATATCTAAGGAAATATTAGATCTCATTCACTATGATGTTTTTGGTCCTATGGCTACAATACCTCTTGCAGATCATCTGTACTATGTGATGTTCATTGATGACCACTCAAGAAAGACTTGGATTTATTTACTTAAGTACAAGGATGAAGTATTTAGAACTCAAAGAAGAAGTGGAGAATCTTACATAAATAAAGATAAAAAGTACTAAGATCTAACAATGGATGGGAATAGACATCAAAAGAATGCATAGATTTCTATAAGGAGGCTGGAATTAAGAGGGAGTTGATAATTCCATATAATCCAAAACAAAATGGTGTAGCAAAAAGGAAGAATCATAAAACTGAAGAATGCATTAGAGATATGTTACATGATCAATACTTACCTCAATTCATGTGGGTGAATCATCCAAACAAAAATATATATTCAAAATCAAAGACCTCATAAGATACTTGACAACATGACTCTTGAAGAAGCATTTACTAGAAGAAAAACTAGTGTAGATTATCTTCGAATATTTTGTTTCCCAATCTAAATTCACATTTTAAAAGATAAAAGGGAAAAAATGGATCCTATAAGCATGAAGGGCATATGTGTTAGCTATAGTAACTCATCAAAGGAATATGGGATATACATCAAGGAAGGTAACCAAATTGAAGTAAGTAGAGATGTGATTTTTTATGAAAATATTTCCTATAAGAAGTCTAAAGATCTCCCTATTGATTTTGATGATGAAGAACTACCTATATTTGAACAATGTTCAAGGGAAGAAGAAGATAATATACCTAATCATGAAGAAGAAGGTCTTAGTGAACCCGTGCAGTAAGTCATAATCTCTTAAACTCGTAAGAGACCCACTTCGTTAACATCAACTCTTCAAGAAGAAGAAGGACATGCCGCAGCTAAAGGAACATTCAGGAAAAGGAAAAAGACTAAAATATATTCATGCTATGCACCCTATATAAAAAAAATTATTGAAGAATAACCATGCTCATTTGAACAAGCTATCAAACATCAAGAATGGAAAAATGCCATGAAAGAAGAATATCAATCTATAATGAAAAATGTTGTTTGTGAAATCATTCCTACACTGAATGAAAAAATTGTTGTAACTTACAAATGGCTTTACAAGGTTAAGCATGCGTCAGATGGAATTATTGATAAGCACAAAGAAAGGTTTGTGGCTAGGGGTTTATCTCAACAAGAAGGCATCGATTATGAAGAAACATTTGCACCTACAACAAGATACACAACTATAAGATTGTTGGTATCCTTGGAAACAAATATGGGATGGAACATCTATCAAATGGATGTCAAGAAATCCTTCTTGAATGGTACCTTCGGGTTTGAAGTACATAATAGAGAAACTCATGTTTGCAGGCTAAAGAAGTCACTTTATGGCCTTAAACAAGTTCCAAGGGCTTGATATGCTAGGATGGATACATACCTACAAAGATTGGATTTTTCAAAGAGTTATGCAGATCGAAATATTTATATCAAAGTCGTGAAGGATGAACCAATGATAATTCTTCTATATGTGGATGAAATTCTCATAGCAAGTGTGGAAATACGTATTCAAGAATGCAAGAAACAATTCGTAGTAGAATTTGAGATGAACGATATAGGGCTTATGCATTATTATTTGGGGTTGGAAGTTTGGAAAAATTAGGGCGAAATATATCTATGTCACTGAAAGTATGTAATTAAGATGCTACAAATATTTAGCGTGGTGGATAGCGAACTAATGACAACTCCCATGGTCACAAATTTAAAGAGGTTAATATGTTCAGAATCAAACCATGTGGATCCTACAAGTTATAAATAACTTATTGGCTCTGTAATGTATCTTGTGAACACACATCTAGATATTTGCTTTGTAGTGAATATTCTTAGTCAGTTTCAGATGGAGCTAGACATGACCACTGGATAGAAGCCAAACATGTATTGAGATATATGTGAGGGACAATACATTGCTTCCTGAAGTACGATGGAAAGAACAATATCCAACTAATGGAATATACTGATTCAGATTGGTGAGGGAGTGAGGCAAATGGAAGAAGCACTACCCAAGGATGTTTTATATCAGGATCCTTTATGATCCCATGGATCACTAGAAATCAAGAATCAATTGCATTAAGTAGTGTTGAAGTTGAATACATTACAACATGTGAAATTGGTAGAGAGGTTGTTTGGCTAAGAAAGCTATTATCTGATTATTCAATGTACCATTAGACCCTACAACTATACATTGTGACAACACAAGTTGCATAAGGTTGTTTCAAGACCCCATATTCCATGCAAAGATGAAGCAAATAAACAACTAGTATCATTACATATGAAAATTGATGCAAGATGGGGTAGTACAACTATAGTATATCTCCATCGATGAACATGTAGCTGATATTTTGACAAAATATATTCCTAATAAGAAGTTTTTGTATCTGAGAAACAAGCTTGTACTGGTTGATATCTTCTCTTTAGTTGAAAGAAAGAGATAGACACATCATTCTTGTTATAAAGAAAGAATGGAGGATTGGGTAATCATCTGAATTCTTATACTATTTGGGATGAGGTAGGTTATCCAATAGGTAAGAGTAGTCAAAGAGGATATTCCTTGAGGATGTGTCAATCAAATTCAAGAATGGTCCTAAAAGGACATACCTTGTGAACATCTGGATGGGGTATGTGCCTTGAGAGACAATGATGAGGGTGTCTATAAATCATTGTCTCCCTGACATTATGCTCTAATCTAGTGGAGAGATAGAATTTTTAGTCAAGTACTTGCTATATGTCAATGTTGGTTGATATGATGAGATACACTGATATAAGTTGAAACTATAACTTATGATATGGCTGATCAATCTGACTCTTCACTATGAGAATGTCCTTGTACCATTATGAATACCTCCCTAATCATGATGGAGTGTTGAAATATGTAACTAGGTTCAGTCTTCATAATATGTAATATACTCTTGATTCTTGTATGTTGTAAAAAGAAAAGAAAATTATTATTATTATTTTTATAGCATGGGTTTCATGCTTAAGGTCAATTTTTTTTAGGTCAAGCACCCATTATGTGTTTCTAGGGTTTGTCATAGAGTCAAGAAGTTAATCATATCATAAAACGACCCCATTGGGAATCTTGTAACAAGGCAAAAGAATTAATTTGAGTTAAAAAATATAAAATTACTCCTCCAAGACCAAGTTGGCCTAATTAGGTCTATTCGTCCTCCTTGAAAGGCTATATATAAGACACCACGTGACCTCATTTGTAGATCACTCACTCATTTAGTCAAGGAAGAAAGAAAAAGAATGAATAAGGAAATCGAAGGTTTAGAGAAAGAAGGAAGCATAAAATTTCTTATTTCTACACTCTCTCTCTTACACATGCACAAAGAAGGCTAGGGTTTCTACAGCTACAAGATCAAAGTATTCAAGTCATCAAAGAAGGGAGTAAATTGGAAGAAAGGAACTTTATTTGGTCACCTATAAGCCTTTGAAGAGAGAGCATCCCAAGCAAAGGAAAGAGGAAGCCTGAAGAACCATAATTCACCCACACATGCGAAGTTTCATCTTGTTGTAGGGGGGACACAAATTTCAAACCTGTAGTGAGGGCCGAAATCTAAAGATGGGGGTCGAAGTTCTGCACTTGGAAGATATTTGACTTGGTTTGACTTGGTAAGAAGAAGCACATCCTTCAAAAGTTTTGAGTTGGTCTTGGAAGGGTCTTGGTATTGGTCTAGATGCCTTGGAATTCTTCATTTAAAGAATTTATAAGAAGATAAGATTTTTTGTGGGTTTTCCTCTCTAGGAGAGGTTTTGGCCTTGGCTAGCAGCGTATATCTTGTGTCCTTATGTACTATTGGGCTTCATGTTTGATGATAAGAACAACATAATAATAAGAGAAAAATAAGATAATAATAAAGAAAAGTAAAATAATGTCATAAGAACTTATCATGCCTAAGAGAAATCACTTCATTTGGAGCCATATTGATTTCTTAACAGACCCAAAGCTAAGAGTCATGTACCCTTAGGAGATGGGGCATAAACAACTTGAGTCATTGATTTCTAGATTGGTCTCTTCCATAGAGAAAGCTTTATTTTCTTGCAATTCAAAATCCATGTTATTTATTATGGTCTTATTCTTTAGAATGGAAGGACACTCCCGGTCCTTTGATTCTTTGAAACACCAGTGCCAAGGAATTGTTCTTTGAGATTCCTTCCTTAATGAGATACTAGATAGTAATTAATGAGTCTTCGAGTATAATAATGTCTTTTATTGCTTTTTATTTAGCAATGTGTAAACCATGAAGGAGGCCATACATCTCAGACTGATTGTTGGTTCTCCTTCCCATCCCCCATGAAAATTTGATTTCCATTATTCCATCGGGATTGAGTAAAATCCCTCCCCCTCCTACCACACCTACGAAATTGCGCATGTTATTATGATGTATTTTCCTTGTTGTAGAGAGGTTGAGATTGTTATGTTTGCATGATTCTAACATTCTGAATATTGTTACGTCTTGTATGGTGAAAGGTTGATGCTTCTATTATGGTTTTGGCATATATATTGTCTTGATGAGGGTTTTGGTTTTGGCATTGGCTGAGGAAGAGAGTTTTCACAGATGTTAGGAAAAATACTAAGGGTGGTGGGTGGTTGGGGGGGGGGGGGGGTGAATTAGTAATTTTATTTTCTCCCTAACCTTTAATTTCAAATTCATAGTTTTGTACGCTAGTGTTATTCAAGCAACTCATGTGTGTACACAACTTCAATGAATTTAAATGGCGTATATCTAGATATAGATTTTTTTATATGTTCCATCATATGCTTAACTTTATCTAGTGCATTATTATTTCATTATCCATATATTAGGCAATTACCATGATGAGTAAAAATTGTATAAGCCATAACACATGAGAAACACATCAATCACATATGGACACCAGGATTTTAGGTGGAAACCCAATGTGGGAGAAAACCATCATTGTTTTCATCTTTGTCTTATTCTTTTATTATAAATAAAATATTCATTGCATTTGTAATGGCGCAAACTCTTACCAGTGCATAGAGACCCACCCACAAGAGGCTACAATCTCCACTTGTTCTCTAGCACCCACTAGAAAGGAGATACAACCCCTTATTCTCATTTATCGGCTCCTACTAGAAAGGAGCTTCTACCCCCTCACTGAAGGCTACAACATCAACAACTTGTGGACCACATTTCATAATGTTTCACACCAGATCCACCTATGTCAAATACACATCAAAAAATGCAGGCCACCTTTCATTAAATTTTCACACTAGACCCACACCCAACATTATGCTCAATACCAAGATACCAAACTGAATACTGAACACAAAATTTGAGTCACTGAATCACCACTAAATATCAATCATCAATAAAATTAATCGACAATGCAATTGAATTACTAGATACTAAACCAACCCACGTTATTGATCAAATCAGGTCAATAAGTACATTTTCATATACTAGACATCCTTGACGAACATCGGTACATAAAAAATAATTAATCAACTGAATCACTAGAGAATATCAATCACTGAACTAGATCAAACCAATATAAGTAATCTTGTCAACAACATTGTCAATAATGTCATTCCATACCAAGCCAAGTCACCACTCAATAACCAATCATTAATTAACATGCTCATATATCAACTATTATGATCAAGACATCATTGATGAAGAACAATAAATAAAATAGACTTCATCAAATGTCATCACCAAGGAACAATTACAAACCCTATAGCATATAAGCTACTTCCATAAAAAAAATATGTGTATGTATGCATTTTCCATGCATAAAACCAACGTAAATATATCATTATATTGAATACCAAAAAATATTATCTTAGAATGTATACATGACTAATTTGTAGAACATCCATGTGTGTATGCGATATTCCTAAAGCATACCTGCATAGAGAACCTAAATTACTAAATCAAATCAGCTCTGTAAACATGACACACATTATGCATACTTCACTATCAAAATCACAGATCTCTGCAAACACATTCAAATCATAGCCCTACTATAACCACATGCCTTGCATTATTAACATTTCAGTCATTTTGCAGTAACTAAATCAATCGGGCATATATTCAATGCATTTTTAGATCTTTCAATTATAAGACTTCTCCTTGCTCCCTGGTGCACACCTGTTCCAAATTAGATCACACATGAATAATCCATTACATTGAACACATAACTCCTCGATCTCCATCTCCCTATATATAATTTTCCTTTGTCAATACCACAGGAAAATCCTTTGGTAATGTTGATGGTATTCGTTTGACTAGGTCAAATACATGTTGTTACCACAATACTATGGGCAATTACCATGGTAATGGCCCATCATATCTAGTTTTCCATGGTTTAGATTATGTGTGTTACTTTTTCTCATATAAACTACGTATGTACATGGCTCCTTTGCACAAGATTCTTGTATACTTTTTCAAACTTCACATTTTCATATTCTCTCAAATGAAACATGTAACAATGCTACCAACACACTTCCTCATTTATGCAATACCTGTACCAAAATTCCTGTAATGTGCATTAGTCATATAATAACCAAGTTGACATCAAAGTCTTATATGTCAAGCCGGTTGCCATAAAGGATAACACATTAGCCATAATGTCAACAATATCCCCCTTTGGACTTGATGTCAACCTCTTTGGTGTTTGGAAACCATCTACAAACACTTGAAAAGACCATGTCTTCTCTCCCCCTTTCAAATCAAGGGAAAAGGGTTAAACCAGGCTGAATGAAGTACTTTCCCTTGTAGTGTCTTTCATTGGAATTCAGATCTACTGATACGAATTATGAAATCTTCATATTTACCATGATCCCCATGAAAATATGCTAAACCTTCTAATGATACACAATAAAAGTACAAGACTTTATGACTTAAAAACATGACTATCCATAAAATAATATGACCTTTCCTATCAACAATGAATTTATGTTCCATGATTACATCAGTCACCCAAAATAATGGGGTTACATACATGACATGACTTGGTCCCAATAGCCCATACATCACTAAATTTCTAATGATTACGATAAGAGTTTTTTCATGACCAATACATCAAGAGATATACATGATGTTCATGAGAAATAATCCATTCTCTTTGCAACATCTTATCCGTAAACAAGGATCTCATAAATGAAAACCTATAGAAAAACCATGATAATCATCAGAAACCACCATGCACCATATAGACATCAAAAACATAATCATATGACTGCAACAACATAAATGAGATAATAACAACATGAACATCCTCATCATCAAGAAGCAATATATCATTAGGCAGACAGTGAAAGAAAACTAGGAAGATAAGAAGTGTAACATCAATCTCTTCAATATCATCAACATGTGGCCAAATATGCAATGCATCCAAGTATCACTAAGTAAAAGTAGAAGTTACATAATATTTTTGCAATAAAGCAACTCATCCCCTTCACCTCATGCCATTAAGGTCAACATACTCTCTCCACATACAAAAGGAGTCACACTCCTCAAGAAACAAAAACATATCAATCTCTTGGACCAAAATACCATAGATAACATATACATATTCTTTCCATGCATCAACAACATATGTAAAAACTAAGAGTACCTACAACATTAGAAGCCATTAAGCATAAAAGAACTGATCAACAACATAACCAACATCTTCAGTGAACATAACATACATATATTCCTTATCAAGTGTACTACATTTTAATAGCAACAGGGATAACATACCATCAACAACTTCACGAAGTAAAACTCAAGAAACATATATGCATCATTGATAACCCATGACATAGTGAAAACAATATATATTTTCTAGTAGTAAGGTTGATGACATCAACAATAATAATGAATTCATCATAGGCAACACCATGCAATAAGGAGTGATCAAAAGTCCATCATGCCAATAATGAACTATTAGAAGCATAGAAGATGCTAACCATGAACCTATGCCAACTTTTCATCATCAATTATGATCACATTATATCTTTCTTACCAATACGAAATGCACCAAAGAGCCATATCAACAATAACAATAATATAGGATTTTACAATAACTCATAGACTCATCATGAACCAAAACCATTCCTAAGAAACATATGGGCATCATTAATAGACGAAAACAAATCAATATTAGAGCTAGAATGCCAATAATTAACTAATGGAATCATATGAGAAGCTCCCCCTAAATTTGTGCCACTTCTTAATCACCACAGAGAAGCATACTTGACTGTATAATTTAGAAACTACATACATATGTGACTATGCTTCATAAGAATCACATATAAAATGTAAAATACTAATTTTTCATAGCCACATCTCCCCCTAAACATGTCTTGTCTGTTGTTGATCACTGGCACTTAATCAAATGCAATATCAATAATATAAATACGACCCAAATAATATTATAACAACATAGGGTATCATCATCAAGATACACATGTATAGATCCCCCAGAGATCATATGCCATTGATCTTGTGGACCTGATAATCATTATTTGTTCTCCATGGGGTGATGTACCTCACATTTATTTCTACAATCACTATTAGAATTATTCAATAATAATCATGAACCACAGTAGGGACAATCTTCCCTACATCTCTGACTATTGCTCCTTCTTCCTCCAAATTTGTTTTTGATTTTTGATCATCTGTTCAAAAGTGTGATGTTTAAACCATATTATGTAACTAGAGATTTGTGAGCTTCCATTCCATTTTCTTGACCTTCAATTTGTGGCCTTATTCCCAAGTGGTTTACAAGAGAAACAATATGCATGAAACCATCTTTTATACTTGGGAATTGATCTTGAAGGGCTTGATACATTTTTCTTTGAATTTTTCATATCTAATGAGTGACTTGATTCATTCTTTCATGGATCCTTATCATCTTGTGGATCTGAAACCTTGTGGTTCTATCTAATGCTTGTATTGATTAAAGGATAGAGTTGCTCATTAATAATCTTTTCTAGTGATTCAAATTTCTTTACGCATTTATTTGTTTTCTCATAATCTTCCCTTAGAGTCACAAATTTTGTTTCTAACTTTTCATAATGCCTCTCCTTTTCTTGAATTTTTTTTGCTAAGTATTTTGTTCTTCTATTGGCTTATTCTAATAGATACTTTAGAATTTCATTTCCTTGGAAACACTATTTTATTTTGTTTCCAGTTCTTTGTTTGTATTCCTGAGTCTATGAATTTATTTCAATTCTTTCATTAAATCATCTTCTTCACAACTATCCAATTCACTAGTTGATCCATCTTTAAGAGCCATAAGTACTTTGTAACTAGTGTTAGAATATGTATCTGAGTCTTCCTGATCATCATACATGCATTGACTATATTCATTAGAATAAAAAAATTCTTGGCAGAAAACTTCTTTTTGGCATTTTTCTTGTCATCATCCTTTTCCTTTTCCTTCTTATTATGATTTTCTTTATACATTAGACATTTGGATGCATAGTGACCTACTCTTCCCCGAGTAAAACATTTAAAGGGAAGCTTACCTTTGAATTTACCAGTTCCCATGCTACAAGGAAAATACCTTCTAATGAAGGTGGGTAAGCGGATGTTTTTTGGACAGTGCATCTACAATCGACAAACGCACTTGTGCTTTACTATAAATACACGCATCGATGACACATAGATCATGGTGCACCATGGAAAATTTATTTAAAAAAAAAAAAAATACACGGTGGGCTAAGTAATACAAATCCCCAGGGCCTAAATAAATAATAGTACTAGAGCTCTTCATGTATCAAAACACCTCGGTGCATACCATGAAGGAGCACTGCCATAGATTTTAAATTTTGGAAAAATGTGATGCTAATCCACTAGTACGATAGATGTATTAAAATGACCCATGGAGTTTGGTAAATAGAGGTGCTAGGCAATTTTTATTTTTAAAAATATAGCAATGCTATAGTCAAATAAAGCACCGATGTGGTACCTGTATTAGAGCGTTGTGACACATCTCAAGAAAAGCAGCGTGAAATATTTTTTGATTTAAAAAAACGTGGTTCTCTTGGATCTATACCGCATCGATGTGGTTATCCAAATGCACCAAAGGAGGGTTAAATAAAAAAAAACCTCCCAATAGTAATTTTCATTTTTACCATCTACAGTGCTGGAGAGCTCTGAAGCATAGGTGCCACTCTTTCCTCATGCAAGCACCCTAACACTAGTGCTTCTCTTGCTCACTATCCTTTAGTACCGTGCTCACTGTCTAACTTTCCAGTTTTTTGAAATGGTGCTAAAATTTGTTTTTCTCCATTATGTGTCCATAATACCTCCCTTATGACCAATTACCCAGGTAATGTCTATGCTTCTCTCTAATTTTTTCTTTTTAGTGGATTAGGTTAAATTTTTCATTTTTTTTGAAAAAATGATAATTGTTGGATGGTGTGCCTGATATGTTCAGCTCGCACCGATAGAGATGCACCCTATAAATTTACAATGTGCACCACAATTCGATGCGTGAACATAACACACCGCGATCTTTTGTGTGATTTTCGTAAATTAAAATGCACCATGGAAGCAATAAAATTGTACAATGGTGCATTACACCCATTGCATTTTGATTTACCAAACACACTGCAAAAATAATATTTAAAAATGTAGCTATAGATCGGTTCATTCTATAACCTAAATATTTCGGGCCGATGCAGATAGGTTATACGTGCACACTGGTGCATAAGTGTGAACACACTGTGAAAATGTAAATTTTTGAACTAGAAATGGTGCATCATACTTATGTGAGCACCGACATCAATTTTTTGATAGTAGGAAGCACACTGGAGATGGTGCATGACTGGGTTTTGAGCGGACCGATGACTTTTTATTTTTTTAATTTAATGTTATGTTTCCATATTTATAAATGCATGCTTAATTTAATTATATATCTATATCTATATCTATATATATATATATATATATATATATATATATATATATATATATATATATATATATATATATATATAGATATAGATATATATATATAGATATATAGTATATATGAGGCTGATGTATTTTATATGTTAATCATGTAGCAGAGATGTCAGTAGAGGGAGTAAGATTAGGAGTAGGAGCAACAAGCAAACCCATAAAATATGGTTCAACCATGGGAAGCTAGAGAGACAAAGAGGGATTTATACCCTTGCCCTACTAGGCTGATGTATTTTATATGTTAATCATGTAGCAGAGATGTCAGCAAAGGGAGTAACATCAGGAGTAGGAGCAGCAGGCAAACCCATACAATATGGTTCGACCATGGGAGGCTAGAGAGACAGAGAGGGATTTATACCCTTGCCCTATTACTGCAATGACCCAAGTGCTCTTAAGGGATGTAGGACTCCTAAAGTACTATGAGGAGGCTACATCCCTGAAGGCACACTTTGCCTTATTAGCAGATCTGATCCGCAGATGGAGTGCTCAAGAGAAGGCTTTTGTTATGAAACCAGCTCACAAAAATATAGAAAAGATAGATAAACGCCTTAGAAATAAGCCTCTTCAAGGGGAAAACCTCCTTTACATTACACAAATGAACAATTCTTGGATGATACAAATGACAAGACCTCCTTTCTATATATAGGAGTCTAAGGTGTCATAATATAATCAGAGCCAATATAACAATAATAATGTAAGGGCACAATAATAACAATAGTGGGCTTTTATGGGGCACAATAATAACAATACGGGGACTACATGGGCACAACAATATAATAAGGGGGTTGTACTAATAATAATAAGGGGTTACACTAGTAGTATAGGGACCTAACATGCCCCTCTCCTTCAAAAAGTGTTGTCCTCAACACTTGAATAGTTCTTGATGCTTCTGTATAAAATTCTTGTCCTCCCATGTGGAATATTCAACGGGTAAGTTCTTCCACTTGATGAGATACTCTGAAATTGATTGATTTTGTAGTTGTCAGGTTCTTGTTTCTATGACTGCTCCAGGCTCCAATATGATTTTTCCTTCCTCGTCAAGTTCTAGCAATATTGTTTGAACTGGGATCTTCTGCAACTTTTGAATGAGTGGCCACACTTCTTCATCCTTCTTCCATTCATCCCTTGCTTCATTTATCCAATCTGGTTGGATAATAGAAATAGCACAAAACAATGCTTCCACATCCTCATCTTTCTTGAGAGTGCATCTGCAACAACATTTTGCTTCTCTTTTTTGTAGATGATTTCAAAGTCTTAACCCAACATATTTGTGACCCATTTCTTCTGTTCTTCTAAAGATAATCTTTGTTCTAAAAAGTATTTAAGACTATCATGATCCATTTTTACCTTGAAGTGTGTTCCCATTAGGTAAGGTCGCCATTTCTTAAGTGCATGTAGTATTGACAACATTTCCTTCTCATAAATAGATTGCTTAAGATGTAGTCGTAAAAATACCCAATCGCCTACTTCAAAACTTCTTTCACTGTGATGTTGATCTGCCCGTTGTTTCATTTGATTCTGCACCAAAGTGACATTATCCTTTAAAAGTTGGAGAACTTGTTGTTGATACTCGATGTGATCTTTCATTGCTTGAACCTTTTTCTTCTTGATATGTCTTTCTATCTTGAGAGTTTGAGGAGTCGTAATTTCTTCCAATGCATTACAAGATATGGTTGAATTCATTTCTTGATGCTCGATGTGATCTTTCACTTCTTGAACATTTTTCTTCTTGATATGTCCTTCTATCTTGATAGTTTGAGGAGTGGTAATTCCAGCAAATGCATTACAAGATATGGTTGAATTCATTTTTTCTTTCTCGATGTGATCTTTCAATTCTTGAACCTTTTTCTTCTTGATATGTCCTTCTATCTTGCGAGTTTGAGGAGTGGTAATTATTGCCAATGCTTTACAAGATATGGTTAGATTCATTTCTTCTTTCTCTGAGGTTGGTTGCTGGTGTATATCCTCTTCTTTTGAAGTTTCTTGATCATTTTCTTCCTCCTCTTCATAATCTATGTAAAATAATTTCTTCTCAACACACTTATGACCTTTAGTGTATTTGCTATCACAATTGTAACAAAGCCCATTTTCTCTTTTTTCTTCCAATTGTTGTCGTGTAAACCTTGTAGGTTGTGGAAGGCTAGGAGAAAAAACACTTCCATAATTATAGTCATGAGTGGTGGGATTCCTTGTTTCCATAATTTCGCTTTCAGCTTTTCTTGCCAACATGAATGCCTTCTCCAATGAATCAAGTTCCCCAAGATGAACCTCATGTTGAATGTTATCCTTTAAATTCCCTATGAAGACATCAATCCCTTGCTTCTCTGGAATATCATTTACCCTTATATTCAATTTTTGAAAGTCCTCAATGTGCTATGCCATTGAACCCTTTTGTTCGAGATTTATCAATTGGCTAAAAAAGGCGTTACTCTTTGTATTCTCATAATGTAATATCATTTATTCCATGAACATTGACCAAGTGACAAGTGCCTTACGAGAACAAAGCACTTTATACCATAAAAATTGATTTGGTTCTAACTATAAATATGCAATATGTACCTTTTGTAACAGTTGAACCTCACGTGGATCAAAATATTTCTCCATCTGTAGTATCCAATTTACTGGATCCTTGCCATCAAACTTCCTCATATCACCTTTTCTTGATTTTAGGAGCTTGATCTTGAAACGATTGTAAGTCACCAAGTTTAGACCTCCAAGTTCTGAAATTACGTCCTGCCATAGTCCTTTGAGTCCTATTTCTAACCCTGCAAGTCTGATCAGAATTTGATTCGGCAAGATAGAGTTATGCCCAATCTCCCAGTATGACCTGATTATATAATGTTTCAGTAGAGTGAACTTGTACGACGTGCCACGTGTCACTGTTTCGACCTTCGGATCTGAAAAATATGCACAGAAAACTACATTTTGTCCTCTTTCTGTAGCAACTGACGAAATTTCAATTTTTTTGCTGAGAGAGAAAGTTATGATGATTTTCCCAAGGTCACATGTTTAGAATGTAATTCGAGAGTCTGCGAAAGCCCTAACTTCCTCAGATTATATCTCTGCAAATATAGTGAGAAAAGATCTGATATTCAGACCTGAGCTTCACCACGATTTCTGCTCAAATGGGTTTTAATGTTAGAGTCTGAACCTTTGTAGGAAAAATATTATAGCAAAAATTCCACGATGACCTGTTTGAGATGAAATTATGGAGCTTGGAAAAACCTTAACTTCCTCAGATCATATATCTGAAAATATAGCCAGACAAGATCTAAAATTTGGACCCGAGGTTCAAACTGATCTCTTCTAAAATGGGTTTTTCTTTTATCGTCTGAAACTCTGTAGCATAAACTTTATAGCGAACATATGAGGATGACTGGTTTGGAGAAGTGAAACCCTAGAAGCCAAAGCTCTGATACCAAATGTTATGAAACCAACTCACAAAAAGATAGAAAAGATAGATAAACGCCTTAGAAATAAGCCTCTTCGAGGGGGCAACCTCCTTTGTATTACACAAATGAACAATTCTTGGATGATTCAAATGACAAGACCTCCTTTCTATATATAGGAGTATAAGGGGTCATAATGTAATCAACGTCGACATAACAATAATAATGTAAGGGCACAATAATAACAATAGTGGGCTTCTATGGGGCACAATAATAACAATACATGGGCACAACAATATAATAAGGGGGTTTTACTAATAGCAATAAGGGATTACACTAGTAGTATAGGGACCTAACAACTTTCCATGCTAGTCCTAGGGACTGGCATAAGCCCTCTGAGGAGGACATATACTTTATCACTAGCCTATCCAGGAGAGGGGAGGATTTTCCCCAGTTACTTGATGCCCCACATGGGGTTGTAGTTGATACTTAGTTTTCCTACACTAAGAGATATGTATGGCTTCATGCATTACGTGCAACAGATTTTTAGGTGCATGGTGGACAACTATGTATTTCTTCTTTTCCTACACAACATGTTAGGTGCCTCTCATTATAATACATCACCATTGAACACTATAGTAGTGATGGGAAATGCATTAGTTTCCATCTTTTGTATTATATCAATTCTTTGATTTGGGTGCTACGTTGTATCAGATGCTCTACCATTTTTTTGAGGTAGTTTTCTATGGCTTTAGAAAGGTGTCGTGTGTTGAGATATGGGAGGGTGACCTTCCATTTTTCTTTAGATATTTTTGTTTATTTTTTAAGAGGTTTCTAGAGATGACTCCTACATTTGTATGGCTTTAAATAGGTGTCATGTGTTGAGACGTGGGAGGGTGACCTTCCATTTTTCTTTAGATATTTTTGTTTATTTTTTAAGAGGTTTCTAGAGATGACTCCTACATTTGTATGGCTTTAAATAGGTGTCATGTGTTGAGACGTGGGAGGGTGACCTTCCATTTTTTTTCAAATATTTATTGTTTATTTTTTGAGAGGTTTCTAGAGATGATACCTACATTTAATTGTCACCATCCTAGGTTGATAACTAAGGTCTAAATCTGCATGTGGGGGTATATGATGCCCAAGAGGAGTCGGCCGGAGTACCTGACCAATATTTACATTGAGGTATTGGTGGTACTAGCGAGTGAGGATGACCATGCATTTATCGTGCTGGCGTTTCCATATGTAGGGATTGATTGGAGACAGTTTCCTAACATCCTCTTCCTAGCAATTGAGCCTCTAGATGAAAGAGGTAATATTAGTGTTTTCTTTAAATTAATCTAGTTTCATTTTATTGTTTTAATGAATTATAATAAAATTTATTGTAGCACATTCTTTAACTTGTTTTATTATATTTTTTAATGAAATTATCTAATTGTTCTTTTTGTACTATTTATTTTGTAGACATCAATACATTTGATGGGGACATGCATCTTCCCCCATCGGATGTCGTAGGAGATGAGGAGATGGGCGAAGCCCGAGAGGAAGAGGCACATCCTCGGGGGGCATCAATGTATAGGGAAGTAGGGTTGGTTTGCAAGTTTGAATGCACTACTACGATAGATTGACCAGAGTTTTGGTTGATGTGGGAGTTCACCCTATGAGGGCTCAAGATATCACCACAGATCCTAGGTCTGTGAGTCTCTACAGGGACTGTCCACGCAAGATGATGTCTCTTATGTGCATATCATCGGAGATAGGAAGGTACTGACAATAATGAGGGATGCAAGGCATTCAATAATAGATACATCAGATGATTAGGTTGGTGATGATGATCATGATAATGAGGGTAGTGATGATGATCATGAGGATGAGGGTGTTGATCATGATCATGATGATGATGGTGGTGATCATGATCCTATTAGTAGTACTACCCCATCAGATCATGGTTGTGAGATTCTTAGTGATGCATATGGTAGTACACCTCCTCAGTCACCTAATGATGAGATGTCAGAGCTAGAGGATGTGACTCTTGTTTCTCTTGACAAAGTAGACCATCCACCTCCTCCTCCACTTCAAATTTCACCAGACCATGTTGAGACAATAGTTGACTATACATCACATTCTGCTGTAGACCGGCTAGTACCTCCTCCGCCAACTCAGAGTTCAACAAAAATTAATGCAATATTGACCATCCATCATCTTCTACTACAGACTAGGCTAACACTACTGCATTTGTTGTATCAGAGATTTGATTACAATTATTTGACTAGTTTATATATATATATATATATATATATATATATATATATATATATATATATATATATATATATATATATATATATATATATATATATATATATATATATATATATATATAGATATATATATATATAATGCATTTATTCTATTCATGTTTATGTATTTAATTTATATGTTGGTGTTGATGTGTATATTGTTAGGTCATGTTGGATATGTTCATTTAATGTTATTTTAGTTAGATGTGTATGTGATAGCATTTATTTGACACACGATGTATATTAATTTGAGGATGTGCATGGTGATGATCTTAGATTACAATGTTTGTGTTTTGTTAGATGTGATCATGGTGATGATGCCCTGTTAGATTATTAGAGTTGTGTTCTAGCAATGATGTTTATATGTGCTAGAGGTGCATATAATTAGATGATAGTAGTGAATTCAAATGTGTATCTTATATGATGTTTATGTTTGTTAGATGGTTATCATGATGATGTTTATTTTTATGAAATAATATTTATTATTTATTATGTATTGGTGAACTTATTTCAAACTTCTATATATGAAATTACATACAAAATGACTTTAAAAATAAATACAAAGATATTTTTATAAATTACAAAGTTTAGTATGGTTGAAACTTGATTGTAAAATTATGATAAATATTTTTCTATTACTTAGATAGTTCATTCATATTCAATAGAACTTAATTGCTACAATATGTCAATACTCACAAGGAAAAAATAATTGAAGGTAAAATAATTTAGTTAGTCCTTAATAAGACGAAAATGTGTAACTCATTCAATTTTAAATATAAAATATTAATTATTAAATAATTAATCAAAAATACAATTTAACCAATTCAATATTAGTTAATAACATTCAATTTATTGTTAAATTTAAAAATCTTAAGTCATGATATTTTATAATTATTTTAGATTTAATATAACTTAAAAATTTATATTTTTATAAAATTTAATTCATTACTAAAGTTATGAGATTTTCAAGCAATTTAAATTTAATATTTATTGCAAATATTACCAATTTAAATAAAAAAAATCTCTCTAAAGATGAGGATAAAGAAATGTGTGTGGTGATGATGTTAGATTACAATGCTTTTGTTTTGTTAGATGTGATCATGATGATGATGCCTTGTTAGGGTATTAGAATTGTGTGCTAGCTAATGACGTGTATAAGTGCTAGAGGTGTATATAATTAAATGATGGTAGTGAATTTGAACATGTATCTTAGATGTTGTTTATGTTTGTTATATGGTTATCATCAGAATATTTATTTTAATGAAATAATATTTTTTATAGGTTATGTATTGGTGAACTTATAAAACTTTTATATATGCAATTGCATGCAAAACGAGTTACTTCCAAAAAAAGCAAAGATATTTTTATAAATTACAAAGTTTAGTATGGTTGAAACTATGATTGTCAAATTACCATAAATATTTTTTTGTTGCTTAGACATTTTGTTCATATTCAATCTAACTTAATTAGTAAAATTTTTCAATACTTACAAGGAAAAAATAATTAAAGGCAAAATCATTTAGTTAGTTCTTAATAAGACGAAAATGGGTAACTCATTCAATTTTTAATATAAAATATTAATAATAATAAATTAATCAAAAATACAATTTAACCAATTCAATATTAGTTTATAAAATTTGTCTATTGTTAAATTTAAAAAACTTAAGTCAACTTTTTTTTATAATTAATTTATATTTAATATAACTTAAAAAATTATATTTTTATAAAATTTAATTTGTAACTATCTAGATTTTCAAGAAATTTAAATTTAATATTTATAGCCACTCATGCCAATTTATATTAAAATTTTCTCTCTCTAAAGATGAGGATCAAGAAATGTAAAATAAGGCTTGTGAAGTTACTTGTAGTTGGGGATTTTCTCTATTGGAAGTTCTCCCTTAAACATGCAAGTGAACATTTTTCTATTAATAAATATATAACATTTTGGTGCTATTTTGGTTCTCTATTTGCTATTGTACTAGTTTAAATTTAACTCTTTTTAATGATAAATATGAATTAAATAATACAAAAATGATGCTATATTAGATTTAAACTTTTGAAAAATAATATGTTTTATTATTTCTTAATGAAAAACTCAAAAAATATTATTTTTTCCACATATAACTTATCATGAGATAGTCACTAAAATTTATGTTTTCACATTTCTCCTAGTTAATATTACATACTGTTCACAATGATAAAGCCATGTCTACAATATATATTTATTTTACATAATGTAAATATTAATGAAAAATGTATCAACAAGTCTAACTGAATGTCAAGCAAATGCCGCTTAATCACCATCACAAATTCAGTGTGCTTGATATGTTAGTCTCGCACCGGGTGAAAAGGAAATACATGCGCACTGATGCATAAGTGTGATGCATTGTTATGGAAATCTAAATTCGTGAACCAACATCGGTGCATAACACATATGTGCACACCATTGATGTTGTGATTGTGTTTGAAAGAACACTCTCTCTGGTGCATGACTCTGTTTTTGGCACACTGATGTTTTTTTCTTTAATTGAATGTTATGTTTCCATATTTATAATACATTTTTTGTTTAATAAAAAAATTTCATTTTATGTATGAGGTTCATGTATTTTATATGTCAATCATGTATCAGAGACTTCAGTAGAGGGAGCAACAACATAAGCAAGAGAAAATGGAGGACCCATACAATATGGTCTGACCATGGGAGGCCATAGAGAGGATATCACCTAATTTTTGTCCTACAATACACACTTTGGGTGTCTATCCTGGATCTCAAAGGTCCCTACTACAAACTGCCATGGCACCATGGATTTCAGAAATGGAACAGTGAAAAGTTTATACTTAGTCAAACATTGTCGGTTCAAATGGTAAAATAAGAGTGAAATGAGAAGGTAGTGGTATGGAGAAACAATATCAGATTAGGGTTTGATGGGTCTTATCCATCACACATCAACACCATGAAAACTTGCAGGCATGCTTTTCACACCACTACTGTATCATACGATTGATGTCCTTCAAACCAGTGATGTGATGTATATGGCTTAGGCTCGTCACTTTCAATGATATGATGTATATGGCTTGGGGTCATGACCTTTAATGATCATTCTAGGAGGGATGGATTTCAATAATATATCACATGAAACACCTTATTATGTAGCCTTATCACTTATTATTACCATTGAAAACATTTGTGAATCTTACCAATTATATTATAAAATGCCAATAAGACAAATAAAAAAATAATATAATTAGAAAAATAAATAAAATAAAAACATACAACAATAGTATAAATGATGAAATAACACAAGTACATATCACTCTCCCTTGTCATCACCCTCATTATTTTCCTCGCTTAGCATGATAACATTGTTGTTCTCAAAAATATGTTTTGATACAAGTTCATGTGTTAATACGAACCACCAATTCTTATCCAACACATATGGGTAAAAAAAACCTGTTTGTAGTGTTTTTGGGAAACATAAGGCTCCTTGGCTTCTTGCCACATCTTTCCAGAGTTGACAGACATCATCCCACTATCGTGATCTTCCTTTACATTATTCCGATCAAAGGTGTACCACCACTTGCACCTAAAAATAACACATTGGAATGAAGAGAAGTCTATTTGAATGATCTATTGAATATTTCTAACGTACCCTATTGTCCCTTGCATTAAGTTTTGGTCGTGGTGGCTAACATGACTAGATGGTTTGAACTCGAATTCTACTCCATTTTCTTGTGTCATGCATCAATCATTATTACCCTCCACGTGAAAATGATGTCCATATGCCCACATGGATGGTGTTAGCACCTGGATTGAACCTCAGCCTGAATGAAGGAAATGCTAGGGTAACCACAAACGATGCTTAGTCAAGTAGCTAGCCCTACTAGGCCAGGAGAGGGCTCTCTCCTTAAGGATCTCAGCCAAATTGACTCGATCTAGAAACTGATATTAGGCTAGGTATAGTAGCACAAGGTTTGATTTGATTTTGAAGGGTTTTGCTGGATTAGGAGGAGCCAAATAGTTAGGGCAAGGAAATTAGGTCAAAACTATAGGGTGTTCAATGGGGCAATGTAGGCACAATGATCAGAACCTTAGGGTTTGATAGATGAGGTGAAAAGACAGGTGAGGAGCTAGAAAGAGCATGTAAACCTCATGGATTTTTCATAAACTGAGGAAAACACAGACTGTGAAATGTCTACCCAAAACAGAGCATAAAAGTTATGGATTCTACCTTTCATACTCGTATACATTCTGATAAAGAGTATGAAATGATGAAATGGAGTCAACAATATATTTTAACACATGAAAACATAAGAAAAACTGAACTGAGCATCATACCACATGGATCCCAGAGAAATAACTGAATTTTTCATTAATCTCCTGCTGTAACTGGTACAAAATGATATCTATCAAAGCCTAAGCAATCCCACTGAATCCAACCCTTTACAATGAGAAAGAAAAAGAAGATATAGACCCCAAACGAGTCATCCTAAGCTCAAGGGGTCGAATCCATGAGAAGAGGAGTTGTTTCTAACAAGATCTAAACTGCTAACAAGAAAATAGGGTGGTCAAAGTGACTCATCCCTAACCCAAACAAACTGATACATTACACCTCATGAACTTGTTTTACTTGATGAATCTACCCTAGTAAGCTCTAGAAGCATAAAAATTACATTCAACTGATCAATTACAAGGATAAAATCATGATTTGCCAAGGTGAAAATGAAAATTGGAACAAAATAGTGAAAAACTAGACAATTTGTCAAATGCGCAGCACCAGTGCTAGGCGCGCAACGCCAATGCCAGGCACGCCCTTCAACTTTAGCTTCACCTTTGGAGGCCTTCCCAATGTCAAAATTTGGCCCAAAATAGCTTTTTGGAAATCTCTTCCTGTCTACTTTCCAGAACATCTTGAATTTTTTCATTTGGAGTTCATTTGCTCTATCAAAAGTAAATTCTCCCAACACTGCTTAGCGCGCAGCACCCAGGCCAAAAAGAGGGCAGAAAGGTCAATTTTTGGGTGTCTTTTGACCTGTTACCCAACCAGTTCTCCTCCAAATCCTTACCAAAAGTACATGGTGTATGTAGTCATCACTAGAAACCCAAAAATGCTGACCTTTTGCTGATTAAATGCCTCAAAAAAGATTGTAGCGCCCATGGCGCTCTGCGTTTGCCTTCTGTGACTGTGCAAACAATGGACTGAAAAACAGAACAACTTCTTCCAAACTCAAAAATGATCCACCATGCCTAAAAATGTGTTTTTATGACTAATTAGAGATTAGAGGCATGTAAGGATGCCTTAGCAAGCATGTCAAGTCTCCTCCTCTCCTCTTGCTTGGTCAATTTGTCAATTTTCTCATGAGCTCTTTTGAGCTTGGTCCTTGCCACTTGGTTTCTCCTTGTATAATACTTGGTCATCTTCCTTTACAACTCCACATCTCTGTTTACTTTTTCCAAGAGGGTCTCAAAGTGCTCTTTCACTTTCTCAAGCCAAGACTCTCTGTTTTTAGCTATGTCCTTGATCAATTGCTCATTTAGAGTGAGATGCTCCTCCATTTCTGCCTCTTTTTGTCTTTCGAGCTCTAAGGCCTTTTTTAATCCTCTTGTTCTTGGCCTTTTACTTTGTCCTTGTTCATCATCCAGCTCTCCATAATCCCCATAAGTCTCATCAAGTTGAAATTTGGCTTTCTCAACTTCCCTCTTTGCCTTGATGTACTTGATTTGCATCAACTCCTACTTATCCTCTAACTGCTTGTTCTCTTGCTCATAAAAGGAGATAACATACTGGGCTCTTTGTAAATTAGGCTCAAGCTCCCTGACTTTGGAATCCTTTGCTCTCAAGGCAGCTCAAGAAGATTTGATTCCCTCCTCATCACTAGTTGTTATAGACATTTTTGTGCCTCGCAGCATGGAGCATGAAATGTCAATAATTACAGGGATCCTCAGTCCCTAAACATGTTGTTCTTACCCCTAGAAGAACAAGGTCAGCAAACCACAGCACTTCCCATCAGTTCTCCACCTGAAAACACTCAAAAACAGGCTATTTTTGGATCATGTCAACTGCTCCACTGAGCAACTGCGCTGAATGTCAACTGCTCCTCCTTGTACCTGCGCTGAAAGTCAAATCCAATGAAGGCTACCTGCGCTGGGCGAGATTGGCCAAGTGGCACAGTCATTCTGCAAGGTGTCAATTGCCCAGGAAGCTTCCAAACTGACACTTGGTTCAAGGGATTCGCCCTGTGATGAGTAAGAGGTACTTGATCTCCATGTGTAAGCAAGGATCTCCAAGTGGACTCAAGAACTGAAGTTTAACTAAAGTGGGAGAGGACACTAGTCAGCTTTATGCCAGCCTCAAGCTGACTCATCCTTTCTCCAAATCTCCTATATATAGAGCTCTCTCATGAGGTCTAGGGAGGCTAGAATTTTGTGCAAAGCAAGGAAGTGCTGTTGGTTTACAGTCAGAGCTATTGGGTGATTGCTTTTATAGAGGTGAAGAGGAGATTTCTTGCTGCTGGGGAGGTGCTGCTGGATTGGAGCCATTGATGGTTGTAACCTTCTCAGAACCCTGTTACTTTTATCAATAAAGCTTTGAATGTTCTCCTATATACTTGTATTGCATTGATGTATTGTATTTACTTGTATATTTGATTCACTCTAATCCATGCATCAGTTATGAGTACATGTATCTTGTAGTTTTCTTCTCTCTATTGTGCAGGATCTGTGTGTAGCTGGACCGGCAAAGAGAGCAAGGAGCTGGGAACAAGAGACAAAGAAAGAGGATAAGGATCGACAAAAGCGAAAGACACCGGTTGGTTAATCTTTTCTTCCTTCTCTCTGTACTTTCAGAAAGGAAAACATTAAAGCTTTACTTTCAGTTGTTGCTAAGGATTGTCACCCTTAGAGTAGGGATAGGGTCATCCGAGTCGGATACTTTTCCCCACAACACTAGTGTCCACAAGGAGAAATTCCTTTTCAATGTCATGCTCTTCATGTTGCTGTTTGACCTCTGCTTCCTCTACCATTTTCTCCTCCCCTTTAACCTGTAATGTTGATGAAAAAGGCAAGGCCCCTCCCACTTTCCATGGGGAAAACTCTTGCCTCTTTCCCCTCTGATAGGTGAAAGAAAATGGCTACAAACTACTCCTCTGTGGTATACTAGTATGACCATGCTTAGTGTGTACATCATGTCCCTCACTATCATTATGCTCATCATGTCCCTCATCACTGTCATCATCTCTAGTGGGTGAATGAATGACTACATGAAATGGTGATGTAGATGGTGTGGAGGTGTTTGGTGGAGAATGACCTGTTGAAGATGAGTGATAAGAAGGTTGTGGTGGATGAGAAGAAGTAGATGTATGAGTGGAGGGTGATGGAGGAATGCGGGGAGATGGTTGAGTAGGTGGTTCATTGAATATCGCATTAGCTATGAAGGCCTCCCAAGTAATGCCTAGTTGATCTAAGTGATGGACGACTATCATTCTGATAAGAGAATGATGGAAAATACTATGCATCTAATGAGTTGGGTCCCTTTTTTGAGCAATATATGTCATCTTGTCAATACTCCTAAAAAGGTAATATGGAAAATTGAGCATTCTTACCCTGGTAAAGTGCGTCAGAAGCTCGATGTGGTATGAGTATAGTTGGGAAAACCTACCCTCACATGTGAAATACCTCATGATGATCTTCATCAATGGCACAGACTTGTCCAAAAGATAAGAGAAAGGGAAAAATATCTTCTTATCATTTCTAAACCTTGTTTTAATATATGGCTCATAAAAACTGTGATGCAGCTCTTTCTGCTTGAACCATTTCTCTTCTGCATTTGGAATTCTAGTGGCCTGTGATATGATGCCTAAAGATATAGTGAATATGACCTCGACTAAAGTGACCTGGTTGTTTTGCATATTGAAGATGAACTACTTGGTTAACTACTGATGAAAATTCATCATCTCAACCCTTTGGCAAAACACTAAACAACCCATGTGCTTGAAACATGATACTGCAAGTGGTGATGCCATAAGTTTTGCTGTATCGGTGGGTTCAAATCTAATAATTCTCCTTCATTTCTTGGTTGGTCTCCTAGGCTGTCTTTCACCTTCTTCTAAACTACTGTATTTTGCCATGCTTTATAGGTGAAAACTTGAGGAACTGATATATATGCCAAGATGAGTGAAACAGTGAGGAGGTGGAGTGAAATATAGTGAGGGTGACTGGAAGGTGACAAAGTATAAGAAGTACTGCAACTTTGATCAAAGAAGTGATTTTGGAAGCATGCAAGGGAGCTTTGCGAGGTGTTAGGACTTAGAAATGTCATATTTTCATCCACCTTTTTCTTCACTATTCCTTATATTTCATCATCCCATTAACCTTTTATCATATCATTTTCATAAATACATTTGGGTTTCACCTTCTTATTTTCCATTTTATTCCTTTTTGTATTACAAGTGAATTTATGATTAAATATTAGAAAATATACATATTTTTATATGTGAGTTTTGTGATGTGTAGGAAATATGTGAAGAATTAATTCCAAGAGACTTCTCAAATATCTCCTCCACCATATTAAGGAGATAATTATGCAAGCCTATTCCTAAGGAGAAAATCATGGAGGATTTGGTTGGCATATCTTATCCATATCTCCTCCACCATATTAAGGAGATAATTATGCAAGGAGAAAATCATGGAGGATTTGGTTAGCATATCTTATCCAAGATATGTGAGAGATTTGTGGAGGATTCAAAGGGATCATATTTTGTAATAATGGGAAAGTAGTTGAAATCATATTTTGTAATAATGGGAAAGTAGTTGAAAATGCTGAGAGATTTGTGGAGGATTCAAAGGGATCATATCTTGTAATAATGGGAAATTAGTTGAGAGTGCTTGAGAGAATATTGGATATGTAATTATGAGATGGTTATCTTCCTCATGTATATAAGAGAGTGCTCTCTCCTCATTTGAATAATAATGAATAATGGAAAGAGTTTTTCATCTTTTATGCTTTCATGATTTGTAATTTGATTCTTGTAATATAATTTGAGATAACTTTATTGTTGTGAGCTCACATATGTTGTTTGTCATTCAGATTCTTCACATGTTGTATTGCTTTTCCAATTTCCTTCTTTCCTAGTTAGTGTTTCAATGCTTTTCTAGATTAATTTGATTTCAGTAATTTAGATTAGATTAGATTAGTTCCACTTCAGTCCTGCATATATAGTGCATGTGTCTCGTAAGTCTACGAACCTCGGATTGACAAATTAAATAGTTGGGCAAATACTACAACAGAATTAAACGATAATATTTTCACCCAACATTTTGGCGCCGTTGCTGGGGAGGCACGATGGATTGAAGTTTAGTTTGATTTTTCATGCAAGTGTGAATTTCAATTTCTGCAAGTGTGTTTGATTTTCGCAACTGTGAAGAGTGTTTGATGAATTCATGGTTCATGGTTGTAATTGAAGAATTCAATTACTCAATTAATGAGTAGTCCTTGTAAGAGGGTTTAATTGAGTATTGAATTCAAGATTATTTATGTGGTCCTTTTGTTTTTAATTCAATTTTTAGTGTGCTGATTTGGAAGAGTTTTTGTGAACTAAAAACTTGTAAAAGGATTAAAAACTTAGACAATTATTAGCACTTTGTTTTTAGAATATCTTTTAACATGGTTTTATAATGAGTGTCAGCTTGGAACTACTCACTCAGATCCTTGCAGAAGTTGGAATCTCCTCTTCCCTGGAAAAGGAGATCTTGACAAGAATTGAAAGTTCAACTACTCCCCAAGAAATAAACGAAGATTCAACATCTGAAGAATCCTGCATATCTGATGGCGAACAATCATTTGAACAGGAGATCAAGAAAGAAGAACAGCAGATCGGAGAAGAAGAACACGAGTTACAACATGATCTAGGTGAGAGAAACTGTGCCTATCAAAGCTTTATCGAACAATGGTTCCAGGTAAGTACTAGATTAGATTCATCTTTTTATTTTTTAGTTGATTTGGAGTTACAGCAACTAGACTCATTCGCTCTCGAATATTTTCATCCATCATTTAAAAAATTGTTACTGGATATATTGTTGTTACTGCTACGTGAATGGCTTCATTGGAAGTTCAATTACACGTAACCATTTTTTTTTTCTAATTAGTATAGAGTAGGTAGGCTTTCATTTTTAGTTTTGGATTTCATTTTCAGTTTTGATTAGAATAAGTATGCTCTCCTCCGCGCTTAGTACGATTGCGAGGATCAGAAAATAGGGATGATTTAGACTAATTTCAAGAATAAATAAATGTTTGGAAATATGCTTCATCAAAAACATCTTTCAATATGCAAATCATTGTGTCCATTTGTTAAAAAAAAATTAAGTCTAGAGAAAGTTTAGTTTCTTTCTAAATTTTAATTTTTCATTAAATTTTAAAAAAATAAAAAAAATTGTTTTCGTAAAGATAGGGTTAATTTCATTTTTTTTTGACTTAAAAAAAAAAATTAAAAAAAAATATAAATAAATTTCACTGCCAACAATAAAACAAATCATATAAAAAAAGTTTTTACAAATAACAATAAAACAATCGAAAAAAATGCAAAGACAAATGCATAAGGCCAAGTGTTAAACCTACTACCAACACAAACTTGAGGTCAAAGCACACAAAATCTGCAAAAATCCATAAGAAAATCGGGCTTTCTGAGAAAATCAAGCTTTTTGTCCACGAAGTAAGGAAGAGATAATGCCAATTCAATTTTTGTGATGGATTTTCTTGCACTATAGAGCATGGGCTGCAAACACTATGCGCAAGTTTAAGGACACCTGGCAAAAACAACAGCCATTCAAACTGGTTTTGGGCAGAGAAGGGACCGAAATCTTCTTTCTCTGGTGCGCACTGTGAGCCATGAGCCTCAGGAGACTAAATTCTGTGAAGAATCTAGTGAGGCTAGATTCTGTGAAGACTTTAATGAAAATGGTTCGAGGGTTGGGGTCATCTCAATCTAAAGGGAAGCATCATTACAGATCTCTGAGTGATGATTCTCAGACGTGGCCCAAGTATCTAAACAGAAAGGGTTCTAGCCCTTCCAGTGACAACGAAATCCCTGAAGGATGCTTGGTTGTTTATGGTGGGGAAGAACACAAAAGATTTGTGATTCCCACTGTGTATTTATCGCATCTAATCTTCCTTATGCTGCTCGATAAGGCCCATGAAGAATATGGTTTCAAGTAGAAAGAGGGTTTAATGATGCCCTACGCTGTGGAGATTTTTGAGGAATCGTTGTGGCTCATTGAGTGCAGTCAATTGACCTATGGACAGTTCGACCTTGAACTATTGGTGCACAATCTCAGAATCAAGGAATCTCTCGGCCCACATGAATGAAGTACCAGTTGAATTTGATGTGTGCTTGTACTTTGTTAAATGATAATCATCAACGATTCACACAGAGGGTTTCATAGAAGAATGTGAAGTGCAATTCCAGGAAAGGATAGTTCGGTTATTTTTATTTTCTAAAACATGTTATTTGGTTATTTTTATTTTCTAAAATATGTTATTATGTTATATTATAAAAAAAATTAAAAAAATAAAAATAAATAAATACATAAATAAATAATGGACATTTCATAAATTCTTGAAAATGAGCTAATTTGTTTTTGAGTCACTTCATACAAGAATGATCAATGGAGATGGCACACACAGGTGACAATTTTTATGCAGGAATGGTGCTAAGAATTGAAGACAATCTAATGCAAAAGTGATTTTTCGAAATCACAATGAAACATGCATCATTGGACGCTTGAAGGAACTAATTCTTCACTGCACATATCATGACATTTTCCACTACACAAAAATCCTTTTGCGTCATGACTACTCATGCCTAGACCATCCTTATGTTGCAGCAATCTTCCATTTCCTTATCACTCACGACTTCATACACGCCTATTTTTCTGAATCGCATACATTCCTTTATCCTTTTCAGTTTATTTTTGCCTTCTAGTTTTCCTTTTGAATAAAACTCATTCCCTTTCCATGATTACATTGCCTTGCTTTCCTCGCCATGTTGATCCACACTGCTTGTCCGTGAGTTCTTTCCATTTATAGTCCTACCAAATCTTTTTGTACAAACTCGTGTTGACTGATGTGGGATTCCTTAAGGCCCACCTTTCAACAAGTCTTGCCCCATCGACATCAGCACCTTATCTGGGAAATAGACTAGAGTTCATTTTGGGTACCTTGAGACTTGCATGCCTCAATGGCAAGTTCTCTCGCTGACAATCATGGGAATACATCAATGTCCCTTGATTGTCAGATCTTTCAAATGGCTCGATTTCAACCCCTCTATTTTCATTTTGCAAGATGTACCTGGGTACCTTGGCACTCATTGACATCAATGGTGAGTTGCCTCGCATTGGTTAACGGCATGCTTCAATGGCCAGTAATCCAATGATTTTCTTTCATGCTCGACATCAACACATTCTTTCGCATGATTAGAATTGTACCAAGAAGTTTAGTAGCAGATGAAGACTATACACTTTTTCACGACTCCCTCAGCAGTTATAGCAGTATGAATTTTGATCTATGAGAGTACCACAGTTCCACTTTCAGCATTTATCTTTTCCATGATTCAGCATCAGCAGTTTAGATTCCTTCATTTCCCAGGATGCAGTTACAACAACATCAGTCACATTTTCCTGATCCAACAGTAGCAGTAGCTACATTCCTATTGCATAGTTCATCATTCTTGGGTAAGTAGAGGTATGTTGTTTTCTAATCTTTAATCATGCAATTCCTTATATGCTAACTTGAATATTTTGGAAAATTCCCTCACCATGCTACATTTCCTTTCATGAGCCATGTCAAGTTGCATGAGGACATGCAACCAATTCAGTTGGGGGGGGGGGGGGGGGGGGGGGGGGGGAGAACTATATTCACTACATATTCACTACCAAGATTCCATTTCTTCACCACTATCACTCCATTTTTCTCATTTACCATTCACCAACATTTATTTTCCAATGATACTTTGTTGCACTTTGCTTCATACGCAATATTGACATGCTTCATTAATATTACAAAAGGGCTTTCTTATGCACATTATGATTTCCAGTGAGTGTTTACATTATTATTGAAGAAAAGAGAACAGAAAAAGAAATGAATGTTGTTAACACAAGAACCAACATTCTTTGTATTCATGGTTGTCACACAAGAACCAACCATAAGAAAATGTAAGTTGTTACTCATATCTTTCACATATCCTAGAAACATTCATTATTAAAAGACATCATCATGTAAAGCCAAAGTTCAAGATGCCAAATGTTCTTAAAGAGACCCATGCATGGTTGCATGAGGACATGCAACAAGTTCAGTTTGTGAGGATGTTGGGACTTAGAAATGTCATATTTTCATCCACCTTTTTCTTCACTATTCCTTACATTTCATCATCCCATTAACCTTTTATCATATCATTTTCATAAATACATTTGGGTTTCACCTTCTTATTTTCCATTTTATTCATTTTTGTATTACAAGGGAATTTAAGATTAAATATTAGAAAATATACGTATTTTTATATATATCTCAAGAATATGTGAGTTTTGTGATGTGTAGGAAATATGTGAAGAATTAATTCCAAGAGACTTCTCAAATATCTCCTCCACCATATTAAGGAGATAATTATAAAAGCTTATTCCTAAGGAGAAAATCATGGAGGATTTGGTTGGCATATCTTATCCATATCTCCTCCACCATATTAAGGAGATAATTATGCAAGGAGAAAATCATGGAGGATTTGGTTAGCATATCTTATCCAAGATATGTGAGAGATTTGTGGAGGATTCAAAGGCATCATATTTTGTAATAATGGGAAAGTAGTTGAAATCATATTTTGTAATAATGGGAAAGTAGTTGAAAATGCTGAGAGATTTGTGGAGGATTCAAAGGGATCATATCTTGTAATAATGGGAAATTAATTGAGAGTGCTTGAGAGAATATTGGATATGTAATTATGAGATGGTTATCTTCCTCATGTATATAAGAGAGTGCTCTCTCTTCACTTGAATAATAATGAATAATGGAAAGAGTTTTTCATCTTTTATGCTTTCATGATTTGTAATTTGATTCTTGTAATATAATTTGAGATAAATTTATTGTTGTGAGCTCACATATGTTGTTTGTCATTCAAATTCTTCACATGTTGTATTGTTTTTCCAATTTCCTGCTTTCCTAGTTAGTGTTTCAATGCTTTTCTAGATTAATTTGATTTCAGTAATTTAGATTAGATTAGATTAGTTCCACTTTAGTCCTGCATATATAGTGCATGTGTCTCGTAAGTCTACGAATCTCGGATTGACAAATTAAATAGTTGGGCAAATACTACAACAGAATTAAACGATAATATTCTCACCCAACACTAGGGTTTCAAATTTTAGAGTGCCAATTTTCTTAATTGATGGAGAAAAAGAGATGCCAGGCCACTTACTTGTTGAATGCAGGTAGTTGAAGCCTTTGTGGCTTTGAGCAAATGAAGGAAATGATGTTTTGGCACCCCTAGGGTTTTCCAGGCTCCTCTGGCCAAACGTGTAGCAACAAGTGCCAATGCGCAACGCCCTCAGCAAGTGCGCCCTTCACCCTATAGGCGCGCAGCACCGTTAAATTTAACTCAGGCTCAAACTGGCAAACACGCCCTTGACCCTACAGGTGTGCAACACCTTCTCCCAGTGCGCAGTGCCCTCAGCAAATGCGCCTTTCTGATTTTTTCCTCCTTCACTCAATCTCCTCTTTGCCAAGGAGAACTTAGGATGCAAAGGAACTAATGAACTTTGAAAAATGCCTTTGAAACTTTATATAGAGGATGATTTTATTTTTTCTCAAGAAAAAACCCACTTTACAATGTTTGTTTGGAAGTTTTTCTTTTGTTTTCAAATCTCTGTCTATTGTTTCTCTTTCTCTGTCTCTTTTTAGGTGGATGAAGCTTTGATTGAGTTGCTTTAGTCAATAGCTTATTTCTTGCAGCAAGGAGACATGCTTGGGCATCTTGGGAACAATTATTACATACAATGACTTAAATTACATAAAAAAAATATAAGCAAACTAAAATACTTTGCTTTCATCTCAAAAATATGTTTTTGAGATGAAAATTACATCAGTGAAAATGAGAACTTTATACAATAACCATAACTTCACTATTTATTTATTGGTCTTCCTCATATTTTTGCTACCTTTTATTTACATGTGAAACTATGCTTTTGACCTTGGTAGTGGACCCTAATGCCTAATGAAAATACAATTGCCTTCACTCTAAAAATATCATAACTAAAACCATACCTGAATGCAACATGGAGATGGGTCAGCAAATATACCTTATGAGGGAAATTTTGATTTTCCGAGAAGAAGACAACCATTAGTGGACCTTTTTGGCATGACCTAGTGGAATGATAAAAATTCAGTATGGGACACCTAAAATGAAAATGTAAAGAGCAGATTTGATCCCTGATGGAAGTATGCAAATACTGACACTAACATTGGCTTTATTGGGGATGGTAGCTCCTTGGAGGTGTCAAGAACACTGTAGACCAAGTGCCTAGCTAATTGGGCCAATACAGTTAAACAAATGAAAGACTGTAAACTTTTTTGAAATTTTTGAAAAATGACTCGATACAAACTGAAAACTGACTCACAACTTACTCTAGGCTAACACAAAAATCAACTAAACACCACACAAAGCATTTAAGCTTTATAGCCTTCACTTCGGGCCCCAAGCTCAAATGACATTGTACTTCAAAACTTGCAAATTGGTATATACAATGACAATGAAACAATTTCAGCAAGCTGCATCAGAAATAGTAGTGTTTTAGGAGCCTACCATTCACTGGCCCTCCTGAGCATTCTTTACCATCCATTTCCTTTAATAAAAATGCATTCTATCCTTGATAGGCTGAGATTTTATACGGTCCTTTCCATAGATTGTCAAACTTGCCATTATTTCCTTTTTCTTCATTTCGTGCATCCCATCACAGCACTACATCTTCTAGCTAAAACTTTTCCGCCTTGGTTTTGCGGTCATAAATTTTCTTTATCTTCTCTTGCAGTCAGAAAGTGTTTTGAGAAACCTCTTCCCTTGTTTGCTAAAGGTGAATCATTTGATTGATCAGACGTTGAATATCATCCTCTTCACTGCCGACTTCTTGCAATAATCTCATGACGGGGACTGCAAGGGATGTGGGAAAGACTGTATCGGTACCATAAACCAACTCAAAAGGCGACACACCTATTGATTTCTTGTTGCTCACTCTGTCGGCCCACAAAGCATTGACAAGCTTCCGATGCCAATATTTTTTGTTTGCCTCCAACATCTTCTTAATAATGTTTACCAAGGATTTATTTGAAGACTCAGCTAGTCCATTGCTCCGTGGGTAGTATGCCATGGAATGACCCAATGTGATGTATTTGTTGCAAAACTCAACCATTCTCTTTGAATTAAATGTTGCTGCATTATCTGTAATAATCTTGTGAGGGAAACCAAAACGAGACAAGATATTGGACTCTAAAAACTAAATGATTACCATGTCCATAGCTTGCCTTGTTGGAATGACTTCGATCCATTTGGTGAAGTAATTGGTAGCTATCAAAATCCATCTGTGTTGTGTTGATGATGTAGGATGAATTTCTCCTATGAAATCAAGCCCCCACTGCTGGAACGATGCATTAACTACAATTGGCTTGAAAGGAAGAGGAAGAAGCTTCCTTTTTCGCTGAAAAAATTGACATTCGTGGCAGGTCATGACTATCTTATATAAATCTGAAAATAAGAATGGCCAATAATACCCTGCTCTCAAAATTTTATTAGCTGTTGCTTTCCAAAACAAGTGACCCCCACAATCGCCTCTATGAAAATCATTCATTACCTGCTGAGTTTCATTTTCAACCAAACAAATAAGGAAAACCCCTCCCAAATATTTCCAATAGAGAGCACTATCTAAAATGCAGAATTTGGCAGACTTTAGTTTTAGTGATCTACCTTTACTTCTCGACATTCCAAGAGGAGGAGAAAGATGTTGAAGAACACATACTATATCGGAATACCAAGGTGAGTTGAGAAACATCTCTGATACTTGAATGAGGGTGCCACCATCCTCGTCATCTGACATTTCTGCAATGAGATTTATGTCCAGAGCATGAAGATTCGACTCAGCCATGAGTTTTTCCAAGCCTTGACCTTTGATGAGTTTCATGAATTTAATCTCAAGATCATACTCTAACATTGTTACTATCCACTTACCTCTTCTTCCTTCCGGATCAGTTTGCATGAGGACATCTTTAATAGCCACATTAGGAACATATGCTATGGTATGTGAATGTAGAATGTAAACTCAGAAATCTTTCAATGCCTTTATAAGAGGCAAGGCTTGTTTCTCAATGATATTGTAGCGTATAGTAGCATCTTTGATAGTCCGATTGAAAAATGTAATGGGTTGTTCCACCTAATCCTTCTTTTGCATCAACACCGTAGCCAAAGTGTGCTGAGATGCAAATGAAAATAAAATAAAATCATGAGTATAATCAGACTGATCAAAATTGGGGCTGTGGTCAAAGCAAGCTTTACCAAGTTGAAAGATTTCATGGCATCCTCGGTCCATTTCACAGTATTGTCCTTCTTCAACATATTAGTTAACTCACGCAAATGCTAAGCCAAATTTGGTATAAATCTGTGTAAGAAGTTCATCTTACCATTGAAAGCTTGAATCTTCTTTTCATTGTGTGGAAAGTCTATTTGTTGGATTTCCTCCACCTTAGAAGGATCAATGCAAATACCATCTTTAGAAATTATATGACCAAGGAGTTTTCCTTCCTCCATGGCAAAAAGACTCTTCTTTGGATTTAAAGATATCCTGAACTCCCTGCATTTTTGAAAAATAATCCTCAGGTGGTGTAAATGCTCATCATCCGAACTAGAAAATACTATCAAGTCATCTAAATAAACCACCAAGAAAACATCCTTCTCGTTAGCGAAAGCTATATCCATGGCCTGCTGAAAAGTGGCCTCAGCATTCTTCAACCCAAATGGAATCTTGGCATACTAAAAATTTCCCCATGGTGTTGCGAAGGCAGTTTTGTCTTGGTCTTTTTCTTGCACCAAGATCTAATTGTAACTTGAGGAGTGATCTAGTTGTGACATACGTGATGCTTCAACCACTCTTTGCAAAATATGGTCCATCTTAGTAAGAGGATAATTATCTTTCAGGGATACTTTATTTAGGTTCTGGAAATCAATGCACAACCTTATCTCTCTGGTCTTTTCTCATACCGCGACCAAATTTGAAACCCAATTAGAGAATCTAATTGGAACAATGATACCAGCTTTAAACAATCTATTTACCTCTTTCTTGATGGATGGCAGCAACTTTGGATTGATCCTCCTCAACTTTTGTCTAAAGGGTTTTTGATTCGGCTTGATAGGAATGGTGTGCTGAATGATGTTCTTGTCATATACTTTCAAATCTAAGTAATCCCACGCAAAAACATCAGAAAATTCAGAAGCAATTTAACATACTTAGCTTTTGACTCAGGAGATAATGTTTTTGATAACTTAACAAGCTTGGGCTGGTCCGTTGTCCCAATGTTTACATCTTCAACTCCTTTGTTAGTAGGAACCAAGGTTGGTTTTCTCGCCACATCATCTTGATCAAACAACTCCTCTAAAGGTATAAGACCTCTAGGAATAACATTATCCTTCAGCTGTAAAACATCCATCTGATTTACCTCAATGTCTTGTTCATTAGAATCACAAACATCATCAATGAAATCATTCTTAAACTTCCCTTCATTCTAGAAAAAGGAATTAATTTCATTGTCATTCTAGAAAACTTGCCAATATCTCATATTGTCAGGAACAATATGCTTATGTTTGACATGAATTTCAAATTTATTGTTAGAATTCATTGGAATTTTCAGATTGCTCGCTATTGTAGCAAGTGAATAAGCAATGATGTTTTGACTTCTCGGCACCACTGTCAATGTGCATTCTGGAAAAAATTTAAAAATATCCAGGATTGTGTTCCTATAAGCTCTCATCCGCGGATTCTTCACTTGATATTCTCCTTTGAATTGTCTAATCAGTAGCTTTGAATCACCATAAACAGAGATCCTTTTCGCACCCAACTTCTTCAAAATCTTTAGACCTATAATCAATGCCTCATACTCTGCTTCATTATTAGAGCAATTGAAAGCTAATTTATAGGAACACACTCTAACATTACTTGGGACTTTGTCTCGCTGAAAAACAGGACTTCGAATCCAAATTCCAATACCTACACCATCTTTACCTAAAGCACCATTGAAGTCCACACTCCAAAGGCCATCTTCATCTTTTAGATGTAGGAATTCTGCTTTAGCTTCAGTATTACCTTTGCTGGTTGCTTCATTTTTCTACTCTTTACTGACTTTCTGCTCCTGTGGAGGCTACTCAGAAGGAATTTCCATTTTTTCCTTTTCTTGATTAAGAACTACTCTAAAAGTCTCGAAAATTTCTGGTACATCATCTACTTCTACAAGCTGAATATCTACATCATTCAATCCACTATCAGTGTACAAAACAAAAGACTCTAAATTTGTATGTACATCATTAATCGGATGATTTATGGGCTTCTCTTTACTAGTGATCATATACTTCATCTTCTTTTCCTGATACAACTTCCTCAATTGACCGAAAACAGGGATTGTAGCATAATAGAAGTCAAGTTGTAAAGTGCCTTTAAGTTTGGCTCGTCACGATCTAGACAACAACATACCAAATCGAGGTGGTATATCAGCTACTACCACATCCATTAGGACATTCTTGGTTGGGATTTGATTTAAGGAAACCACCAAATCTTTGATGAGACCAATGTAGCAAACTCTACTAGAACCAAATATGTACAAATCATGATATTTTTGGGTGATATCCAGGCCCAAATTTTCCATGATGGCCTTGGGCATCAAATTGTGGGAAGCTCCAAAATCAAGCATAGCATTATGAAGAATATACTCATGTAGTCTAAGACTCAAATAAAAGGGAAAGACTTTGTTATCTTCTAGCTGAGCTTCTATAGTTGGACCAAAAATAAGTTCAGGGTGATCATCCTCAACATTCACCATGTCAGAGAAAGGATCAATTTGCAGTATTCTAGACACATGGTGTTTGTAATGGCTATTCTTAACAAGCTCGGTTAAAGGAATGGACACTTTCAATTTAGTAATTTCACTTTCTAAATTAAAAGATGTGACATTTTCTACCTCTTTGACACTGATGTCCCTCTTATCTGTTTTCTCCTTCGTTGCACTATCCTTTCATTGATTGTCTTTCCCTTTTGCAGCTGTACTTGTTGATGGCTGATTTACCTTGTTGGAATTCTAATCGACAAGCTCCTTTCCCTTTTTCTGATTGTTTGAGGGATCATTCTTTGATTGAACATCCTTCCTCATATGAATAGAATTGACTGGTACATCTCTGCTCCTCAAAGGATATTGTCTTTGTTATGCGCTCAAACATTCATGTAACCACGTTGATAATCATCAGATTCGCCCTCCAAAACAACATCATTTGCTAAAATGTAGTCCTCATCCTTTAGAATATCGGAACTTTCTACATACTCCTCATCTTCGGTTAGAAATTATAGGCATACGATCAGTAGTGAAGAAGTGATTTGTTTCAATTACCGGATCTTCCTCGTATTCTTCTTCCACTCCTTGAACATAATTATGCTGTAAGGGAGGTCTGATCTGCTGTTGTTGTTGTGCTAGTTGTTCCAGTGCTTTTTTCTCTCTTTGCTTAATTTAGAATTGGGGTTGTTGCTGCCCTCTAAAGTTTGGGTTCTGGATCTGCAATTCAGGTCTGTCTATGACGGACAACCGATCAACCATCCTTTCCATTGTTCAAATCAATGTATCCATTTTTACATCTAAAGTAGATGCTTCTTCTTTCACGGTCACTCTTTTCTTTGATCTCATTCTTGCTCTTTTGGTCAGCAAGTTCGCTTCTACGCTTACAACATTCTTTTACATCTATTCTAGAGTTTTAGGATCACATTCGCTGAACTAATATGCCATATTGGCATCAAATCCATCTGGAAACTTAAGCAAATCCAATCCCTCTGGCGGTTTGATATTGGCAGGGATAGCATTGTACACTGCATTAAATCTTACACAATAGTTTTGCACACTCTTGCCAACATTCCTTTTGATGTTCTCATATTTGGACAGAATATGAAGGGGATTCTTCTTCACCTCCCACTGATCTAGGAACTGCCTCTGGAGGATGGGTAGAGTAGTGATAGAAGCTGCTGGTATGGCTCTAAACCATTTCCAAACTTCTCCTCCAAAAATTTGTACAAACAACCTCATCATCACATCTTCAATTTCAACTTCATGGAGGTCAAAGAAATAATTCATCTTGTCTACGTGTTGTTGAGATGTGATGGTTTGGGTGCCGTCAAAGAAAGGTATTTTGGTTTGATAATTAGGGGGCATGGCACCAGGATTTTGAGGAAAAACAAGGGGTGCATATTGGGCAGCCATAACTGGAGGTGGGGGAGGTGGTGGATTTAAAACAAGGATTGGGATATTCAGTATACTCAAAGGGGGATTAACAATAGCTTGAGTGGTGTGAACAATCTGTGAAGAAGAAGGCAGGGGGTGAGAGATAGTTTGAGTGGTAGTAGATGCAAAGGAGATATTTCAAAAATCAAAAGATGGCCTATGAGTCTTATTTTGTACCCAAGTGTTTAAATTTGAAGAGAGGTTCTGCAAATGATCAAGACTGTGAATAAGCTATGACCTTCATTTCTTGTGTGAAAATAAGTCTTTGACGAGGTTATAAAGAGATATAGAAGAATCAACAACTGTCTGATCAATCCAACTTAGAGACTTACTGCGAAATAAACTTTGCTCAAAATTAACATCAAACTCAATGTCTTGCAAAGTGTCTAACCTTCCCGGGAGTGAATTAACACGAGGAATGAAATCCTCACTTGATTGTTCTCCAACTAAACTAGATTTCTCTACAGCTTTCTTATATTTTCGCCCAATTTTATGAGGATCACTGATAATGGTTGGAGGATTCAGATCTGGATTGGATCTGGTGTACTTTTGGGAAGCCAGTATGTCTAATTTTGAAATTTCATATATTCCTTTACACATTTCCAATTTAGCCTATTAAATTCTAAAACTCATCATCCACAAGCTTAAGAATCCAAATAAAACATGCTACTGGGGTGATTTAACTTCTAATCTTTCGAGTTCCCCAGTATGGTTGCCACTATGTTAGCACCTGGATTGAACCTTAGGCTGAAGGAAGGCAATGCTAGGGTAACCACAAACCACGCTTAGCCAAGTAGCTAGCCCTACTAGGCTAGGAGAGGGCTCTCTCTGTAAGGATCTCAGCCAAATTGAATGGATCTAGAAACTGATATTAGGCTAGGTATAGTAGCACAAGGTTTGATTTGATTTTGAAGGGTTTTGCTAGATCAGGAGGAGCCAAACAGTTAGGGCAAGGAAATTAGGTCAAAACTACAGGGTGTTCGATGGGGCAAGGTAGGCACAATGATCAGAACCTTAGGGTTTGATGGATGAGGTGAAAAGATAGGTGAGGAGCTAGGAAGAGCATGTAAAACTCATGGATTCTTCCTAAACTGAAGAAAACACAAACTGTGAAATGTCTACCCAAAATAAAGCATAAAAGTTATGGATTCTGCCTTTTAGACTTGTATACATTCACATAAAGAGTATGAAATGATGAAATGGAGTCAACAATACATTTTAACACATGAAAACATAAGAAAAATTGAACTGAGCATCATACCTCATGGATCTCGAAGAAATAGCTGCAATTTTCATTAACCTCCTGCTCTAACTGGTACAAAATCATATCTATCAAAGCCTAAGCAATCCCACTGAATCCAACCCTTTACAATGAGAAAGAAAAAGAAGATATAGACCTCAAACAACTCATCCTAAGCTCAAGGGGTCGAATCCATGAGAAGAGGAGCTGTTTCTAACAATATCTGAACTGTTAACAAGAAAATAGGGTGGTCAAAGTGACTCATCCCCCACCCAAACAAACTGATACATTACACCTCATGAACTTGTTTTACCTATTGAATCTACCTTAGTAAGCTCTAGAAGCATCATTATTACATTCAATTGATCAATTACAAGGATAAAATCATGATTTTCCAAGGCGAAAATGAAAATTGGAACAAAATAGTGAAAAACTGGACAATTTGTCAAACGCATAGCACTAATGCTAGGCATGTAGCGCCAATGCCAGGTGTGCAGCACCAATGCCAGGCACGATGTTCAACTTCAGCTACACTTTTAGAGGCCTTCCCGATGTCAAAATCAAGCCCACAATAGTTTTTTGGAAATATCTTCCAGTCTACTTTCCGGAACATCTTGAATTTGTTCATTTGGAGTTCATTTGCCCTATCAAAGGTCAATTCTCCCAACACTTCTCAGTGTGCAGCGCCCAGGCCAAAAAGAGGGCAGAAAGGTCATTTTTTGGGTGTTTTTTGACCTTTTTCCCAACCAGTTCTCCTCCAAATCCTTAGAAAAAGTACAGGGTGTATGTACTCATCACTAGAAACCCAAAAATGCCGACCTTTTTCTGATTAGATGCCTCAAAAAAGAGTGCAGCGCCCATGGCGCTGCGTATTTGCCTTCCATGACTATGCAAACAATGGACTAAAAAACACAGCAACTTCTTCCAAACTCAAAAATGATCCATCATGCTCAAAAATGTATTTTTATGACTAATCAAAGATTAGAGGCATGTAGGGATGCCTCAGCAAGCATGTCAAGTCTTCTCCTCTCCTCTTGCTTGGTCATTTTGTCAATTTTCTCATGAGCTCTTTTGATCTTGCTCCTTGCCACTTGGTTTCTACTTGCATAATACTTGGCCATCTTCCTTTGCAACTCCACATATTTATTTACTTTTTCCAATAGGGTCTCCAAGTGTGTGTTCACTTTCTCAAGCCAAGACTCTCTGCTTTCAGCTATGTCCTTGACCAATTGCTCATTTAGAGTGAGTTTCTCCTCCAATTCTGCCTCTTTTTGTCTTTCAAGCTCTAAGGCCTTTTTTAATCCTCCTGTTCTTGGTCTTTTTCTTTGTCCTTATTCATCATCCGACTCTCAATAATCTCCATAAGCCTCATCAAGCTGAAATTTGGCTTTCTTAGCTTCCCTCTTTGCCTTGATGTATTTGATTTGCATCAACTCATGCTTATCCTCTAGTTGCTTGTTCTCTTTCTCATAAAATGAGATAACATATTGAGCTCTTTGTAAATTAACCTCAAGCTCCCTGATTTTTGCATCCTTTGCTCTCAAGGCTAATCGAGAAGATCTTTTTCCCTCCTCATCACTAGTGTCCACTAGGAGAAATTCCTTTTCAATGTCATGCTCTTCATGTTGTTGTTTGACCTCTACTTCCTCTATCATTTTCTCCTTCCCTTTAAACTGTAATGCTGATGACGAAGGCAAGGCCCCATCCACTTTCCGTGGGGTAAAGACATGCCTCTTTTCCCTCTGATAAGTGAAAGCAAATGGCTGCAACCTGCTCCTCTATGGTATACTAGTATGACCATGCTCAGTGTATACATCATTTCCCTTACTGTCATTATGCTTATCATGTCCCTCATCACTGTCATCATCTCTAGTGGGTGAATGAATGGCTACATGAAATGGTGATGTAGATGGCGTGGAGGTGTTTGGTGAAGAATGACTTGTTGAAGATGAGTGATAAGAAGGTTGTGGTGGATGAGAAGAAGTAGATGGATGAGTGGAGGATGATGGAGGAATGCGGGGAGTTGGCTGAGTAGGTGGTTCATTGAATATCTCATTAGCTATGAAGGCCTCCCAAGTAATGCCTAGTTGATCTAAGTGATGGAGGACTATCATTTTGATAAGATAATCATGGAAAATACTATGCATCTAATGAGTTGGGTACCTTTTCTGAGAAACATATGTCATCTTGTCAATACTCCTGAAAAGGTAATATGGAAAATTGAGCATTCTTACCCTGGTAAAGTGCATGAGAATCTTGATGTGGTATGAGTATAGTTGGGAAAACCTACCCTCACATGTGAAATACCTCATGATGATCTTCATCAATGGAACATACTTGTCCAAAAGATAAGAGAATGTTAAAATTCTCTTCTTATCATTTCTGAACCTTGTTTTAAGACATGGCTCATAAAAACTATGATGCAACTCTTTCTTCTTGAACCATTTCTCTCTTGCATTTGGAATTCTAGTGGCCTGTGATATGATTGCTGAAGATATAGTGAATTTGACCCCAGCTAAAGTGACCTGGTTGTTTTTCAAATTAAGGATGAACTTCTTATTTAACTGCTGACGAAAAGTCACTGTCTCAACCCTTTGGAAAAACTCTAAAAAACCCATGTGCCTGAGACATGATACTGCAAATGGTGATGCCATAAGTTTTGTTGTATCAGTGGGTTCAAATCTAATCATTCTCTCTCCTTTCTTGGTTGGCCTCTTGGGCTATCTTTCACCTTATTTTGAACTACTGTATTCTGCCATGCTTTATAGGTGAAAACTTGAGGAACTAATATATATTCCAAGATGAGTGAAACAGTGAGGATGTGGAGTGAAATATAGTGAGGGTGATTGGAAAGTGACAAAGTATAAGAAGTGCTGCAACTTTGATCAAAGAAGTGATTTTGGAAGCATGAAAGGGAGCTTTGCTAAGGTTTCAAATTTTAGAGTGCTAATTTGCTTAATTGATGGAGAAAAAGAGATGTCGGGTAACTTACTTGTTAAATGTAGGTAGTTGAAGTCGTTGTGGCTTTGAACAGATAAAGGAAATTATGTTTTGGCACCCCTAGGGTTTGCCAGGCTCCTCTCGCCAAATGCACAATATCAAGTGCCAGCATGTAGCGCCCTCAGTAAGCGTGCCCTTCACCCTACAGGCACATAGCACCATTAAATTTAACTCATGCTCAAACTAGCAAACACACCCTTGAACCTATAGGCACGCAACACCTTCTCCCAGCACACAGCGCCCTCAGCAAATGCGCCTTTCTGATTTTTTCCTCCTTCACTCAATCTCCTCTTTGCCAAGGAGAACTTAGGATGCAAAGGAACTAATGAACTTTGAAAAATGCCTTTGAAACTTTATATAGAGGATGATTTTGATTTTTCTCAAGAAAAAACCCACTTTATAATGTTTGTTTGAAACTTTTTATTTTGTTTTCAAATCTCTGTCTAATGTTTCTCTTTCTCTATCTCTTTTCAGGTGGATGAAGCTTTGATTGAGCTGATTTCTTCAATATCTCATTTCTTGCGGCAAGGAGATATGCTTGGGTAGCTTGGGAACAATTATTACATATAATGACTTAAATTACATAAAAAAAAATAAACAAACTAAAATACTTTGTTTTCAATAACCATAACATCACTATTTGTTTATTGGTCTTCCTCATAATTTTGCTACCCTTTATTTACATGTGAAACTCTGCTTTTGACCTGGGAAGTGGACCCTAAGACCTAATGAAAATACCATTGCCTTGACTCTAAAAATATCATAACTGAAACCATACCTGAATGCAACATGGAGATGGGTCAACAAATATACCTTATGAGGGAAAATTTGATTTTTTGAGAAGAAGACAACCATCAGTGGACCTTTTTGGCATGACCTAGTGGAATGATAAAAATTTAGTATGGGACACCTAAAATGAAAATGCAAAGAGTAGATTTGACCCCTGATGGAAGTATGCAGATACTGACACTAACAGATGGGAACAAATGCATGTATAAAAAAGTGAAAAAATAATAGTGTCATGTGTCTAATAACTTCAACATAATTAAAAATATAAAATATATATAGATGTTACAATTCAAAGGTGCGGTATGAAGTTAAAATTGTATAGAAACATAATATAATTACGAGGTTATTGCACCCAATCCATATGTTTAGCACATCCTCTTCATCATGTGGGTAATGACCGGATGCACTCTTTTTCTCTATGACTTGATCAACAACCGAACTGTTAGAGCATGTCATTGACATATTTTCTTTTAAATGATCAGGATAATGCATGCTTCTACCATTCAACTATTTGAATTATTGCATCTCATTGTCCCATTTCCTCCTCTTCTCTTCATACAATGTGACCCACAGTTGTGTCTCTTCCATATTGTAATGAATGAATTTGCTGATAACTTCAATTTCTGAATTTGTTGATGAAACCAAACCAACATATATATATATATATCTATCTATATATATATATATATATATATATATATATATATATATATATATATATATATATATATATATATATATATATATATATATATATAGATAGATAGATAGATAGATAGATATATATAGATATATGAGATCAAAATATGCATTAATATGAATTTCAATGTGAATAGTTATTGTGTAGTAATTTGACAAATGATAAGCTCTCACTTACTCTTTATCATGCAACTCTTTCCACTTGTTTTGACAAGCTCCCCTTCTCTTTTGTTTTCATCCCCTTTGTCATTCCAAATTATCACACTTGACATGTTTTCAATTTGCTTAATGTACTGACTAGCATAACAGAAAGACTCATACGATATATACCCCTATATCATATACCCCCAAGGTTTAATCCTTTGTCGAACAAAACCTTTCAATTTCTTAATGTACCTCTCTCACAAGAACATCCAACAACAAGAAACGATCCCAACTAATTCAACCTCATCTACTATGTGAATTAGAAGATGAACCTACAAGTCCATGAAACTCGTCGGTAGTTCCTTCCCAAACATACAAACAATATCAGCTATCTCTTGACACCACCATGGAATGATATCCATATGAATCTCCTTTGATGTGATCCAACGTACAAACGTAGATAATTTAGATTTGGCATATTGTAATTCTTGGGGGAGGTCATGGTTCAGACACCCACACATGAGCAGAGGATAATGACACTGCATAGTAAATAAAATTTAATTATAAAATATCACATTACATAAAAATAAAAGTAAGATAAAAAAATCATGTTTTTGACATACGTACTCTTAGAAGGCTCAAATTGTCATGTGATTTCAACCCCGGGAAATGGTCTTCCACAGTGAAGCAACGTTTTAGTGAAGACCCATATAAATAAGGCACCCTCACACTCATTATAACTTCCTTTGGCAAAGAAAGATCATCTTTCTTTAAAATCCATGGGATATCACCTTCTTTGAAAGACTAAGATGGACCATTGTCACCTCTAGTTTCTTGTCTTGGCTACTGTTTCTTTTTAGTTTTTAAATAAATAATATCTCTCCTAATAGCCAATGTATCACTTTCTTTCGATGATATGTGCCTCCATAAGGAAGATGAAACATTTTTAAAAATATGCATGGGATTTAGTAAGTGGGCAATCTTAAGATGCTCCTAATATGGGAGCTCATAAAAGACCAATTTCCTTTTCATCCCAATGGGACATTTCTCAACATTGGTGTCAAAGTATTTTTGATCATTGAACATAGTCTCCCCATTTGAATCAAACAATTTTGAAAACTCCTTCTCCTTCTTTGTCTCATATGCTCTAAGCCATTTAGTTGGTGTCATTATTACAGACCTTTGGGTTCTCTCTAGTTTACCATTTAAAGCAAATGTTTTTCTTTCTGTAAGGGTGTTCTTTCAGGAGGAATACCCTGGAGCAGTCATACAACGACTGCCATAGGTCGTTAGACCACCTAGACTACAAAGAAGGTCCACAACATTTACATCAATGATACCCTTTTGTTATAAGACCTACGAAATTATTGTATACAGGCCAACATGTTATCGACCTTGAAGATCTGAAAAATTGTAGTGAATTAAATTAATATAAGAAACAATATTGTTACTAAACAAATCAATAAGAATGTAATTTACTAGAGAAAACTTCTAACCCTGGATAATCATGTATGGTGTAATAACATATGCCATATAACGTAAAACTCCTCTTTGTTGCGATGGGTCTTAATACATCGTACACATGTATCGCTTCCCATAATTCCTTTAAATAATCTACCAATGGTTGTAAGCAGACATCCATATTCTTCACTTGTCTTCTACTAGGGACTATGAGATCCAACATAAGATGTTCATTCTTCACAGATAACCATGGGGGAATATTGTTATTGATCACTACTACAGGTCAGAAAGAATAGTCGTTGTTTTGGAGGGAATATGGGTTGACACCATCCATGGCTATTCTAAGTCATAGACTTCATAACTCATCCTTGAATTTTTCAGGCTATGTATCCTCTATATTCTTCACAACTATTGAATATGTTAGGATTCACATAACTCCTGACTTACTTATGTGTCAGGCATGCCATCCTTGAAACATAGATAATTCTTTACAACGAAACTGTCTTTGAATCCATGGGATTATAGGCATGTGACTCAATATATTATGAGGAGGACCATGTGATTTATGCATTTCTTTTAATTATGGTACTTATCATGCCCATATTTTGGACATATCTGTTTGTTTGCATATTCTCTTTTATATAGAATACAATCATTCAGACATCCATGGTATGATATGTACTCAACACCCAACATTTTAAATATTTTTTTTGCCTCTTTAAAACTACCTTGCAAGACATTATCACTCAGAAGAGCCTTATCCTTGAATACCCTATAGTTGGTGGGGAATATAATTGTACAATTGTCAATATTTAACATTCATAAAATCGACCATTTTTAATTTTGATTGTGTGACAAAATATAAGGAACTTGATCTATCATGTAGGTTAACTACCTCAATATGGTCAAGAAACGTGCATTTGACATTCCAAAATTTTATTTCATGTTGTGGATAAATCCTTGTAGATTCAAACTGCAATGTAATTTTCGAAAACAAAATACTTGAATCTACTCTACTCATCAGCACAAACAATTAATCGATCAAGAAATACTGAAGCATACAAGAGAAAGAATTCAATCAACACATTACACAATGATTTCTTAGACAAAGTCATAACTAAAAACCCCTGCTATATTTATATTTCATTAGTCAGAAAATATGAGAATATTACAATGCTTTGCTCAAGCCCAAGCAACCTCTCCACTATCTCTATCTATCTCACTACTTCTTAAACAAGCCTTGGAAAATACTTAACCAATTTTCTCCTTTCCCAAGTCCTTATTTCCTTGCGTTATTTCCTTGGGAATTAACCCCTATTAATTAGGGAAATTCCTCAATTGGAATTGCGAAATCCATCATAGGCATTCCTTCGACTACATGCACCACCTGTACAATTTGGATGATTATACAACTGATAGTACATTGCGCTTGAACTGTAATATCAACTAGGTAACTCTCAGATATGATATGCATGAGTTATTTATGGCTAAATTATCAGTTAAATTGTTGAACATATGAACCAACACCCCACTACTAGACCTCTTACTAGTTCCTCCATCATTTGGAACTAGTTTAACTGACTTTAACTCAGTTAAATTGACTTTAACTTAGTTAAACTGAATTAATCAATTGAAACTCAAAAGAAACTCAACGAGGGCTCCCATAAAGTAGGAGACACTCTACATGACTCAAGTTAGACCCTCAAATTGAATTAACTAAACCAACTAATTCAAACTAACTTAGTTAACTCATACAAGTTGTCTTGTGATGTGGAATTACAATTTTTATCCTAATTTAATTCAAGGGAAAATTAAATCGAGATTTTTCTTATTGTATTTTCAACACTCACTCTCAACAAGAAAGGCATTATCGGATACCCCAATCCTGCCTCTATGGAACTTTATTTTTTCTCTTAAGAGTGCCCTAGTCAAGATATTTCCATCTTCTTGTTCTGTGGGAATGTACTCTAGAAACATGATTCTCCTCTACATATAATATCTGAGATGGTGATCCTAGATCTTGATATGTTTGGATTGGTCATTGAAAAATGGATTTTTAGAGAGTTTGATACAACTTTGATTGTCACAGTAAATCATTGTAGGATCCATCTACTGACCAAATAACCCAACAAGGATCTTCCTCATGAAGATAACCTCACAATATGCTTTACTATAAACCATGCACTCTTCTTCTATTGAACTAAGTGCAACTGATATTTGATTTCTACTATACCAAGAAACTATTGTCAACCAAATATTGGAGATTCCTCCTCATGTTCTCTTCCTGTCCAATGGACTCCCTGCCCAATCTACATATGTGAACCCTTGAAGCTTCACTCCCCTTGTTCATCTATACCAAAGGCGAAATTGAGTGGTTCCTTTGAGCTATCTCAACACATGTTTAGCTTCCTTCCAATACAGTTTGGTTGGCTTAACCATTGCTTGACTAAGTTGGTTAATGGAAAAACACATGTTTGGTCATGTGTTCACCAAGTACATAATTCAACCCACAAGCTGCTTGTAAATAGTAGCCTCTACTACTTCACCTGGAGTAGCATATTCCTTCCTCTAATTCCCAGCTGGAGGAGTCTTGATGATTTTGTCTCTCTCCATGTGGAACTTATTTAGTATCTCTATGACGTACTTTCCCTGAGAGAAAATAATTTCCCCATCTCCTTTCCATACTTCCATGCTGAGGAAATAATGCATAAGCCCTAGGTCCTTCATCTTGAATTATCTTAAAAGATCATCTTTGCAAGGTTGGACTAGCTTCTCATCACTGGTTAGAATTAAATCATCAACATATAATACTATAATAAATGATTTACCTTCAACCACACTATGGTAAAGTCTTGCATCTGCGTCAGTTTTGTTGAAGCCCAACCTGGTGAAATAATTGTCAATCCTGGTGTACCAAGCACGGGGTGCTTGTTTCAATCCATATAGCACTTGCTTGAGTCTGCACACATGTGACTCTTTGTTGAAGGTCTCAAATCATTTTGGATGATCTATGTACACCTCTTCCTCAATCAGTTCATTAAGTCCCTCTTCACATCCATCTGATGTATCTTCCATATGATCTACGTTGAAAGTGCTATAATAGATATGATTGAAGAGTACATCACTACTAGTGCAAAGGTATCCTTGTAATCAATTCCCTTGACCTGAGATAACCCCTAGGCCACAAATTTGGCCTTGTGTTTCTTGACACTACCATTTGCTTCTTGCTTCACCTAATAGATCCACTTCGAACCTACCACTGACTTTTCCTCTAGCCTTACAAAAACTTCCCAAGCACTGTTCCTAATAATGGAATCATATTCCTCTACCATGGCCCACACTTTTTGTTGCACTACTTCCTCAAATGTGGATGGCTCAATCTCTACACACTCACTCATCATAGCCATGTAGCTAGTGTACCAATCTGGTGACCTCCTTTTCCTAAGTTGTGATGTGGGTGATCCCACATTCTCTCTAACATCATGCATCAATATGTCATATTATTTGGTGCACTTCATTCCATCTCTGGATGTCTCTGCATGAGTGGGTGCTTCCACTCTCTGCTCCTCTTCCTGTGGCTACTCCACATCATCTTGAGGTTCTTCCTTTGGAACAAAAATATCATCATCTTTATTTTATTAAATTTCTTTCTCAGGGGAACATCTCACGGCATTCTCTTCATCAAAATTCACATCTCTACGAACCGCTGTCATCATGTGAGATGGAAAGTACACCCGATAGTTGTGAGGTGTATCAGTGTACCTCACAAATATTCCCAATTGATCTAAATGTAGAATATTAGTTTTCTATTCTAAGATCCTCACTAGAATACAATAATGTGCTTGAGGTTTGTACTCCAAAATAGCAAGTAAAAACATGAGTTTTTATGTGCATTTTCTTTAGTTAATTTCATGAAAAAATTTAAACATGAAATTGAATCATGAATCAATCACCAATTTACATCAACCATTGTTAAAGGAGTTCACCCCTCCTGGGCTACATCTCCTTGGATCAGCTCTAATGGCATGACCCACTCTCATTATGCTCAATGTTTACCAAAATAAGAGTACATAAAGTGCTAAGAAATGTAATGGTTATTTTTTCCTTCAAAGAAGCAACTTCTGCAAGAGTTATCACTCCATCTACATGTAAACCTACAGTCAAACATGTAATATTTGAGCAAACAAAGGCATCTTACACCAAGACCCCATACTCCAACTTCATAGAGCATCAACAGTACCAAAATCCACTTGAAGTACATAAACAAGTCTCTTCTCCAAAGCACATAGAGAAAAGAGGAATAAAAGATACAACGATGATGTAATAGTTGTTACAAAAATCACGTGGAGGCTGAAAAACCCCTGCAAGGTCATATCCATCTTCAAACTCCTCCATAAACAGAATCAACACTCTGGTTCACCATGGCACCCATAGACTGCAATCTATAAAAATCCTATCTAGAAGTGCTCCTTTGATTCTGAAACCTGCTCCAATGAGTCCAGACTATCCAAAAATGGCTATCTAGCCTCTTTTTGCAACCAATTTGGTTGAAAAATGGGGAATTTATGAGCTCTCCTAGTTTCTCCACTATTCGCTCTACAAATTGCACAAAATCTAGCATCATCCTACAATTTCACCCGCCAAGTGCTCTTACTCAGTGACATTTTGGCCGAAAATCCAATGGATATGCAGGACCATTAATTTAGCCACCAAGGCCTGCAAACCAAAATATCGTTCATATGCAGGGCCATACACCCAGGGGCTAGCCCCGACGCTGGCCCCTCCTTCCAGTGGTCACATTAAATGCTAGTGGTTAATGAAGGCACGCTCACATGTGGAGGTTTAGATCCGGTGGTAAGGTGGTGGCAGTGACCTTGGTGGTCATCTTAAATGATAGCTACATGTTCACATGTGGGGGTTTAGATCCAGCAATCAGGTGGTGGCAGTGACCTTGGCATTCACCTTAAATGCTAGCTGTGATGCTGGCAGATGGTGTTCACATGGGGGGCGGTTAAGTCTGCTTAACCCCCCAACCTTGGTAGCGTTAATCTTAAAATCAAGCCCACCCACATACACTGTTAAGAAACAAGCTTGTGGGTGAGTTGGTAAGTCTTGCCGCTATGCTACGAGAGGTCGTGGGGTCGAGCCCGCCCTCTGCTCTATCCGCCATACCAAAATTTTAAAGTGTCATTAGGAGGACTCCTGCCGGCCTCCATCTTAGCCACGTGTCACCTCCTTATTGGCCCAAATAGAAACACATGGACCAATAGGACGATGCCAATGAAATAGAATATTCCAAGAATATTCCCCTTGCCACCTAGGTTGTACGGATGCCCAGTCAGCATCCCTGTCAGTCACCTGCAAAATTTTCACCTATTTGACAAAGTGAATAGATTAGGTTTCTAGGAGCATAGGGTGTTTGTTTTGTGTGAAATGAGTTGAGCCAGATTTAGGATGACGAGATCTACATGGTTGTTCAGGTTCCAAACCATTCTGACAACTTTGATTTTTTTGGCAAATTTTGAGTCGCTGATCACTCTTCCCCACTAAAAAATTTTGGTCTCCAAAGGTTCACTTTTAATTGTTCATCATTTGAAGGTACAGTTTCTTCATTTTTCCAAACTAGATCTAATCGATGATTGTAGTGCCTTGACTTGTACTTGTATTAGATTTTTCTCAAGTTGAACTTGAAATATAACATGACAAAAGAAATCAAGTTCAATGTTCTTCTCGGATTTTCCATGTCGTTATGTCCATACACGGCAACATCCTTTCCAAGAATAATTCCAAGGCACTCTTCCTCAAAATCATTATCAAGGATAAAATCTCACAAAAGACTTTGACAAATGAACCCGAATAATTTTCACATAGTGAATACTTTTATATCTTGAGTGCTTAAAAAATATGTAATATACTGAATGTGCTATAGTACCCATACAACAGTTTTAAAATGATTTCTTAAGCTACAAATAGAAATGCATTTTACAAGATGGAATAAACTTGACTCCCAAAATTTCCATTCAAATTGACTATCAACAATCCAAACTAGCATAACAATGCCCAAAGAAAACATTGTTTCATATAATTGATTTGTTTATGAAAATCACTTTTACAAATTGCCCAACTATGGGGATATGCACCTAGTGCAAAACAAAGTTTTAGAAATTTCAGGTGGACAAATAGTCTACCTATCTCTTACCCAAGCAGGTAAATGAACCCTCTATTTGAACTTTTTCTTCTTCTGAAGTTGCTTTAGGGATGATTGCATCTTGCACCACTTTTTCTTTTGTCGCTTCCGCTTCTGGTGCTTATATAATTTTCTTACCCTTGCCAGGATGAAGTTGTGGAAACAATTTCCAACACTTCTCGAACCAATTCCCAGTGATATTGCAGTGAGACAAAAGGTTTTTTGAGCTTCTTTTGGCTCACATGTCTTTAACCTTTGATGATATTTTCTCCTTTCAGTCTCAATTTCATTAGACAGAAACATCTTCTTGATGATTTCTTTTCTTATATAGCACTTATCTACACAATGGTTATATGAAAGGAAAAAAGTGCATGGAAACACATTCATCAACATGTTATTCAAATCATCATGTTGTTTTCCATTATGAAAACAATTTGAATTAACGGGACGATTATGCCTCTTTTTGTTGTCCTTTGGTTTACGCTTCTTGTGTGAGGAACTTGCATGGAAAGAAGAACTTAGCTTTGTTTCTTCTTCAACTTGTTCATCTCTCTTTGGAGATGTTTTTCACTTCAAGTCCTCCTTATTCTTGAGGAACCAAGCGAGTACCAATTCTGGATGCAAATCCCAACATCTTGCCTCCTCATGTCCTCTTTTATGGCAAAAGGAACATGATACCCATGAGCTATCACTAGAAGACCATTCTTCTTTTGCAACATAGCCTAAGCCTTCATATTTAGGCCTCTCCTTTGCTTCAATTGGATTTTTAATTCCTTGATGGTTCACTCAAAGGCCTCCCCCCTTGTAACCCATGTTGGTCAAGAGCTTGGATCCAATGCCTTTACTATGTTTTCAAAGGCTACAAATGAATTTATGTCAACACTTTCATGTACAGAAGAAGCATGTAAATGCTTACCATTTGCCTCATCTTTTGATTGACATAAAAATATGTTTTCAAATTATATTTTAATTTTGGATGTGTCCTCTTGGACTCTTTGGCTCTCTTCTTTCACCTCCTTCAAGTTGGATGCTGATAGAACCTCATCTTCCCCATCATGTGGACAGAAGGTACAAACTTCTACATCTACCTTCTCTGAGAGACTTTCTACACTATAGTCTTGCATAATATTTGTATAAAAACATGATATTGTGGAGAAGATGGTGTTTTATCACCATCATTGTTACCTTCTTCCCTTAGAGAACATTCCCCTCTTGGAGGTCTAGATATTTCACCTTGCAATTTGGTATTCCTCTCTTCATAGAGGACTTTCACCATTTTTGCCATGTCTAAGAAAGCCTTTATAAAAACCTTCACATCCTCTGAAATTCTTGCAAGCTCTCCTCCTTGGTACATGCTTTGCTTGAAGATTCTATTGCAAGTTGAGGTAGAACTAGTCGTAGAGATTATAACAATCTTGCTCTCCTTTCCAAAACCTTCTTCTCACTTGAGCTTCAAAACACATTAACTTGCAAACAATAGTCAATTCCTCCTTTCACAAACCAACTAGTGCTTTGATACCAACTTGATCTGAATGTGAAATATTAGTTTTTTATGCTAATATCCTCATCAAAATACAATAATATGCTTGAGGTTTGTACTCCAAAATAGAAAGTGAAAACATGAGTTTTTATGTGTGTTTTCTTTAGTTAATTTCATGAAAAACTTTAAACATGAAATTGAGGCACGAATCAATCAGTAATACACCAACCATTGTTAAAGGATTTCACCCCTCCCGGGTTACATCTCCTTGGATTAGCTCTAATGGCATGACCCCTTCTCATTATGCTCAATGTTTAGCAAAATAAGAGTACATAAAGTGCCGAGAAATGAAATGGTTAATTTTTCCTTCAAAGAAACAACTTTTGCAAGATTTATCACTCCATATACATGTAAAACTATAGTCAAACATGTAAACTTTCAGTAAACAAAGGCATCTTACACCAAGACCCCATACTCCAACTTCATGGAGCATCAACAGTACCACAATCCTCTTGAAGTACATAAACAAGTCTATTATCCAAAGAACATAGAGAAAATAGGAATACAACATAGATGTAATAGTTGTTTCAGAAAGCAAATGGAGGATAGAAAACCCCTACAAGGTCATCTCCATCTTCAAACTCCTCCATAAACTAAATCAACACTCTGGTTGACCATGACACCCATAGACTTCAATCTACAGAAACCCTATTTATAAGTGCTTGTTAGATTCTGAAACCTGCTCCAATTAGTCCAGAATGTCCAAAAATGGCTATCTAGCCTCTTTTTGCACCCAATTTGGTCGAAAACTAGAGAAGTTATGACCTCTCCTAGTTTCTCCACTATTCGCTCTACAAATTGCACAAAATTCGGCATCATCCTACAATTTTGCCCGCAAGCGCTCTAATAGAGTGACATTTTTGCCGAAAATCAGGTGGGTTTGTAGGATCATTAATTTAGCCACCGAGGCCTAAAAACCAAAAGATTAGTCATATGGGGGACCATGTGCCCAGGGGTTAGCCCCCGACACTGGCCCCCTAGCTCTGGTGGTCACGTTAAATGCTAGCGGTTAATGAAGGCGCGTTCACATGTGGAGGTTTAGATCTAGTGGTCAGGTGCTTGTGGTGACCTTGGTACTAGGTAGTCAGGTTAAATTCTAACTGTGCATTCACATGTGGAGGTTTAGATCCAGCAATCAGGTGGTGGCAGTGACCTTGGTGGTCACATTAAATGCTATCCACGATGCTAGCGGATGGTGTTCATGTGGGGGGTAGTTAAGTCTGCCTGATCCCCCAACCTTGGTGGCATTAATTGTTAAATTGAAGCCGCCTCCATATATAGTTAAGAAACAAGCTTGTGGGTGAGTTGTTAAGTCTTGGTGCTATACTACGGGAGGTCGTGGGGTTGAGCCCAGCCTCCACCTTATCTGCCATACCAAAATTTTAAAGTGCCATTATGAGGACATGTGGCAGCCTATGGGTTAGCCACATGTCACCTCCTCATTGGCCCAAACAGAAACACATGGACCAATAGGACAATGCCAACAAAACAAAATATTCCAAGAATATTCCCATTTCCACCTAGGTGGTATGGATGCCCAGTCAACATCCTTATTAGCCACCTGCAAGATTTTTACCTGTTTGACAAAGTGAACAAATCACGTTTTTGGGAGCATATGGTATCTGTTTTGCATGAAACAAGTTGTGCAGGATTCTAGACGATGAGATCTACATGGCCATTCAAGTTCCAAATCATTCTGATAAATTTGAATTTTTTGGAAAATTTTGAGCTCCTGATCACCAACTCAGCTATCAGATATAGCATTTTCCTTGCATCCTTGGTAACATGACAGTAAACTAATGAACCAAATATCCTGAAGTGTGACACATCTATTTTCTTCCCTAAAAATTCTTCTTTTGGTGTACTTATCCCGAGAATCCGATCAGGACTCATGTTTTGCACATATACTTCTTTGTTGCATGCTGCAGCCCACAAGTGCAATGGTAGGCCGTGATCATGTAACATTGGCCATGCATCTCCCACAATAATTATGTTCTTCTTTTCAGCTACCCCATTCTAATATTGATTATGGAGTGCTATTAACTCTTGTTGAATGCCTTCTGATGGACATAAGTTCTTGAACTCATTCGACACATATTCTCCACCATTATCCCTCCTAAGAGCCTTCACTTTCCTACCAATGTCTTTCTCAAAAAGTGCTTTAAATTCAAAAAATTTAGAGAACGTCTAATCTTTCTTTTGCATGAAGAAAATATATCACTTATGTGATAAATCATTACAAATATCCCATAATACATGTTCTTGATTGTGGAGGCTGTTGAGAATGGTCCACATACATCTAAGTGAACTCCTTCAAGGATCTCTTGTGCTCGACTCTCCTTATCATGAAAGGTAGATTTTCTATACTTCCCTAGTGTACACCCTTTTCATGTATCTCGTTTCTCTAGTGCACCCTTGGGAAGTCTTGTACAAATGTGTTGCATGATCTTCAAAGCTTCATGGTGAAAATGGCCAAGTTTTCTATGCCATAAGTCATTGATGTCTCGGCTCTGCACCTTCTTTGTTTTCGTGCTCAAGGCAGCACAATCTTTTACATCTAATTTGTAGAGGTTCTTCACCAGAACTTAGACCTTCTTCACTTGTCCTGTGGCTATGTTATGAAGGAAAGCCTTTCCTTTGTTAAAGATCACTTTGTAGCCATATTCTTCCAATAAAGAAACTGAAACTAAATTCTCCTTCAGATTTGGAACATACATGCCATCTTTTCATGTGAGAGGAGAACAAGACTCCCTCGAAAATGTAATAGTACCAATGTCGGTCATGCTATAACTTCCATCGTCTCCCATATTGATGTGCATCTGGAGGCATTTCTCCTCCAATTCATTGAAAAAGTATTTGTTTCCTTGCATATGGAATGAGGCTCCACTATCCAGATACCACACACTACCCATCACTATGTAACCATGCATGAAATGAGGTTGAAATCCACCTCGAATTATGAAGCTAGAGATTCATCTCCCACTCCTCCTCAGGGCTTCTTGCTAGCCTTCTTGTGTGGACACTTCATGGCATAGTGTCCCAGCTCATGATTGGGAAAACATTCAATCTTCAAAAAGTCCTTCTTCTTGCCACCTTGACTGCAATCCCCTTTGGATTTGGATTTATTCCCTTTCTTTCCCTTTCCATGCAAGGCATATTTTTGCTCATAATCATACTTGGATGAGGTTCTATCTTTAGTGTTCTGCCTTATCTATTCTTTCACCAAGTCGGACCATAAATGATCTGACTTTGGTAGATGCACCCTCCAATTTACTGAATTCTAGTAGATGTGCCAACTCTTGGGAAGGACTAGAAATGCTAGGTTGACAAGATCATCTTCAGAAATTATAATACCAATGCTCCCAAGCTCATATCGACATTGGATGAACCTTCTCAAGCACTGTGGTATTGTGTCGCCCTTCTCCTTCTTGATCTTCCAAAGCTTTTCCTTCAATGCCAGCTTCATGTGGTCACTATTATTCTGAAACAAGTCTATCAAGGCTTGGCACATTTCATATGGTGTATCCTTCACATGGATATTCGAGAAAATATGATCTCAAACTCCTTCTAGTATGATCCTCCTCGCCTTTTCCACACATTTCCACCACTGTACCAGATCTTAAGAATCGGTTGTTGGAGGCTTAAGAATATCATTGTCTATGAATTCCTTTAGCTCGTTGTCTTCCAACACTTCCTCCATCCTATCCTTCCAACAAATATAAGTTGATCTACCCTCAAATGCATACTCAAGTCTCAATCCATAGAACAACATCCAGCTAGCTCTGAAGATTGATCCTACAAATTTGATTTCACCAGTAAAGACAAACTTGTATTCTTCTCATACATTGTGATTTCAGCTCTGATACCATGTAGAAATTCCTTGTAAATTCAAACTACTTATGTAATTTTATAAGACAAAATACTTGAATCTACTCTACTCATAAATGGAAATAATTAATTCATCGAGAAATCACGAAGCATACAAGATAAAGAATTTAATCAACACATTACACAATGATTTCCTAGGGAAAGAAACAACTAAAAACCTCTATTATTTGTATATTGCATTAGTATGAAAATAGAAGATTAAAATGCTTTTCTCAAGCCCGAGCAACCTTTGCACTATCTCTATCTGTCTCACTATTATAGAACTCAAAATAAACTCAACCACGGCTCCTATAAATTAGGAGATGCTCTACATGACTCAAATTAGACCCTAAACATGAATTAATTGAACCAACTAAGTCAAATTAACATAGCTAACTCGTACAAGTTGTCTTATCATGTGGAATTACAATTTTCTCCTAATTTAATTCAAGGGAAAATTAAATCAATATTTTTCTTGTTGCATTCTCAACACATTGTACACAAAATCATTATCCCTAGATGAGTAGACTTTGACTTTCTACCAGGTCCAAATAGAGGGGTGGTGGAAGCAAATTTCAAGCTTTCAAATAAGGTACCAGTGATATGATCATCCTTACCAAACTCTATTTGAGTAATCATTCATACAAACCTCTATTTTATTTCCTCCATTGCCAACTTGTGAAGAAGAACTACTATTGATGTAGTCATTCCTAATTGGTGAATCTGGATGTATTAGGAATTGAATAGGTGGTTTATTCGACCATTATTTGTATGCTTCCTCTCTGGATCTTTCTCTTAATTCAACCTTCTCTTGAGTTGACATTGTAGTGGGGTGCACTGGAATATGGTAGTTGGGTTGAGCATTATCACTAGAATCCTTATAATTTTAAAAAATATTGAATGTCATTAGTACAATATCAATGATATTAGTAAGCATGTCAATACAATTGGTTTGTTGAAATTACATTATACCAAAATATTATTACCATCGTTGATCCAGGATTACAGCTCGAATATGCCATGTTCCAAATGGCAGGGTGAAGAGGCTATCCATTTTCATCTACCAACTGCTTTCGATATGTTTCTCCTGATAAGAGCTTCTGGCATTTTTGAAATGGAGGAATATTTTCTACATCTAAACTTAATTCTTAATCAATAACTTGTAAACTTGGACACGTTTTTATTCAAATTGACATGGATTAAAATGAATTAAATCAATTAGATAACATAAATATAAATAAAATATAAACTTACTAGAGAAGGAAAGGGATAACTCAACAAATCACTTTGATCAGCAATATGGAAGGAGTTGGAATTTGAAGAATTCGCCATTTGATATTATTGAGATTTTGTCCCTGCATTTGTGAAAAATCAGAAATAAAAATTTGAGTGCATATATAAAATTAATCTCGAGAACCACATAACCACAATATGAATTTAAATATAGTTTTCAAACCATTTTTCAAGAATAAGGTGACTTTAAGTAGAAAATGTATACTATGAACTACTGTAATTCATGTGGATGCACCTAAAGAATAATTTGAGAGTATATGTCATTTTATGTGAAATTAAAATTGCATATAAATTTTAAACCCAACTAGTGCGCTTATCAGAACAAAACGCACCAATGAGTTTAAGCAAATAACAACATTGAAGCATTTAAATAATCTCTGCAATAGTTTCTGGCATTCTAGAAAAAAAATATGTTATCATATTGGTGCTCTTCTACAAAAATGCACCGATGTGTTTAAAAACAAAGCAACACCACTAAGAACCTATTTATGGATTTTTAAAAATAAAATGAATTCAACGAACTAGGTGCTCTTATAACAATTAGAGCATTAATGTTTTCAAATAGAAATTGTACCATTGTGTTAAAAAAATTAATCGCATTGTTTCGGGATTTCGAAAACTAAAAAAAAATATGTAAAATATCGGTGCGTTGAAAAAATTTGGCGCTCTGACAGTGACAGTGCACTTGCTTTATAAACATACCGATCGACTTGACTATTGAATGCACCGATGTGCGGAGAAATTGAAAAAGAAGAAGAAGAAAAAATGTTATTTTTGTTTCTTTTTTTAAAATTCAAAAATGAGTGGTAATTGATTTTTCAAAATCTAATTCCATAAATTCTTTTAAATAGTAAAATGTTTTTCACCATTTCATTATTTTATCCAAAAATTCAAGGGAGTGATTTGCAAGAGAGACATACTACGAGCACTGTGCAACAACGAATTTTTTTGGAGGAGCAGAACTATTAAGAAGATCAGAAGTTGAAAGGTATGGTTATTTAATAAAAAACCTACATAGTAAAAATTTTAAATTTTATTTTTTATTTTACTAATTAAAAAATTTACAACTTTTGTTAGGGTTTAATTAAAAGAGATATAACTTGTAAGAGAGACATATTAGGAGCATTGTGGAGCTGCAAAATATTTTGGATCGGCCAAAAGATAAGAAGTTGAAAGGTATGGTGACTCACTCAAACCTTGGATAGAAAAAATCTTAAATTTTACTATTAAAATATTTTACAATTTTTGTTAGATTTCTTCACAATTAAAAGAAAAAAAGTTAAAAAGCCTATGTAATAAAAAATTTACTATAGATTTTATTACTATTTTTTTTACAATCTTTGTTATTATTTAAATTTAATTAAGATTTAGAAAAATAATAATAATAATAATAATTCAATACTTATCTTAATCCCTTGTTTCTTCTTGCAAAATTTCACATTAGATTTTAACTTCCTCTACTAGTTCATAATTAGGGTTTTTTAATTTAGGTATTTTAGATTTAATGGATTTGTGTACTTACTATAGATAGGGTGTTTGCCATGTAAAGTAGGGGAATTACTTATTGAACTAGATCCAAATGTTGTCGCCCCTCTCTGGTTTTTTAAAAATGACTATATGTTTCGTCGTGTGTCATATGTAATATAATGCATCAATGCTCCCTATGTAATAAACCAGACTGATATATTATAATACTTTCAATTGTATCCATTCTATTTAATCATTTCTCCTGGTGTAATAGAGCGCAACGTCATGCCTCTTCCTAATAACACCACTAAATCATTGTGGTGTGTTTAGCCTTACAAATCGCACCATCATAATTTAAAATTATTTTTAAAATTTAATTTTCCACGACAGTGCTGAATAATTAAACTCCCAATGGGTTTAATATTATAAACATGTCGATGCATTGATTCAGATAAACTCACCAGTTACTAGAGCTTATTTTTGCTGAAAATTATGTGATTTGTTTTTAAAATATATTTAATGGATTCTGTGGTGAACAGTATAAGTTGTATATTGATAAAAAAATGTCTCTCAAGGTCTCAAGTAACAAAAATATTGATCGACATAATGGTAGCACATAAAAAAAATAGAGAAGGCAAGTTCTTTGTAAATTCTTTACAAAATTAATATGTTTCAACTATTTGTAAGTTTAACTAATATGTATTAGTTGGGGGGTGTCATGCAAAGCCACAAAATGAAAAAGGTCAATAATATTATTTCTAATCTAAGTGCACAAAAGTGTAAAATCCTAATAGAAAAATTGCAGAATGATGAATTAGGTGAATGAAAAAACACTATTCAATATGAGTTTTTCTATTTTGAAATTTTCATTAATAATATACTTAAGAATATTAGATAACATGTTTCAAACAATATATTAATTCATATATGTTTAATATTCTACAGAGACCAACAACGAAGAAAAAGATCAATGTCGTTCTAAGAAAAGAAAAATTATAGAACATGTAAATGACGATGAATTGGTCCTTAGCTCATCTAGAGTGGTACTGGAGGTTAATGAAAGGGGTAATAATTTTTACAAAACTATGAGGGATCTACTGGAATGAATGTATAGATGTACTTTCCACTTACAATACAAAAATAAATCCAATGATTCTAAGAACCAACTTATATCTAAACTATAGGAAGTGTTTTCAAAGAAATAGTCATTGAGACATGTGAGAATTGCAATAGAAAAAACATACAACAACAAAACATAATCATTCAAAAGGTAATATTCCTAAATAAAATGATTTTGTAGAATTATATGTATACATTACTAGAATCCATTCATTTATTAATATCTATTTTGTTATATTTAGTTTTCATATATCATTATAAAAATACTTTATTACTTTTTTAGGAATATTATGAAAATATCAAGTGATCAACATAATATGCAAAACATGCCAGTAGGAATGTTCGAAAAGTGTATAAGGAGATGGTTAAAAGAATGGAAATAATTGCATCATAGGAGGAGCCATCTCAACATAAACATGTTTCAAATGTATGTAATCTTGATTGACTTTGTACATTAAAAATAATTTAGCATTAAATGTTAATTTTCAAGTATTTTGTTGCAGAAAAGAAAACAAGATGGAACTCATTTGGCACATAAAAGAGGACAAAAAAGAAGAAAAGGGTTGATTTCAATGTTTGGGAGTAATTGTTAAAATTTCCTTATAACAAATCAAGGTTTAATTTTTGTATATTTTAATTTGTTTTATAACAACCATCCTTGAATGTCTTCCAATAGGTCCTAACATAAAAATAAGAGCCATTGGAAGAATTGTTTGACATTATGTTAAATAAGGGTTGTGAGTATATGTTGGCATATCAAAAATTAATTGTGGAATTTGTAAGTATCTATGTTGTTTTACTTCTCTAAGTTTATAATTAATAGAACAAAAAAATAATTTATACTAAATCTATGATTTATAATGAGATTTAAAACATGCAGGAAATACGGTATGGAACTTTGCCAACAAAATAATTTTTGCAACAAGGAATGAGACTTGGTTTTGAAACCATGTGCACATTTTATGAGTCGCTTCTTGCTATGGTACATTGCTATTCGATTTGCATTGATGTATATTATTTATTTCAATTTTCATTATTCTCACCGATGTAGATACACTCATTACACTTTATTTTGCATGTTTGTAGATGGAACAAGATCAAGAAGATGAAAACAATCGATGCAATCAACAACACATTCCTCTGAATAACCCAAGTCATGGAAGTAGCTCGAGCACTGAAAATAGTTCGAGTGAAGAATGGTGATCTATTTGGATATCAATGCAACTTGTTGTATTTTTTTAAATAATTGTCTATGAAAATTAGACATTTTGTTTAATGTGATGGACATAATGTCCCAATTGAAAGACAAGCGGTTACCAATAAGAATCCCATTTCGTATGACAAAGAGTCTCTTATTGATATATAATAAAATACATTTTAACTTATTCTATTGTGTTATTCAATGTCATTGTGGATTGTTACACCAATGATTAAATATATGGATGATTAAATATTATAATGAAGAGATGAAAAATATGATAATATAAAAAATTAATCCAAACATCATATATAAATGCACTGATTAAATTTTAAGTTATATGAATATTTCTATAAAATATATGTCGATTTTTTGATAAATAATAGATTTTAAAAATTACAATAACTACACTGTCACAAGTCGATGTTTCCCCAAAAAAATAAAATCTCATCAAAAAATCAGTGTGTCTATAACATAAAAAAGTATTGGCATTTTATTTTATATAAAAGCATTGTGATGACATATTTTTGCATGACCGGTGCCTTCTCAGAAAATGACAACACTGGGACTTTTATTTCTTCCAGCATTGATATTGTTTGAGATTAACACCGAGGTGCATTGCAATTCTCAATGCATCGGTTCTTTCATAGAACTAACTGCTCAGTGCTATGAAATATTATTTCGAGCCCGATGCATTATAAAAACAAATAACATTGGCATTTTAGTACAAATAATGTACTGGGGCGTTTGTACAAACAATACACATTGGCACTGCAAGTCTTAAAAAGTGCACCGATACAAAACATTTCTTTTACATGCCCCAGTATCGTTCCTTACAAGAATTCCCTAAGGCTATTTGATATAATGGCACCAGTGCAATATATATTATGCGTTGGTGTTCTTTGGATTCCATGGCTCGGTGCTTTTAGCTATGCTTATTGCCTTGTGCTTTTAGCGATGTATACTTCCTAGTGCTTCTATGTATGGATCGCACCAGTGTTACTTGTTCCATGAAGTGCAACGCAAGAAAAAACATCCGCTAAAACCTTTTGCCACCCAAATTTTTCCAGTTGTAATGAAGCTCCGTTATAATATCCGCTAAAACATCCACTATCACAAACAAATGTTTTAGAGGATGTTTTTTGGACAATTTTTGCTAATTTTATAACACTAAAAACCTTCATTATACCCTCCACTAGAACGTCTTTTACTTGTAGTGTCACTTGTAACTTTCTCAGAAATTCACTTTTTCCTCATCTGAAATGTAGTTTGTGTCTTTACATTTTTCTTCTTCTTTCCCTTTGTATGTTTCTTTAAATACTACTTCTCTAACACTTCATGTATCCCCTTTTCTCAGGTCAAAAGTTGTCAAGATCCCATGGAGTTGTTCAAGGGTAAGACTCTTCAAATCTTACATTTCTTCAATGGCATATACTTTGGCATCGAACTTTAGGGTTAGTGTTCTCAAAATATTTTCAATAATAGTAGAATCCTCAATCTTGTCACCAAGACCCCTCATTGTGTTAACAATTTCATCTACTATAAGGAAAAAGTTTGTAATGCTCTCATCATCATGCATTCTAAGAGATTCATATTGTATTCTATCTAAATGAAGTTTGACACTTTTTACCATAGTGTCACTTTTGGGAGCGGGATCCCCCAAGGGTAGTTTTGGGGCTAAAAGCCCATGTTTAAGTCAATTTTTGTAATATTATTGTAAAAACTCCGTATTTTGTGTTTGTAGAGCGCGAAGGTGTTATGTGTCATAAAGGGTAGTCTGCCCTTAGTTTTGTAAAGTAAAGTCAGATGTAAGAGATCTGCCCATGGTCTGCGGACCATGGGATTGTATAAAAAGAGCTAAGCTCTAAGTAGTTGGAGACACAACATGTAAGAGAGTCATAGCTTTAGAGCAAGAAGTCTAAGTCTTGGGTTGTAGTGTAGGTAAAGGCTCTGCAAATGAGTGCACAGAGCCCTAGGGTAAAAGTTTGCAGCTGAGTGTGCAGACCCCTGCAGTTGTGTGCGCAGGGCGGACAGAGTTTGTAACCACTTAGGAGATATTAATAAAGAGATATATTCTGCAATTTTTGTGTCTTTGTTCTGTTGATGCATATTGATATGTTATGTATGAATTTTATTTATTATGCTTATATGGTGTGCGAATGAATGCAATTACATTGAATAACTGAGTGCATACACGAATATTGTTTTACGCGGGGATAACTATATGTTATAGACATATTTGGGCACTGCAACCCCAAACTCATATGTCCATAAACCAAGGGCTCTTTAACCCCTAATTTGTTTCATACCCTATTTAAGGATCATGGTCAACTAATTACATCATTTCCCGGAAGTTCCACCTGAACAACCACTCAGAACTGGCCAAAACTGGACCATACTGACTGCCCCATGGTCAAGGTACAATGCATACTGGCTACCACACTAGCCAGGTGTGATGCATACTAAAAAGGCCTTCTATAGGGTGCGATGAGCAAGGGTGGACAAATGGCAGAGACAATTTGCTAAGTGGAAACTCATGGAATCTTCCAGAAACTTCTCCCATGACACTTGCCTCTTTGAATTCACCCAAGGATGAGTAAGAGATCAATGAAATCTCCCAGTGGAACCAAGAACTATCAGTGGAATGACACTAATCAGAAACCTAGAGTTGACTCACAACCTTAAAAGACATCTATAAATGGATCCCTCATCTGAGAGATCTAGAGGCTAGAATGTTGTAATTTGTAAGGAAGTGTTGTTGGTTTATCTGTGAGAAGAGACATTGTATTGTTGGGCGATCTTGCTTTTTATGAGGTGAAGAGGGCTTTGATTTTGGGAGGATGATGCTCGATTAGACAGTTGGGTTGTAATCCTCTCTTCTACTATTAATAAAGTTCTTTGAGTTTTCCTCCATATAATCGTGTATTTGTGAATCTTGTTATTTGTGAATGCAATTGTATGGTCAATGTATTTCTGATTCTGCATTGTTTATGATATTATAGATCGAGATGCTTTGATGGTGTTTTGTTGCTTTGACTCTACAGGTATTCTCTGAAGCGGGACAAGTAGGAGAGGAGTGGCAAGCTCTATCAAAGGAGGGAGAAATCAATAAAGGAGCCAAGCGAAGATCCAGGTTGGTCTCCTTTGTTTCTCTCTTATCTGTCATACATAAAGGAAATCACAAATTTCTTTGATTGTTTGTTTCTAAGATAGCTACCCATCTTAGTGGGACTAGCAGATCGAAAAGACACTAGTTTTCTCGGCAAAAAAATGGCGACTCCACTGGGGAAGAAAATATTTTGTTTTTTTGTTATTGTTGTTTGCTTTATAAGCTACAAGCGGAGCTTGAAGTTAGCCAGCTAGCCTTCGAACCACCTTTGCTATGCAATTGCGAAGTAGATGAATGCTGCTTTAGTCAATCTCCATGTTGGTTTATGAACTGAACATCTGACTTACAAGCATTCTAAGCGCCCTTGTGGTAGCTCAATAACCTCTTGAGATCATACCCCTGTACTTTGCTTTTACTATCCATCATACCTTAGCCTAAATCACTGAACTTAGCCGTAAATTTTGAGCAAAAATCCAACTTCGTTTCACTCCCTGGCCCATCGCACTATCTATAACTGGGAGCCTGTATGCGTTGTACCTCTCGTGTGTTGTAGGTGAGATGCATCCCTATTTCCTTGAAGGACAGGTGTGATGATTGAGTGATACTGTTTCTCTCTTTGAAATTTGGTTTTTTCCTCATTTTCAGCGCTATTCTGTGGCTTTGCTGCTCATGATCAGTACCTCATTGCTGAAGCCTATTTCCTTTAAATATTCCAGCCTCCAGTGATTAGGATTTGTAAATGTTTTTATGTATTTGTAAATCATTTACGGTCCTCTTTTGTCGAAAGTAGTAATCGAACTGACGTTTTTGATGCAAAAAAATGTTGTAACTATCATTTTGAGTCAAAAAGAAGAGTGTCGTAAAGTCTTCCTCCTCTAGATAGTCGATTGTACTTTTGTCATTGTATTTGATTTGAATTGTTAATATTTGAAGTGTTGAAAGCAGTTTTCTATTCGAAATCGAAAAGTGTTATTTTAGTCTTCCTTTTGTTTTTTGAAAAGAAATTGTTGAAATGTCACTTTGAAGAAAATAGTTTAGATCTATACTTAGTTTTCCTTTTTGGCATTCTCACATTAAGGAAATGAAAAACAAATACATGCATTTGCATTTGCATTTAGACTATGTGTGAAAATGATTTAGGAAAAGTGCATTTAGTGTGTGCTCTTTGCTCTCTGTTGAAAGAATCGTAATCTTCTTTCCTTAGTAGCTAGGATTTTCATTGCTAAAAGAAAATAAATGACTGTTTATCATTTTAGATTGCATATTTAGGAATTTCACATCTACATCACACGGTGAACCTTGAAAGACAAACTTATAAGCAAGATCAACTCTAAAATAAATCTTAATGAACATAAAAATGCTTTGGAACCTGACACAACACATCTAGAAGTCTAGGCTAGAGACGTGTTCCGGCGTCATAAAACTTGGTAGCTATCATTTTCATCGAAGGTTGGGTGATTCCTCCTCTTTGATACAACAAGTGCCATTACGGACTTGTGCTCCCCATATCGTCGAGTATATATTGGGAGACCACAATAGGCTAATATCCTTTATCCTTAGGAAGCCGTGTCTGCCGCCCTATCGATCACAATGCACTAAACACAGCATTCGGGAAGATTGACTGCCATACGTAAAGTCCTTGGTAATTTCTCTTTAATTTACCACCAAGGTGTATATTGCAGTTTTGTGATTGGTTTGGTAATCCCTCTATCTAGATTTCCATAATAGTCACTTTCGTTCCCTTTCAACTCCTTAAAAGAAAAGGTCCATCTGAGCACTTGTCACTTCAGGCTCATTAAAAATCGAAGGCGACTAGAGTCACCTTTAGCTTTTTCTCGACTCTTAAAAATTGAAAAAGCAAAGTTGTGTCAAAGTGTCATTAAAATTTATTTAAATCGGAATAACATCCCTATTCCTTCGTTGATCTTAGGTTGAGATAATGGAGTCCACCAATCAAGGAACCCCTCTTGGGGGGAATCCTAGTCCTTTCTCTTCTTGGGGAGATATTGGTACTCCGTATATGGCTACATTGTCCCTCCCAGGGATCACAACTGGCCTGCTAGTATGGCTATTCTCAACCTTTGTCGTTAAAAATACCGTGATTCCTCAGCAATCGAATCAGTAACCAGACAATACTAAAGTTGTCCCTTCCCCTTCTACTTCACTTGTTTCTCCCTCCCCTTCTTCCTCTTCACTTGGTGAAACTATTGATACTAAAAACCAAGTAGCTGAGAAGAAGAAGAAAGGGAAGGAGAAGAAGAAGAAGAAGACAATTAAGAAAGAGGGCAACCATGCATCATCCGGTGAAAATCCACACACCAAACTTTCCAAGCACAGATCTCCATGCATAATTTGCAATGGAGACCACCTTCATCGAGATTGTCCTTGCATTCTGTAGATCTTGAGAGATTGGTCTCCCCGTTCACACTGTCAGGTGTCATCAACCTTTGGTGATCATGTTGACAGCACACCATCAACTAGTGAAGTCAATGGACAAGAAAGAAGGGTCAGATTTCCATGTAGGTTATGTGAAGGCAATCATGCTCTTCACCGTTGTCCTTTTTTGGATGAAGCCAAAAATTTCTTGGATAACAGTCTTGCTTCACTGCAGCGATTTCCACCTGGATACAAGAAAATCTCACCAAGTTCGTCGCTAGTTGAAATCCTGACTGATATCACTCAATTGTTGGTCGAAGCACCTATCGTTGAAAGTGAACCTTATGAGTCCATATCGGACAGAAATCAACAGATCGAGATGGCAGTCGACCCAGTCTTACCTTTAGAACGTCCACCTTCAGATGATACAATTTCCAAAGGGAATGAAAATGACACCGTTCAAATTCTTTTTGTCAATACAGAGTCTGATGAACTTGGGGGCAATCCACCCGTTCCTTTACAACAGGAGGAAAGTCCCCCAGTTCAAGGGGTTCATCCTGCCATTTAGCCGGTACCCCCTTCAAGTAGTCTAGTCGTTTCTTTTTGATTGGAATCAACTAGCAAGACCTCGCCTTCCATCTAATGTCCCATGCCGAATCATAGTACAAGTTTACAAAATGATCATGTCTGGCACTATCATAGATGAAGGGGCTTCAGTGAGTATCCTTTCCTCAACTGCTTGGAAAGTTCTTGATTTGCCATCGCTTCTTCCTGAGACACAAAATTTGTCAGGCTTTAACAAAGGAATCAATCAAACGTTAGGGATCCTTCTAAAGTTACCGATAACTTTGAAAAGGAAAACCGTTCACTTGAACATGATGGTAGTCCAAGGACCACTAGAGTACAATCTACTCCTTCAGTGTGAAATTGTTTATAGCATGGAAGCTATTGTTTCCACACTCTTTCGAGTGATGTGTTTTCCGCATGAAGGCCAAATGGTATAGCTTATCAACCTTCTTTCATTTCCTGGTTCAAACACAGCTACGAGTCAAACATCATCCCTAAATGGTCTCTTTACGTCAAGCATGTCTCTTCAAGCTTCATTTCATCCACCTAATTACCAAGAGTAGTCTCGTGAATGTAATGAAGCTTAGGAGGCATGCACCCTGGTCCACTTCGGCAGATGAACCCAGCTGAAAAGAGAGATTTCTTTGAAGGTTATATGATTGGACTGAAAAACCGTTTCCTTGCAGGTTATGTGATCGGTTTATGTGATTGGTCTAAAACAGCCATTTCCTTATAGGTTATGTGATTGGAAGCTCACACCATTCACCATTGTCTATTTCGATGGAAAAAGCCAAGGAAGTGTTTTTGTCTACCACTGACAGAAACAATCTTGCCTAACCGCAGGGACTTCCATATGGTGACCTGGAAAGTCTCCTTTTCTTAATACCTAGGGGCATGCAAACCTTTCTATGAAAGTGAAAAGCGACCAATTTCATTTTTTAGCTTTTTAGCGTTTTTAGCTTTTTAGCCTTTTAGTTCAACTTATTAGGTTAGGCAGTTGGTCCGGAAACATCTGCACACCAGACGGATCAAAGGAAGGGTTTTTGCCTCGACGAAGGACAAAACCATCCTACCTAACCTCAGTAGTTCCTTAGCTTTAGTATAGTTAGCTTTGTAGTTTGGTTGTTTCTAGCTTACATAAAAAGGCAATGAGCACATGTTATCGTAGAATTCAAGCTCGTTAAAAAATAAACCTACCAATGAGAGACATCTTTAAATGATTGGAATGAGAAATGTTTCCGTAAAGTTCAAGCTCATTAAAAAATAAACCCACCTATGAGCATAGTTTCTCCCTGTTCAATCTCATTAAAATGAATCCACCCTCGATAAATAACCTTTGTGATTGCCCTGCTATCAGCCTTTTGAACCTTGGTTGTGTTCCTACCGTCACCTCCATTCTTTTGGCCGATCATACACTTCCACTTGATTGTTTACCCTTTTGAGGAATAGCTGTGACGAGTGGTATTGTTAGTCACCCTCTTCACACTGCCATGTTTTGAAAAGTTCCAAACTTGCCTGGAACCAGTTGCTACCCAAAAGCACCACTCGTTCCACTAAAAACAAGTCCCTTTTAAACTCTTTTTAGACTCATTAAATATAAAAAGATTGTAGAGCTATTGGCCTTTCCATCTCGTTAAAGTAAGGGGAAGCGCCATCCCTCCTATATATTTTATTTTTGGACTTGAGGGATTATCAAACAAAAAGATCGAGCACTTGTCTTTTTTCGGCTCACTAAAATGATCGAAAAGTCATCCCTTTTGTATTATTTTATACTTTTTCAGACTTAAGGGATTATGCTACGAAAAAGGACTACTAGAGTTTCCTTTTCGTCCCTTTTCAAACTCTCTAAACATGAAAAGGACTGAGTTATCTTTGTCATTAAACTTGTTAAAACGATAGCGACAGACTTGTCTATCCAGACAAGAATGAGTTTCACTGTCGCTAGGCTCGCTAAAATATAGCGACAGGGAAAATTATAGAACAAGCATATGTTATCCTCCTCAAGCTTGACAAAAATAAAGAGGTACTGGTTAGCAATGACTGGGGAAGAAGGGAAGAAAACTTGAAGAATTTTATTGGTAGCAGGTCGCTCTTGAACATGACACTTTCACTCCATCACCATGATTGAGTCGGATTGGGTTATTCCATTCACTGGTCATATCACCATTGGTCCTCCGTACCATCCATCTTTTGGGGTTAACACTACCAATCCATCTCAATGTCGAGAACATGTTCAAGAGAAATCATTCATAGAATTCACCATCCAGCAAATGCCTCATCCACTGCAATACCTACACCCTTCATGACTGCCATTCCTGAACCTTGTATCATCAGATCGTTTCCACTTCCAGAAAATCATTTGCTCCATTTCATGTCGTAGATGTGGGATACATTAAGGCCCTCCTATGGCGAGTCACTTCTTGTTGACATCAGCTCATTATCCAAGAAGTTGACTTAGAAACAGCCCTTTCAGTACTTTGAAGCTTGCATGCCTCAATGGCAAGTTTCTCACTTCCAGTGACAGGTTTACATCAATGGACTTCGACCGAAAGATTTTGTGTGGTGTTCAACATCAGATCATATATTCACACCACATGAATTGTACTTCAGTACCTTGAGGGTCATTATCATTATTGGTGATTCCTCTTACACCTATTAACAACTTACAATATTGGCTGGTAATCAGGGGATGTTTTTCCATGTTCGACTTCAAAACATATTTTCACATGGATCGACTTGTACATCGGGCGAAGATTGAACAAGTTTGAAGACCCTGGATCTAGTTTAATCCATCCGAGATGTGATATATTCAGTAAAATAAAGACATCAAATGTACACAGAAGCTACACAGATAGTCATCTAAGCCAGGGAAGATGACTCTTCATGCGAAGAATCACCAGTCTGCAATAGCAGATGATTGTCTGTCCTATGTACATGAAAATGAATTTATAAAGTTGAGCATGGGAATTCCCACCTCAGCTAGATCATGAAAATAATATGATGATGATGTGTTGTATTGCATCTTATATAGGTCACCTTCCAGTTCGAATACCTCGAATCCTCATGATAAAGCATTTCACCCGAGATCAAAAGATTTACGACCTCATGCTTTAGGGGGCAATTGTTATAGACATATTTGGGCACTACAACCGCAAACTCATATGTCCATAAACCAAGAGATCTCTAAACCCTAAAAGTGTTGTTTCATACCCTAAAGGATCATGGTCAACTAATTACCTCATTTCCTAGAAGTTCCACCTGAAAAACCACTCAAAACTAGCCAAAACTGGACCATACTGACTGCCCCATGGTCAAGGTGCAATGCATACTAGCTGCCACACTAGCCAGGTGTGATTCATACTGAAAAGGCCTTCTGTAGGGTGTGATGAGCGAGAGTGGACAAATGGTAGAGACAATTTTCTAAGTGGAAACTCATGGAATCTTCCAGAAACTTCTCCCATGACACTTGCCTCTCTGAATTCGCCTAGGGATGAGTAAGAGATCAATGAAATCTCCAAGTGGAACCAAGAACTATCAGTGGAATGACACTAATCAGAAACCCAGAGCTAACTCACAACCTTGAAAGACATCTATAAATGGATCCCTCATCTGAGAGATCTAGAGGTTGGAATGTTGTACTTTGTAAGGAAGTGTTGTTGGTTTATCTATGAGAAGAGACATTGTATTGTTGGGTGATCTTGCTTTTCATGAGTTGAAGAGGGCTTTGATGATGGGAGGATGATGCTAGATCAGAAAGCTGGTTTTTAATCCTCTCTTCTACTATTAATAAAGTTCTTTGAGTTTTCCTCCATATAATCGTGTATTTGTGAATCTTGTTATTTGTGAATGCAATTTTATGGTCAATGTATTTCTGATTCTGCATTGTTTATGATATTATAGATCGAGATGCTTTGATGGTGTTTTGTTGCTTTGACTCTATAGGTATTCTCTGAAGCGGAACAAGTAGGAGAGGAGTGGCAAGCTCTATCAAAGGAGGGAGAAATCAAGCAAGGAGCCAAGCGGAAGATCCAGGTTGGTCTCCTTTGTTTCTCTCTTATCTGTCATACATAAAGGAAATCACAAATTTCTTTGATTGTTTATTTCTAAGATAGCTACCCATCTTAGTGGGACTAGCAAATCAAAAAGACACTAGTTTTCCTAGAAACACTATAATCTTTTGATAAGATAAGAAAGGCACATAGATTAATTTGGGAATTTGTACAACACATTGCAATAGTAGTGCGAAAGTACCTGAGAAGTAGGCTTGTGCTGCACAAAGGACGATCCTATTCTCTCCTGGAGGTATTGAAGAGTGGAACACAAGGTTTGTCTTGCAAGCCCTAGAGTGAAGAAACTTGCACGAAGGTAGGGATAGAGGGAATTAAATGACATCACGACCATCTCAGGGTGCGGAAACTGGGTTCTAGCATCACCCCATACTATCTCAGGTGAGACTTCAGTCCGCACTCCACGGGCTAATGCCGAAAGGGCCAATAGTGTAGGGATTTGTTTGGCTAATTAACACTGAACCTAGGTTAGGCCCTCTCAAGCCAACAAATGGTTTTGTTTCCGAGACTGGTATCTGTATAAGAGATGTGTGACGTCATATCACTGGAATCCAACTAAGAAGGAGATTAGAGACTGGTTGGATAGAAAGATCCACGAATTTGTGGCGCAAGAGAACAAAAATCCACGATTGACCAAGGAACAGTGGTTAGACAGATACCTGTATACAGAGATCCACGAGATCTTTTTCTGCTCCTTCCCTATTGAGCTATACGAGTGGATCGCGAAGCTAGTAGATAGCCAAGGAAGGTGGAAACTTGATGGTCCTATTGTGGGGACCCCAGAGCTAGTATGAAGGTTGGAAGCATTGGAGGATAAGATTGTGCACATTGTTGATCATTGGCTCGATCACATCATAGGAGGATTTGTGACTAAATTCGTAGTCGACACCTCAGTGAGCTATAGCAAGGCAGAGCGACGCTTTTTCAAAGTACTGCGAAGTAAGTACGTAAAATATTTGAATACTTGGATTAAAATGTTGTTGTGTGAAAAACAGGTTATGCAGCTACCTTGATGTTCGGAACTATGTGAAGTAGAAAAAATTACAGGAACAAAGGGAAAAAGCGTCCAAAGTATAGCCCTTTGATTTCACCTCCACGAAGTGATGAAGAAGGAATAGCGAAGGTTTCTCCACAAAGTGCTATTCATTTAATAAGAAAAGGATTCCTGCGAATACTACCTCTACCCACACCACCTCCAACTTGACCACCCTCACCTCCAACTTTGCTCGTACCACCTCCACCTCCACCGCGGTTCAGTATGGCAAATATAATGAAGTTTCATTTGTTCAAAGGCTTGGGAAATGAGGACCTGGACCAATTTTCATTTGTTGTGAGGGTTGTATGGGAAGCTTAAGGTGTTAAAGATGATCATATAAAGAAGGCGAGACTGGTTAGTGCTCTGCAAGATTACACGCTAACCTGGTATATTAAGTACTCTAACGATAACCCGAATGCTGGAGTAGAAGACATCCAGACAACACTAAATATGGAATTTAGTAGACCTAAATCTGAGGCGCAATCGATTGTGGGATTCAAAGAGATCATGATGCAACCAGGCGAGATGCCTTGGGAACTAGATCAGAGGTTGAAATGCACAATCCGTGAAGCCAACATGAATTTGACAGATGGACAGCATCGCGAGTGGTTTGTGGCTTCGCTACTACCACACTTAAGGAGTGCGTTGTCACAGTAGAAGATAACAACTCAGGTAGAGGCCTTAGATATTGCCATGAGACTACATGAGACTCTGATGCAAGATCCTAATCTAGGAGTTCAGCAGATCCATTCGTAGTTGAAGAATCTGTGCCTTGAGATGCAAAGTCTGAAGTAGGCTACGACGGTTCGACCAGAGGTATGCGAGGAGGTATATTGCTTGAAATGCGAGTGTCAATGTCATGACAAAGACCATTTCTCAGTCTTTGCAAACTATATTGCAAGAGCAGGGCCAATGCCTTTAAGGCTAGAAGCTCAAGTAGGACCTAGTGTGAGGCCTACATTATGGTGCACTATCTATCAGGTAGCCGAAAAACATGCCACAGATAATTGTCACTTGCTATAGAAGTATGTAGAAGCACCACAACAGATGTTCTGCAAATTTTGTAGGTTGGTAGGACATGATGAGCATACTTGCAGGAGCTATGAATTGATGATGGATAGAACTCTCACCTATAGGGTTCAAGCAGAAATGTGGCCCCTTGACTTGAATGCATGGATGGCGCGGAGAGGATTTCGGGCGCGCGGACAAGGCCGAGGTAGAGGAGGACCTAGCAGAGGTCGAGGACAGTTGATTTTCTATAATTGCGGAGGACCAGGACACTATGCCCATGATTTCACTAATCCAACGTGTTCATCGTGAAAGTATTGCATGATGTTTGACCATGAAATAGAAAACTATCCTACGCTGATATCTAGGATATGTGACAAAGGGGTGCTACCACCTCCACTGACTCAGAACCTATATATGATGAGGTATGAGTCATGCAAGGAAGATCCAAATGTAAATATAGTTCTTAGAAGTGGAATCGCGACAGGAGATGACCAGTGGAAACAACAAGAAAACAGTACATGGGTTCATAAAGCCCCAAAAAAAGAAGCTGAGTTCAATTTGGAGTGCGCTCGTGAAGCCTTCATGGAAGCTAAGAAGAGAATTGTTGAGACCTCCACCTCAGGAAGCAAGGATAAGCCTGAGCCGGAGATGGACCCCTCTATGCTCACAACTTTCCTGGAAACCTATATGAAGTTACTACGTGACAGTAAATCTATGCAATGGTTACAAGAACTCATCAATAGATGTGCTGGAACCATGCCAGGTGAGACGTTCATAGTATGAAATATTAGCAAGAATAAAACAAGGACAGGATGGGAGATGAGATTGACTGCACAGAGAGGAGAGTATGAAATGGATCAGGTCATTTTGGACCTGGGGTCAAATGCGAATGTCCTACAAAAACAGACTTGGGAACAAATGGGGAGACCTATGCTGCAATGGTCTCTAATTCAGCTAAGGATGGTGAATCAATAGAAAATCATCCCCATGGGTTGGCTACAGGGGGTGACCATGGATATTGAGGCAGCGAGCGCATTGGCTAACTTTGAAGTAATAGAGATAGTAGATGACAATAATCCCTATCCTGCGCTCTTGGGAATTAACTAGTCCACTGATATGAATGCGATAATCAATTTGAAGAAGTGAAAGATGATCTTTGAGAAGAAATCACTGCGGGTAATGGGACCCCTCGATCCTGCTGAATGATCGCACTATACTTAACCTATCTGCGATTATGAGAGTGATGATGACCTGGACTGTATATATAAGATAACAACGCGAGATCAAGATTGGGTGAATCCCACTATGGATGGATGGATTAGATGGGATCGCAAGAGTTACTACACTTCAGACTCCGAAGAAGAAATAGAACACTAGCATAATCTGTTACATGAAGTAACTACACTGAATTGCAACATGATGACCCGGTCGCAATGTTGTGTGTTATCAAAGGTAAAAAATATGCCTATTTATGATGGTCTAAATGAGGTGGATATATTTTTGGATGCATTTGAAAGGGAGGTACGAGAAAATTAGTGCTTTTAGGCCTTGGACTGGGCACTACGTGCTACGCCCGCAAGATGGTCGGGTACGCACAAGGGAAGCTTTTATGATTGTTGCAAATATAAGAGGATGATGAGAACACGATTTGGGAAGCCTAAGATGTGACTAACAGACAAGTATGATGGGCAGAATGATCTATGCGCACATCTGGCCAAATGGATGCAGGCTTATGGAGAAAAGCCTGAACCTGAGTCGGTGCATCTGTTCTGTCATACCCTGGATGTTATCCCAATGAATTGGTATATAGAAATAGAGCTCCACCATGGGACAGGTGAATGGGATATCCTGTGCAAAGGATTCATGATGACATTCAATTTTGAGGATGGTTTTGATAGTATTGATGAAGCGCTACAAGAGGTGAAAGTAGCTATATTTAGAATACCGTACGATCATTTAGACCTCGCTCAGTATGAATGGGCTACTCAACTGAACCACGTGCTAAAATTCTATAATGTAACTACTGAAGAAGAGGATGAGGATCTGCAGAGGATTAACATTCCAGAAATAGAAGGTCACCATGTGGTCCAAGGGCTACAGATTGAGAATCCTGATATAACCACGCCGCTGAAAACGAAACAAGTAAACATTGGTATGGAGGTAGAACCCAAATTCTCAAAGATTAGAGACTACTAGGATGACGTGACTGTGGATAAGGTCACTGAAATTCTCCGTGAATACTAGGACTTATTCCCTACCAAGTTTATAGATCTAAAAGGAATAATCGAGGACCTAGGAATGATGAGGATCACGTTAAAGCCTGACACAAAGCTAGTTAAGCAAAGGCCTTACCGTCTCAATCTGAAATATAAGGAGAAGGTCCACTTAGAGCTAGACAAGATGCTTGTAGCAAGCATTATTGAGCTTGTGGAAGAATCTGATTGCGTAAGCCCAATGGTGGTGCAAAAGAAGAAGCAGAAGGATGAGATAAGGATATGTGTGGATCTCAGAAAACTAAATGATGCTTGTGTGCATGATCCTTTCCCGACTCCATTCACGGATGAAGTGTTGGACAATGTAGGTGGCCAAGAAGCATATTCCTTCATTGATGGGTTCTTTGGGTACCACCAAATCAAAATCATGTTGGAGGATAGGAGCAAGACCACCTTCATGACTTAGTGGGGTTGTTTTCAATAAACTGTAATGCTGTTTGGATTGAAGAATGGACATGTAATATTTTCGCACATGGTGGTTGTGGCATTCAAGGAATTTATTCATAATTTCTTGGAGGTATATTTTGATGACTGAACTATATTTAGGATAGTTAAACGCGATGTAGCAAGCTTGTGCCTAATTGGATACCTATCGAAGATACCATATCATGCTCAATCTCAAGAAGTTTTTGTTTTGCACTCCTTTTGGGACCCTATTAGGGCATGTGGTTTGCAAACAAGGATTGATGGTAGACCCCATGAAGATTGCGGTGATACTAAAAATGGAAGCACAAAGGAGTGTGAAACAATTGTGTGCTAGTTTGGGACATATAGAATATTACAGAAAGTTTATCAAAACCTATGCCCAGATCATTGTGCCTATGGAAAAATTGTTAAATAAGGATGTCACGTTCTGTTGGAACGATGACTATAAGAAGAGCTTGGATATATTGAAAGAAAAGATGGTTGCCATGCCGATTCTAGTCTTCCCATACTGGAAGAAAGAGTTTCATGTACATGTCGACGCGTCATGTATAACGCTAGGGGTAGTACTAACACAGGTTGGTGGAGAAGGCTTAGACCATCCTATTGCGTTCGCAAGCCGCAGATTATCCAAAGTAGATAAGAACTATTCTACCACTGAGTGTGAGGGGCTAGCTATGGTGAATGCACTCTAGTAGTATAGGAACTACTTGCTAGGAGGCCATTTTAAGATGTATACGGATCACTCTCCACTAAAGTACCTAGTCAATAAGCCTGTGTTGGGGGGGAGAATCTATAGATGCCTCTTATTGTTCCACGAGTACGATTTTGAAGTTGTATTGACGTGGCCTTATGCTATTAAGGAGATTACCGATGGAGGAGTGGTATAGTTGGTCAAATTTAATGGAGAACCCTTCCCAGGAAAGGTGAATGGTAGTTGCTTGAAGTCATACACCGGCGGTCTAGCCATGTGATTAAATGAAAGAAACACAATCTTAGCGCTCCGAGCAACTAAAAGGAGGCATGGGACTATAAACTATATTGACTGGGTTGGAGAGCTACGTGATTCGAAGATGGTGTAGAGTGAGGATGTGTCACTGGGTCTATGATAGCGTGGAGGGAGCTGCGCTACCCAGGGAGAAATCGTGCAGGTTGGCTAGAAGGTGACCGTTAAAGTCACTGTTCATGAAAATATGGTAGAAGTAAGGCCAAATGGAGCATGCGATCGACATTTAAGATGAAATTTATGGCTTAGATCCTTAAAAATTTGCCGCCAATCTGGCATTAATGAACCGATTTTGGGGGGAATGGTTGGATTTGAATTCAAATTTCCCTATAAATTACAAGTGGCTGCCCAGCGAAAAACACTTGGCATTTTGAGTATTCAGCGGTTGAGCTCTCAAATGCCTATGAATTGTGAGAAATACGAGCTTCTGATAGTTTCTGGGGTATTTGCAACTTTTCTGGTAGACATACAGGAATTCTTGCGAAAGATCATGTCCACGCCCCTAGAAGTTATCAATACAAAACAAGTAGTAGAGGAGCCAGCACACAGAATGGAGAGAGAGGCCGAGGTAGTTGCCCCATAAGTAGACGAAGTATTGGTGGAGGTCCCTAAATCCCCGAGAACACCGAGACCGAAGCTAACCCTAACCAAGGAGACCATGAAAGATAAGAAGGGCAAGTAGCCTACCATACTGGTGTGAATGTTGCCAAGACAAAAGCCACCAAAGCCCACTGCCCAGGAGAGAGGCAAGGCTATAAACCTAGAAGCTGAAGAGGAGGATATTGAAGACATCCCCATGGATGATGAGGATGTGGGAGTGGAAATAGAGGAGGTTGAAGCCCAGGATTCAGACCCTATTACACGGTTACCGAATTATGTCCCTTTGCACAAGCCTAAGTCCAAGGTCTCAAAGGACATTGATGAAAGTAAGACTCCCCTACAAACCCCTTTGCTACAATATGAAATCACTTTTGACGGTCCGCGTTTGGCATGGGTGCCGATTTTGAAGCTCGAAGATTGGGACTTGGCGGACCATGAGAAGTTCCTACACCTGTAGACCAAAAAGTTGATGCACTGCATCATAGATACAAATAGAGGGATGACTACACTAGAGCTCCGAAAGTGGCTTAGAGGAGTAGAGAAGGAAGGATTACTCAACTTGCTCTAGGTGTCGCACTATAACTGCACCCCCATGACAGTTTTAGTCATCAAGCAGCAGTTGTGCTTGGTGCCTGATGGGTGTCTATGGCCAGATGATCCAATACCCATCACCGATATGTTGATTCATCACATAACGCGCATGCGGTATTAAGGTGAAAATCCAGCTGTGATCTTTGGCGGCAAGGGTGGAGAGTTCGTGCTCATAGAATCAATGAAAGAAAAGTTCAAGATGATGAAGAAGCTGTGTGGGTACGCTATCTCCAAGATTTGAGACCCCACTATGAAGGTGGCAACATAGATCCTTGCAGAGAAGGTGATGTAGAAGTGTCGTGCTGATGAGGTACACGCGCTTCTCGTCACACTCGCACAGCAGTGCACGGAAGGAGTCCAGTTTAACTCGTTAGACTAACTTCGCGGAGAGTTCCTGGTGAATTGATGCAAAGCGCAAGAGCAAAGCAAGACATTCCACTACGTGTGGCCCTTACTGTCAATTGTGCTCGTAGCATGGGAGCTACTAGAGGAGAGCCATTTCCTCTCAGTCACGCCAGACCTTCCTAAAGCAGCGAAGTATACTTTGCTGTTGGCGACCAGGAATGTGGAGCATGTTCGAGACAACAAGATCTTTTGGATCTTAATGGAAATGAATATTAGGATGGCTATCAATCGAAAGCCGTGATTGTCTACCACGGTATATGCTAACCTACAGAGCTATGCCAAGTTCAAGGCTGATTTCAATCAGATTTCGATTAGGGTGCAGAAGGACCCTGTGTAGAAGTGGTACGATTTGCCATAACTAGCCACATATGATTCCATTGATGCGGTGTTGGATAAATGGTCAACAGAGTTGCGCACCTCGATGAACTTGGCAGTGGGTGGAAACAAGTCCGCTGCACAAAAGAATAAGGAAGAGGCCACGCTGAAGATGGCGCAGGTGGTCAAAAAGAGGATAAAGGAGACCATTGAGGAGGCCTAGGTGGAACATGCAAGAAAGGAAGCAGGAAAATGGACAGGTGGGTAGAGCGGGGCTCTGACAAAGGCACATGGTCACCTTCGCCTGAAACTGAAGAGGAGGACACAGAGCAGCATGACACAGAGCCTCAAGAGATACTTGGCTACATTAAGCACTCGAGAGAGCTAGAGAAGGGAGGGTCTAAAAAGAAATCCAAGGTAACCAAGACCTCGCTGGACCCTATCACACTAATGGAGGGTGACTTATATGACATCGGTGACACAGTCCGAGATGTCACCATAGAGGCCCTGCAGCAATTCGAAAAGTAGCAATAGATCATCCTAGGGGCCATCTAGATAAGACTGCAGGAGTTTCAGACCCACACTTCAGAAGTTGGTACATTGTCTACCAGCTTGGCTATCGGCACATCGGAGGCTGCTGATATGCTGCACACAAAGGCTTCCACTATGCTAGTGATGATGGATGGAGCATTGACAACAGAAAATGAGGCTAGCAAGCCTACTATCAGCACTTTGAAGGGAGTGGGATTGAACCTAGTAGTGCTCTTGTGTGAAGCACTCCACCTCTTGCAGGATGGAGTCATTGCAGAGTTAAGGGCCCATGAGCACTGCACCCTTCAGGTGATCAGTGAATAGAAAATAAACAGTGAGTAGATGGCCCTACAAAGGAATGCTTCCATCATCATTGAGGCTGAGGTGACCAGCCAGAGTAAGAGGATCATACAGCTCATGGAGGAGGCATGCAGAATGGTCCCAGAGTTGGCCATTCCAGAGGAGGAGGCAGTTGAGGTCCACATCCACAAATTGGACATAGGGATGTGTGACACTCGGACAGAGATGGCGCGGGTTTAGTTGGAGTTGAACCTACATATTATAGAGCTCCAGTTGAGGGCTCAGCCTTCAACGCCTCTAGATGTAAAGGAGCAGTGGGCGACCACTGTCACAGAAGTAGTTGCAATAATGGAGAGTGCAGTAGCAGACTGCAGATAGTTGTTCGAACAATCGTTTGAGGTCCTAACCAGCTTGCAGGAGGTCCCAAATATCTAGAGGCTAGATATAGAAGCATGCGAACTCCAACAATGCTATGATGAAGTTGAGGGCATAGTGTGAACTGTCACACTGACACAGAGGTTAGCCAAGCTACAAGAAGCCAAGAAGCTGAAGGAACAGGTGGACGCAGTGCTGCACAAGGAAGCAGTGATGAAGGTGTGACTAAAGCCCTGGCTGGAGGAAGCTAATGCAGTCAAAGGAAACATTGAAGGCAAGCTTGCAACTTTGCAAGTGACACAACAACAGCTTCATGCTAATAGCGTAGGGGTAGTAACCAAGAAGACAGTCGAAGATGCAAAGAAGGAAGAAACTCATTGCACAACTAAAGTTGGGGTCATCAGCGTTGAGCTAGATGGGCCTTGCGCAAAGATCTCCGCGCCTACTGAGTGACTCGAGGGCAAGTCACGATGTTTGTGTTGGGGGCCTGTTGGGAGTGAGATCCCCCAAGGGCAGTTTTGGGGCTAAAAGCCCGTGTTTAAGTCAATTTTTGTAATATTATTGTAAATAATCCACATTTTGTGGTCATGGAGCGCGAAGGTGTTATGTGTCATAAAGGGTATTCTACCCTTAGTTTTGTAAAGTAAAGTCGATAGTAAGAGATCTACCCATGGTCCACGGACCATGGGATTGTATAAAAAGAGCTAAGCTCTAAGTAGTTGGAGACACAACGTGTAAGAGAGTCATAGATTTAGAGCAAGAAGTCTAAGTCTTGGGTTATAGCGTAGGTAAAGGCTTTGCAGCTGAGTGCACAAAGGCCCAGGGTAGAAGTCCACAGCTAAGTATGCAGACCCCTGCAACTATGTGTGCAGGGTGGACAGAGTTTGTAACCACTTGGGAGATATTAATAAAGAGAGATATTCTATAAGTTCTGTGTCTTTATTCTGTTGATGCATCTTGATATGTTATGTATGAATTTTCTTTATTATGCTTATATGGTGCACAAATGAATGCAATTACATTGAATAACTGAACACATACACAAATATTTGTTTACATGGGGATAACTATAATCGTTTTTCGGTCGGATAAATCATTCTTGCGGATAAGACTGATCTCCCTAGTATCAACTGATATCTAGCGAAAAGCAGAACAAGCAAATCTAGCTTTCTCTAGATATTGCGATTTATAAATAACAACCAAGAGGTGTTTTAGACCCTACCTTAAGTCCAAAGCTAGTTTGTGGCAGCCACGCTTCGACTGTCTGAACAAGTTTCCTTTTGAGAACTTGCAAACACAAACAAGCACACATCAAATAACACCTTCGTAGCTAATATAATAAATCATATTCATCATGGTGATCAAGGAATCCATGAAATAAACCATACAAGATAGCTTATTGAGAAAAATAAATTTGATTGTATTAACTTTAAACAAAGAAGAAATTTACAACCTTGGTGCCTTGATGTTGTAGAAGCTCCTCCAAGGGTCCAAGCAAGAATCTCCTCTACTTTGACAAGCTTCACACTCTTCCCAATGAGATCAAAAGGTATGTAATCTCTCCTCTCAAGCTCAATTAGGAAGTCTAAATTCCAACAGCATTTACCCTCAAAAATATTCATCTTTCAACCTCCTTAGTAACTAGCCCAATGCCTCATTTTATAGTGGAGAGGAAGGAAGTTACCAGGTCCACCTACGAAGGGATAGAGTCCTCCTTCAAAGGGATAAACTCCTCACATCAAGGGGTTAGCTCCTTTAGTTATGGGATGCATGAACATCAAAGGAGTGAACTTGCCACCTCAAGATTCAGAAGCTCCCAGAAATAACCCAAAGTGAGTTTTTAAGAATGTACTTGTGCCTTTTTGACTTTTACAGGGGTCCACACCCATTACACAAAAACAGAGTGGGCAGGTCCGCAGGGGACATGACCAGGGGTTGCGGGACCGCAGGTAATGCTAAGAGAAAGTGCAGAACCAGAGTTTTAGAGATTTTCAAGGAATTTCTCTCATTTTTCAAGGCTTGACATGAAGAGCTAAGGTTTAAGAATTTCACAGGAGGAAGGTATGATTGGTGATAGACTCACACTGACTGCAGAATGTCATGGTGACAATATTTTTTGCAACAGATTGCCCCCTAAAGTGCGAAGTCTGTAATAGATAGTATTTGTCATCTAAGAAGAGTGAATTACTTTATCATTTCGAGGATCATTTTGTGGAGAGCCTAGTTGGAACCTGTAAAAACATTCAATACAAAATATATATATATATATGTGATCATATCATCGTTGAGGTAGGCATTCCCATACTCAGATCAAAACTGACTAGAAAACTAACTAAACTGCTCTGATATAGGAATGATCTTGTAATACATCACAAGTATAGTCATATGTAGACACAGTATGGGCATAGCCATCTGTTTATGAATAGTCCACTGTATAATGAATAACAAAATTCCTCGCAGCCTGGATGTTGGAAACTAGATCCAGGGTCTTGATTTCTACTTCCCGAAATAGTACGATTCTATCCATGTGAATGAATGTGTCGAAGTCAAACATGGTAGAAACCACTTGATTACCAGTAAATGATGTAAACAATTAACAAGTGTGAGAGAAACCACTAGTAATGTCAATGGCTCTCAAAGTACTCATTACAATCCATGAAATGTGAATAGATGAGTTGATGTCGAACATGTCACAGAATCCTTTAATCGAAGGTCAATGATGCAACCTATCATCAAAGGAGAGAAACTTGCCATTGAGGCATGCAGATTCCAAGGTACTGACGATTTCTAGATCATCTTTCTAGATAATGAGTTGAAGTCGATAGAAAGCGATCCGTCGTAGGCAAGCCCACAACACGAAATCATAGATCAAGTTTGAAGAAATATGTTTGCAAGGACTGACTCAAGGATGGTCAAGATGGATGCAGATATTTTACAGATGAATGGTTTATTTGCATTGACCTCTTGAACACATAATGACACTGCAGATGGTTTGGTGACAATTGACCCAAAGATAATACCCAAAAACCGGCTAAAGACTTTCAATATGGTTTGATTAACTGTTAGGCAAAGGATTTCCCAACCCAGGTGAACAAAAAGTATCATGTTCAAGAGTGGTTGAATGCTTTTCTGAGACACAAAGTATAACAAACAGGTTCATTTTTCTCTCTTTTCCCCCACCATTTCTGGCAAGTACCTCTTTATTTTTGACAAGCTTAAGGAGGATAACATTTGCTTGGTTATAAGCTCATCCTTTGGATGAGTCCAACTTAGTTTAAAATTCGAACCCTAAGAAGGAGTGGTCCGTTCCTGTTTGTAATTGAACAGGTCGTTTACTGTTAAATTTTAACGAGTCCAGTATAGGAGAAACTCGGCATTTTTCAATTTTAGGGAGTCAAAAGAAAAACTTAAGAAACCTCCCTGGTTGACCTTTTTCGTAAATTTGTGTCTCCCAAGCCCGAAAAAGTATAAAATAATACTTGAGAGAACCGCTTGACCATTACAATCAAGGAGTACTTTTCATAATTAGTGTCCCTAATCTGAAAAAGTAAAAAAGCGATCAAAGACACATCGTTTTATAACCAATATCAAACTTGAAATGACAAAAGCCCGGAAATCTTTTCATGTTTATACGGTCAGAAAAGAGCTGTAAGTCGACCATCCTTTTAATTCCGTTTTAACGAGTTTAAAAAGGAAAAACTCGGCAATCTTTTCATATTTAATGAGTCAGAAAAGAGATTAAAGAGGACTCGTCCTACACGAACGAGTGGTATAAAGGGTAGCAACTTGTTCTGGAAATGGAGGAACTGCTAAAAACATGTAATGGTTAAGAGGTTGCCTAATAAAACCACTCATAGCTGTGGTCCCTCAGGAAGGGTAAACAACCAAGTGAAAGCATATGATTAGCCAAAGAGATGGTGGCGATGGAATGAAAACAACCAAGGCTCATCTAACAAAATTTAGTAGATAAAAAATGCAATCACGAAATGTAAAATGGGTATGGGTTCATTTTACACAAGCTTCAACCATAGAGAACTTTTCTTGGATTCGGTTTCATGTTGACACAAGCTTGAAACGAAAAACTATGCTCGTTATAAGTTCGCATGCCCCCAGCATAATGACGCAAAACGAGGTACATGCCCCCCAAGCTTCATTGCATTCAACCAGATGGATGGAATGAAGCTTTACTTTCAAGATCTTGAAAAGACTTGACTTGAAGAGGGAGTTGTTTCATTTTTTAATGAGGTTGACACAGGAAGAGAACTATCCTCAAAACCCTTGTTTCATTTTTTTTAACGAGCTTGACACAAGACAAGGAACTATGCTCAAAAACCTTGTTTCATTTTTTAACGAGGTTGACACAGGAACAAACTATCCTCGCTGACTTCTTGTTTCATTTTTTAATGAGCTTGACACAAGACAAGGAACTATGCTCATGACTCCTAGTTTCATTTTTTAATGAGGTTGAGATAGGAACAAACTATCCTCATGACACCTTGTTTCATTTTTTAATGAGGTTGACACAAGAACAAAACTATCCTCAAAACCCTTGTTTCATTTTTTAAACGAGCTTGACACAAGATAAGGAACTATGCTCTCATGACTACTTGTCTCATTTTTTAACGAGCTTGACACAAGACAAAGAACTATGCTCATAAAATCCTTGATTCATTTTTTTAATGAGCTTGACACAAGACAAGGAACTAAGCTCAAGTCTACTCTCTACAATCTACCTAACAAGGAACTATGCTCTAAAATCCTTGATTCATTTTTTAACGAGCTTGACACAAGACAAGGAACTATGCTCTAAAATCCTTGATTCATTTTTTAACGAGCTTGACACAAGACAAGAAACTATGCTCAAAAATCCTTGATTCATTTTTTAACAAGCTTGACACAAGACAATGAACTATGCTCTAAAATCCTTGATTCATTTTTGTACGAGCTTGACACAAGACAAGGAACTATGCTCGACCAACTGATTCATTTTTTAACGAGGTTGACATAGGAAAAGAACTGTCCTCATACTCACTGATTCATTTTTTAACGAGGTCGACACAGTAAAAGGAACTTTCCTCGAACCAACTAATTCATTTTTTAATGAGGTCGACAAAGTAAAAGGAACTTTCCTCGAACTCACTGATTCATTTTTTAACGAGTTTGACACAGTAAAAGGAACTTTCCTCGATGAACTGATTATGGACATGTCAATGGACACACCTTGATCATGTCTTCCAAGAGGTCTTCATCAGAAGGAAGAATAGTTCTCTGGAAGGAACACATGTCAAGGGACTCAAAAGGGATAAGAACATCGCGTTCAAGTAATCCCATAGAGCTTTCCATGTCAATTACCAGATCTAAATCAAAGGAAGATGAGCAAATAGTGAGAGGCTCACTTACATCGGTAACTGAAAACATGGGACCAGTTGCCACATAATTAACCCGTGGCAGGGTAGATACTACTTTAGAATCAGGAACATTTAGGGGTGTCATATTATTGGTAGTTGAAACAAGACTAGGGAACGAAAGCTGGTCTACAGTCACAATATTTCCATTATGAGGGAAAGACATCACGTGGAAGAGTGTCGATATGACAGCTTTCATTGCATAAACATAGTCTCGCCCAAGGAGTAAATTGAAATCCAAGGGACCTCGAACTACCATAAGATTAATACAGATAATTTTACCTTCCAAGGTAATAGCAAACTTAGGAAGGATCCCTAAAGGTTCACTAATGGTTCTGTTAAAATCTTTCAGATTCTACGTAATAGGCACAAGCTGAGGGGAGCCCAAAGCTTTCCAAGCAGTTGAGGATAAAATACTAATAGAAGCACCTTCATCTACCTGTGTGCGGTGTATGTCCCTACCACCAGCCTTGACAATGATTTGGAAAGGGATGGAGGAAGGAAGACGAGGTTCTGTCAGTCTATTCCAATCAAAGGAAAAGACCTCAGTACTTGGAGGGGGTTCTGTAGAAACAGGTGAAATGCCCCCCGGCATAGAAGAATATGATGTAACAAGAAGAACTTGAGTGGTATGAAGTTTACTCTCTAAATGGAGAGTGGGATGAACCGAATGTAAAATTGAATCGACCACTTGATCAACTAATGGATCATCAACCTGAGTGATATGAGTTTCACTCTCCAATGGAAGAGTGGGATCGACTGTACTTGAAATTAGATCAATCACTCCATCAGTTGACGGTAGGATGGGAGAAACTTTATGGTAACCAGTTGGAAATTCTTGTTGTGGAACATGAATGTTTTCCAACAATTTTGAGGCTTCATCCATGTGAGGGCAAATGTGAGTTTGATGACTCCCTTTGCATAACTTACAAGGAACCTAACTTTACCCTTTTTCCCAGGAACCTGATTATCACTGGTTGATGGATCAATGGAAATTTGATGAGATTTTTCTGACCATACTTCCAAGACCTTTGGAATACCGGGACAATTGATAAGGAAGTGGTCACCCTTACAAAGCCTGCAAGGGTATTTGGGTTTACGATGCATGTCGGAGGTTTCCTCAACACAACTAACACTTACAGCCATGGTTGGTTGGTTGAATTCTTTCTTATCTTGCTTCTTCTTCTTCTTCTTCTTCCCTTTCTTCTTCTTCTTAGTCACCTGGTTACTAGCGTCAAGGCTTTTACCAATTGAAGAGGAAGAAATGGAGGAAGAAATATTAGGCGAAGAAGGTAAAGGGTCAACAAAAGGTTGGTGATGTTGAGATGGTGAACTCTGTTGAGGTGAAGCATTCGGTTGAGGTGGAACAATTGGAGTATTTGGGGCCAATGAAGTTGAAAATAACCATATCGGTAAACCTATTGTAAATCCAGGTAATGACAAAGTAGCCATATAAGGAGGACCAAAATTTCCAAAGCAAGGAAAAGTACTAGGATTCCTGTTAAGAGGGGTTCCTTGGTTGGTAAATTCCGGAACAGTTGCCATTATATTCAACTTCGGTGAATTTTATTAACAATTTAAAACTAAAATTAACAATTCACAATTCACACCTAACAATTAAAATTCACAATTCACACCTATGGTCTCTAAAAGTAAAAGCAAACAAATTAACACACGCTATCAAATCTAGGAGTCAAACCACACACAAACAGTAACTTTCCATACTAAAAACACTAGTTGGTGATGAAATCCAACGTCGCAGAATTCAATACAGAAAGGGTGGTTGGAACGGTTACCTCGACAACCTGCTTAATGAAACAGACTGGCACAAGTTTCTTCACAAAACCGTGTTGAGTGAAGAGAACCCCCCAGAGAGTCCAAGTGAGTCTAGTCGACGTCTGATCCAGGTACACTGGGATCTTCCCTCCACCGTCACCTTAGGAAAGAATCCTATAGATTATGGCCACTAAGGTTACCAACAGAAACAAATATACCTGGGGGAACAGTCTACAATCCGATACACATGCAATGGTAGAGTAACAAATCTCAATCCCCTTGAAGGCTCGTTGACATAATCCAAGGTTTACCAACAAGTGACCCCAGGCTCCTCGACAATGGTCAATCCGAGGTTTACCGTTTTTAATACGTGTATATCTGCTATCATTCCCAATGAGGAAGGATTGATTACCTCACTAGTTCAGATATGATCTCATGCTTGACTCCTTTAAGAGGAGCTTCCCAGAGCATAGATGTAACAATTGGAATTTATTTCCTACTGCAAGATATAGCTACTTGTTTGTTTTACTGTCTTGGAGAGTTAACTAAAACCTATTCCAAGACACTAGCCTAAGCTAGATTGGTGGAAAGAGCCCTAAAAATGTAAAAATTACTAGCTGAGTTTTAATTAAGCGCTGTGTTATTTAGGCTGTTATTACTCAAAAGGGCAAATGGATATGAAACCAATGGTGTTATGACCTGACCCAAAATTGAATGCAATCGAATATGATAATGTAATCTTTTCAATTTGATGAATCCTAACTAAATTAAGGAGAGAGTTTCCATTCACTTCCAACAATGCGAAAATTGATCACTAAGAGAAAATATAACAAATTCTCTAATGCACTAATTTCATCAAGAAAAAATAATGCAAATCAATTCCAAAACGGTTTTTATTTTTATTTTTCTGTGTTAAAAACAAGCATAAAAATATGTAAATTCAAATCAAAGAAAGCTGATCTAAATCTGCGATTGATTTTTCAGAATGTAAACTATGCAATTGTAATCTATGCACAATTCACTTGAAAAGTATGAAATGTAATCTATGCACATTTTTCATTCATATTCTAAAAATGAGAATTCTAATTATGCAAATGTGATCTATGCAAGAGAATTCTCAAACACAAGATGATTCTAATGTAATCTAAGAACCAATCAAGTGCAAGTCAAGAAAATTGGGTGAGAGTTCCAAAGATCAAAAAATAAAAACACTGAAAGGCAATTAACACTCATACACAATTTAGCAAAAACAAACAAAAAGATGCAATATTGTGAAAAGACTGAGACAAACCTCCAAGTAATGACCAAAGGAAATAAAATTAAGAATTTCTCAAAAAAGAGACTCAAAACACCCAATTAACTTAATGGAGATTGATGAGATGAAGAATTTGCTGAAAGAAACTCATAAACAAGGCCTTTTGACAGAACACATGCAGATCTAGGTAGAGGCTAAAAAAAACGTAAACAAATCCTAAGCTTTATTGGATGAAAAGATTTTAGCTTTTTTCAAAAATTTGACAGGGTTCGCAAGCTTTCGGTATAACCAGATGCAGTATTGCTCTGTGTAGTAAAGCAACAGTGCGGGGATGTCCTCACTGTGTTACAAACAGAATTTGCGGTCCTCTTTCAAAAACGTGAAAAAACAAAAAACAATTCAGAACCTAAAAAACTACTCAATCCCACACACATCAAGCAAAAACCAGAAACAAAGAAAAAGTTTCTCAAGTCAAAGTAAAAGTAAAGGCAAAAAACCAAAATTCAAGTCCCCAGTTGAGTCACCAATTTGTCGGTTGGATAAATCGTTCTTGCGGACAAGACTAATCTCCCTAGTATCAACTGATATCTAGTGACAAGAAGAACACGCAAATCTACCTTTATCTAAATATTGTGATTTATAAATAACAACCAAGAGGTGTTTTAGACCCTACCTTAAGTCCAACGCTAGTTTGTGGCAGCCACACTTCGACCGTTCGAACAAATTTCCTTTTGAGAACCTACAAACACAAACAAGCACACATCAAATACCACCTGCATAGCTAATATAATAAATCATATTCATCATGGTGATCAAGGAATCCATGAAATAAACCATACAAGACAACTTATTGAGAAAAATAAACTTGATTGTATTAACTTTAAACAAAGAAGAACTTTACAACCTTGGTGCCTTGATGTTGTACAAGCTCCTCCTAGGGTCCAAGCAAGAATCTCCTCTACTTTGACAAGTTTCACACTCTTCCCAATGAGATCAAAAGGTATGTAATCTCTCCTCTCAAGCTCAAATAGGAAGTCTAAATTTCAACAGCATTTACCCTCAAAAATATTCAGCTTTCAACCTCCTTAGTAACCAACCCAATGCCTCATTTTATAGTGCAGAGGAAGGAAGTTACCAGGTCCACCTATGAAGGGATAGAGTCCTCCTTCAAAGGGATAAGCTCCTCACATCAAGGGGTTAGCTCCTTTAGTTATGGGATGCATGAACATCAAAGGAGCGAACTTGCCACCTCAAGATTCCCTCTAGAAGCTTCCAGAAATAACCCAAAGTGAGTTTTTAAGAATGTACTTGTGCCTTTTTGACTTTTACAGGGGTCCACACCCATTACACAAAAACAGAGCAAGCAGGTCCACAAGGGACATGACCAGGGGGTGCGAGACCGCAGGTAATGTGAAGAGAAAGTGCGGAACTAGAGTTTTAGAGATTTTCAAGGACTTTCTCTCATTTTTCAAGGCTTGACATGAAGAGCTGAGGTTTAAAACTTGCATAGGAGGAAAGTATGAGTGGTGATAGACTTACACTGATTGCAGAATGTCATGGTGAGAATATTTTGTGCAATATCATTTGATTAGATAAGCAAGTCACTTAGATTAATTGGGGAATTTGTACAACACGCTACCATAGTAGTGCGAAAGTACCTGAGCAGCAGACTCAGGCTGCGCAAAGGATGATCCTATCCTTTTGCGGCGGTATTGAATAACGGAACAAAGGGTTTGTCTTGGAAGCACTAGAGCAAAGAAACCTACACGAAGGTAGGGATAGAGGGAATTAAACGAAATCCTGACCATCTCAGGGTGCAGAAACTTGGTTCCAGCATCCCCCCATACTACTTCGAGTGAGACTTCAGTCCACGCTCCGTGGGCTAATGCCAGAAGGGCTAGTAGTGTAGGATTTGTTTGGCTAATTAACGTTGGACCTGGGTTAGGCCCCCTTAAGTCAACAGTCACCTTCATAGATTTGGACAAGCTTATCCCATATTTCCTTTGTAGTTCTCAACTGCATGACTTTCACAAACTCAGATTCTTCTAATCCTCCCAAGATAAGATTTACTACCTTTGCATTATTCTCATTCTGCTTATTTCCTGCATTATTTGTAGTAATGGAGGCTAAGTATTGATATCCACCTTCAATAGCTCCCCATTCATCATCTCCTAGTGACTGCAAGTACGTTCTCATTCTAACCTTACAAAACATAAGTTTTGTACCCTTAAACAAAGGAAGATTTAGAGAAAATACTCCTTCCATATTGCTTCTCCCTTTAGATGTCCCTTTAAGTGATCAAGCTTCTTTTGAGGAACCTTCTTTGATACCAATTGTTATGAAAAATAGTAAGGTGGGGAGGGAGAGGGGGTGAATCAACATTTTTATTTTCTTTCTAACCTTTAATTTTAAATTTAGAGTTTTGTATGCTAGTGTTATTAAAGCAACTCACGTGTGTATGAAAATTCATTGAATGTAAATTGTGTATATCCATATAACTTATTTTTCATATGTTCCATCATATGTTTAACTTTAACGAGTGCATCGTTATTTCGTTATCCATTTATTAAGAAATTACCATGAGCAGTAAAAAGTAGATAAACTATAACACATGAGAAACACACTAATCACATATGAACATTTATATTTTCTTTTATTGTAAAGAAAATATTCATTATATTTTGTGTTGGTGCAAAATCTTACCATCACGTAGGAAACCGCCAGTAGGAGGCTACAACCTCCACTCATTCCCCAACACCTAGTGGAAAGGAGATGCAACCCCCTATTCTCGTTTACCATCTCCTACCAAAAAGGAGCTCCTACCCCCTCACTGAAGGCTACAACCCTCAACACCTTGTGGACCACATTTCATAATGTATTGCATTGGAGCCACATATCTCAATACCAAGATACCAAACTAAATATTGAATCAAAAAATATGGAACACTAAATCACCACTGAATATAAATCATTAATAAACTTATTCATTGATGCAACTCGATTACTGAATACTGAATTAACCCAATTTATTGATCAAATCAGGGCAATTAATTGATTAAATAAGCACACTTTTAGATACCAGACATCCTTGATGAAAATTAGTACATAAAACAGAATTAATGAACTTCCAAAGTCAAGAAACACTGCAAACCCTTATCAAAATCAACTTTGAATATATATACCTGACTATCATAAGAAGGACCAGTGTATATACATGCTTCCCGTGAATAAAAATTGTGTATAGATCTCAACTCACAAAATATTGAATAACTGAATCTTTGATAACTGAATCACCTAAATCACTATAGCAGATCAATCACTGAATGAGATCAAACGAGTATAAGTCATATTCTCAACAACATTATCAATATTGTCATGCCATCCCAAGAAAAGTCACCACTCAATAACCAATCATCAATTAACATAGTCAGATATCAACTATTCTTATCAAGACATGATTGACAAACAACAATAAATGAAACAAACTTCATCAAATGTCATCACCAACCAGCAATTGCAAACCCTAGAGTATATATGCTACTTCCATAAAATGGATTTGTGTATGCATGCATTTTCCATGCATAAAACTTGTGTACATATTTCAATATATTGAATACTAAAACATATTATTTCAGAATGTATATGTGACTAATTTGAAGAACATATGTGTATGCACGTGATATTGTCGAAGTATATCTGCATACAAAACTTAAATTACTGAATCAAATCATCTCTGAAAACACAGCACACATTCTGCGTGCTTCACTGTCAAAATCACAGATCTCTGCAAACACATTCAAATCATAGCCCTACTATAACCACATATCTTGCATTGTTATCAATTCAAACATTTTGCAACAATTAAATCAATCAAGCATATATTCAATACATCTTCAGATATTTCAAATCTAATCCTCTTCCTTTATCCCTAGTGCACACCTGTTCCAAATCAGATAACACATGAATAATCCATTACATTGCACATATAACTCCTTGATCTCCATCTCCTTATATAGATTTTTCCTTTTCCAATACCACATGAAAAAGAATTGGTAATGTTGATGGTATTCATTTGACTGGGTTAGATAGATGTTTTTCAGCACAATAATATGGGTAATTACCATGGTAATGTCCCTTGGTATCCAGTTTTCCATGGTTTGGATTAAGTATGCGACTTTTGTTCACATAACTAGCATATTTATGTGGCTCTTCTTCATAGGGATCACATATATTTTTTCAAAATTCACATTTTCATCTTCTTTCAAGTGAAACTTGTAACAAGGTTGCCAACACATTTCCTGATTTTTGCAATACTTGTACCAAAATTATTATCATCCACATTAGTCATATTATAACCAAGTTAACATCAAGGAATTATATGTCAAGAAGGTTTCCATCAAGGACAACATATTAGCTATAATTCCAACAATTGATAAGTGTTTTTGATGGATTCATGTCTAATTTGTGGGATTCATTTTGAACAATAACTATGGCTTCACATTTGAGCTAGAGTTTAAAAGTCTATTGAGTATATGTTGCAGAGAGGGTTTTGTATTATTTCGTTGTTGATTATCAAGGATGTATTGATTAGTATGTTTGACACTTGGAATTTGTTATCATTAAGTATTTCTTGTTGATGAATAATTTTTCCCGATGGGGCTTAATGTTCAAATTGGCTACTAGGGTTTGCTATTTTATGCACATGGTACTAAGTTTGATTATGTATATACTGAGTGGTTAATTATTATGATGTTCCACCAGTGGATTTTTTATTACAGAGAGAGTTGTGCTGAGATTAATTTTGTTTGTTGATAAAATATTTGTTACAAAGAGATTTTGATACATTTTATTTAGATTGACCAGAATGATATGTGTGGATCCAAATAGAAAATTTGACGAAATGTGTCCTGTAGGATTTGGTTCATGTTTAAGTATTGTGTATCTAGTGTAAATATTTTGACATGTGGTCCACAGAGGAACTGAGGGTTGGAGCCTTCAGTGAGCAATTGGTAGCTTCTTTCCGGTGGTGACTGGTAAATTTGATCAGGGAGTAGTAGCTTCCTTCCAGTCATAGTTGGAGAAACAAGAGGAGGTCGTAGCCTCCAGTAGGTAGGACCTTGTGCATTTTTAAGAGTTTGTGTCAATGCATGATATAATAAGAGATTTTCTTAATAAGAAGAAGAAGACAAATACAACAACATCAGTGATTTTTCCCAGTTGGGTTTTCCACATAAAAATCTAGTGTCCCTATGTGATGATGACATGTTGCATTCTTATGACTTACATGTCCTTATGTTAAATGTTGCTCATGGTTTACTATGTATGCCTAATGTAGTGTTAATGAAAATGATGGTTCAAATAACATTGAGACTAAAAGTGTAAACTAAGTAAAATTTGATTTGGCATGAAATATTTATTCACCCCCTACCCCCTCTCAGTATTTCTAACATGAAGTTGGGGATGAGGAATAAAGGTGTAGATATAAAGCTAAAATTAAAAACATAAGTGAAATATTCCTTCTAATCACCCTTACACTCAGGAAAACTCATGAGTAAAATAACCCCTTGGAACATCTTAAATATGCTAAAACATGGGAAGGAATGTGCTCTAAATTAGAAAATAGAGACAATGAATGGTTGATAATTCCTCACAATAAGAAGGGGAGGTGTGCATAATATTGGAAAGAATTAATTTAAAAATGGAGAAAATCAAATTTCATGAAAGGGCCTCCATGTGACTAAAACATAAATTAAAAATATCCAACTAAGATTTAACTTGAGAAAACATAGGGGGTAACTGGGGACAAAAATCTGATACCTATTTGATGACCCTATTTGATAAAACACTTCACCATCAAAATATGAAATATAAGTTGGGATTAAGAGACAACTAAGAGAAGAAATAAGGAAACATATGTGGGTAAGGGAAATTATCCCTTTTTAAAATAAAATAAGAATATAATTTCATGAGAACATTAATGAAAAATTGACAAATCTATAGGTGAATAATCGAAATTTTAAGTCAAAGAAAATAATTACTTTTGTATGAGGAACCATGTGGCACTGTTAAAACCCTCTATAAATAAAGAAGAAAGTTACGAGAAAGGACCTTTTGCACCCTTTTGTTGGACATATGTCCTAATGATACTTTATTTTTCAGTGGCTACTAAGGGATTAGTTGTGGTTTTGTGTGAGTGAAGTTTCATTGAGTGGGAACCTAGTGTGTGCTCAGAGCTATGCTATTGTACCCATCTCCTATTTAGTCTCATTGTAACTTGGGGGTTTGCACCCATCTCCTATTTAGTCTCATTGTAACTTGGGGGTTTGCAAAGAAGGAGAATACCCAAGAAAAAAATTGGGAAGTCAATTGGTGAGACACAATGTTCATACTAACAAAAAGACATCATCAACTATAAAGACTCAAGGCCATTAATTTTACAAGAACCTTAAAACTACTATCATCTACTATTAATAATGACTAAAATTAGAACTAATTGTTTTCTTTCATTATTTTTATTATTTTTATTATATAGCAATATGTGATTGGATTTGAATCATGTTGTAACATGTAATTATTACCAAATAGTAATATTATTTCATGTTATTATTACAGACAAATATTAATTTGATCCCTGAAGAATTCATTATTGTTCTAATGTATGTAATGTTTTAACCAATATATAGGAATTTAACTTGCTACCATGCATAACTAAGATAGGAAAAGGGAATTTTAATGAAGTTGGAAAATGAAACTCATTTAAATTATTGAGTAGAGAGGCTCATACAATTTAAGATGAGGGGATGTGTAAGTTTGTTCGTCCGTTCTCTCTTAAAATAAAATGAAAAATTATGTTCTAAATAGAAAAATAACGTTGATTATAAAAAAATTGAATATATTGTAAAATAATTAGAAGTAAAAAAAATGTCTGAGTAAGATGTTTAAGTTTAAAAAAAAAAAAAAAAATTATAGTTAAAAACTTTATTTGGTCAAATATATACTCTATTTAGCATTCACAAATACAATGTAAACAATGAAAAATAACGCATTGTATTTTGCACTCTAAAGAAATTTGCACATGAAGAAATTTGATTCTTCTAAGCTCATATTAGATCTGTATTTAAGATGGATCTATGATCATTATACTTTTGTGAATTATGTGATGTCAGAGTAATTTCTTAATAATAAATTATTTTATCTCGATACATGTAGAAAATTAATGGTTGAATTTTTTATAATAAAAAAGTTATAGAATAGATTTTAGCATCTAATTGCAGATGCATTAAGCAGAGTAAAATACCCACTCTTAGATTCTTGTTATTTAATCTCAAGAGTCTTAAAATTTCAGCAATTTAGTGTTAGAAACGTTATGGCGTGAGTAGAGTAGAACACACCTCAACGTTGCAAAAATAACTATACTTGAATTGATTTATTTTTCACCCTGAAACTATAAGAGATGTAACCATGGGCATTTATACATAAAGAAAAAGTGGAGAAGTAATAGACAAAAACTTATCGGCTATGCCATAAAAATTCTGAAATTCTGCTGGCTTCGGCCATATGTTGTAAAAATTCTGAAATTCTGCTGGCTTTGGTCATATGTTGTAAAAATCTGCTAGCTTCGACCATATATTGTAAAAAATCTGCTGGCTAGCCTCGGCCATATATTGATTTTCCCTCTGAAAAAAACGTATCAATGATTCAGAACAAGGATGACATGACCTTACGAATAAATCTTGCGTATCATCTACTCGGTAGTGTTTGTTTCAACGTCCCACCGCATTCTCCGTTTTTCAAGGTAAAAACTCAAAATTCGCGAATTTTAATGAGAGCCCATTTAATTAGGCACGGAACTCGAGTGTTTAGGCATAATACACAAATTCGTATTCTATCATGCTATTTTGAATTTGAAATATTTCAATATTTCATTATATACTTTTATTTTTATTTTATTTATTATGTATATTTAAAAAAAAAATTATAAATTGTTTAATAAGTTGAATTTTATTAGTAATTAGAGATGGTTGTTTTAATTGCTAGTTTGATAAGTGAGTTTTGATAGGTTTTCTCACCTGTAAAAAACAGAAAGTTAAATTTAATGCCCAATTTTATTGGAAATATTTTCAAGCCAATATAACATCCATGTACATGAGATGGAATGGCATAAGGTTTGATGATAGCATGTTCCATTAAAGTAGATTTATTGGGAAAATTTGGTTGGGAAAACGAGTGAAATTCTTGTAGGATTTTGAAAAAATTTGGCAAAATTTTTGGAAATTTTGGTTATAGTTGTCAAGCTTAGTTGCCCCAAAAGTTCTCGATGCTGCTGAATCCATTTCCACCATCGAAAAAATGATTAAAAACTCTCAAATTTAAATTAAAAATAAAAAATTCACTAAATTTAAATACAAGTTTCAATTTCCTATCAAAATTATAGTCTTAATTTACAAGGCTTATAACTACCACTCAATCGATACACAACACATAACCTATACACAACACATGTTAAAAAAAATCAATAATAATAATTATCATGATTTTGGGTAAACCACACCACCTATACACAAACATGTTAAAGAAAATCAATAATGGTAATGATCATGATCTTGGGTAACAGTTGTTCTACTTGTGCACCACCTATACACAAACATGTTAAAGAAAATCAATAATGGTAATGATCATGATCATGATCTTGGGTAACAGGAGTTGTACTTGTCGCAAGGATCTCTCAAACTTTTCTACTTAAATAATAAAAATAGAATGGAGATCTAAGCCAAATTATTCTACCTTAAAGTCAATGTAACTAGAGTATAATTGTGAGTGTGCCTAAGACATGGCTATATTTGGTTGTGAGATTGCAGAGCTACCTTCCTGAATTAATTTGTGGTACGTTTGACTTGAATCTCTTCCATAATTGCCTCAATTAATTTGTGGATTTGATTGGAATAATGTCTTCAGATTTCCTTTATATGCACACCACAATCGTTATGATGTAATTGTAGAATGATACGAACACTTTGTCAATGCATCATAGAACCATAGAGCCATCTTAGCTATGCTTAATTCAGATACCCACTCTACATAATCATGACGTTATGAGTAAGAATTACTTATAGAATTAATTGCAATAATATTTTCAAGGAATAAAAATTCATTACTTAACGTTAGACAAATCGATGGTACCTTTTAAAATTGAGAGAATCCAGATATTAAATAGTGGAAGAAATACAATAATTTTATATTGATATTTGAGCACTTCAAATCTCTGGGGCATGAGTAATTAGGCCCAGTGCAGCATTAAGCTGGTCAAACGTAAATTAATTGATGGCTTATCATAATGAATGCCATAAGTGATTCAGATTCCCTTCGATGTAGTGATAAGAAGGTTTATTGGTTATATATATATATATATATATAACCCTTAACTAAGGCATTGTAATGTAATTCTAATTAGGATATATTTTCCGTACAAAGATGGTTTGGTTGTTATAGTATATTATTTGGAATTTTAGGGGGTAAGTTATCAAATTCAAATCTGGATATGTATTCATTTGATCGGAAAAATTGGATGACGTAAAATTTAATACTGAACAAAATAATCTAGAATATTCATCTTAGATATAATTTATTATTTCAAATTTTTTAAAAATTAAAATGAATAATGATTTCAAAATTTTAAAGAAAATTTATTAATTTTTTTTTATATGGATATTTTTGTTTACTTATCTCCAATATTAATTTTTTATGTGTATATAAGATGATAAAAAATAATGAAAGACAAAATGCTTTGAGTGACAAAACATGTAAGTATCTAATTACATGAAAAACCTCAAAGTTGAAGTTCAATGTAAAGAATAAGATATTAGATGTTAAAAATAGGATTGGAGTGATCTCACTGGGGCTTCACTCAACATACGTCTGACATATCATGTGCGTTCGTGGCATACTAAACAATACCCCTAATTTGACTACATATTGGAAAATACCTCTAAAAATCACATTATTTATACAAATCCAATACAAATTCCTAATTTAAAAAACCTCTACTTTCACTAGATATTGTAGATATCTATTTTTTCATTGACATTTTTATACCCCTTTATATTTTTTCATTAACTTTGAGCTCCATTTTTTTATATAAAAACTGTTTACCACCTGTATATCCCCCAATATATTATGTCATTTTTTCCTCAATATATATCCCGAATATGAACCCACGTGGTATGGTATTGCTCCAGTGAAATTCCTGTGAGTAATCTCCACATGTTAGAGAATTTATGTCTCAAACATTGTTCTTTCAAATCCTAATGTATTTAATATTAAGTGCGTGTATATTATCCTTTGTGATAGACCACAAAAAAATAAACCTTTCTAAATGAATTCCACACCAGTGATCCTCTATTTTGCAGTAGCCGTAGTTATGATCCAACCTAGTAATTATAATCATTCAAAAAAATTATAAGAATGAAAATGTATATTTTAAATTTTCTATATCTTTTAAATATAGTATTTAACCTTTTCTACAATATTTTAATAAGAAACTTATTGTTATTTAATTACAATTTCTTAATATAATTTTTTTTATAATCTTTGTAATATAAAAACTCTAATTAGTTTTTCGTATTTTTTAAAGTTGATTTTTTATTCAACCCAATATTTTGTGTCACGTTAAGATGAACATATTATTAAGCAGAATGAATCATACCCACTAATTTCTGATTTTTTTTTGCCCATACTTATGTTTAATGGTGCTATGTCATGCTAATAATATAAATCCGAGCAACCCAACTTGTAGAAAGAAAGAAAGAAAGAAAGAAAGAAAGAAAGAAGGAAATTATTTTAACGTCCACGAGGCTAAAGATAGCCTATGGGACAGATTGCTTCTTCATCTGCTTGATGTATTTGGCCCTTTTTCTGTGAAGCTTCACAATAAATGCTCCTAGCTTCTCGACAAACCTCTCGCTAAATAGATTATCCCAAGAGCTTGCTGCCAGCATATCTGCATAACTTTCCGTGTTGTCTTTGAAGGCCTCACATTCTAAAATGAAATGTTTTTCTGTTTCCACTTTTCCAGAAGAACAAAAAAAGCATACCCTTTCCTCCCACACTTTCTTTGGCCTTTTCCAGCACCCTGTTTCACAACGGAGTTGATGAGAATTAGTCCTTAACTAAGCAATAAGAATTTTGGCTCTCCAAGAGATATTGGCCTTTATGTATCCTTTTGGTTGATGATTATGAGTGGGATTAAACACTTCAATATAGTAATTTTTCTTTCTTCCTAGCTCCTTATCCCAAGAACGCTTGTGGAACTTTTCCATAACAAAAGCTTTTATCTCTTTGCTATTTATGGGACACGTGTTCAAGCAAATACCCCATTTACTAAACCATTTTTATTTTGTTGCATCCAAGCTTTTTTGCTCTTGCACAATCTATCATTAAAGACAACCTTAGGCCATCTACCATCTTCCATTTGCTCAATTTTTTTTAAATACCTTATGACTCACACCATAGCAATTGCTTCAGTAGGAGCAGTACCCATTTCACTTAACAAGATATCATAAGGAACTACACTTTTCATCTTAAATTTGTTTGTAATCAAACGCTTTTGAATTTTCTCAATTTGTCTCCACTGGATGTCGGAGGTACTGCTAGCTCACAGTTCACAACCAAAGAGAATCACCAGAATCACTAGAAGCCAAAAAAGAGTTTGAGTGGTCTTCCAATCCCATAACTCTGCCTCTCTACACCTATTTTGAAAAGCATAAAATGCTTTCCTACCCCCCAAAGTTATTTTCTTTCTACAACCATTCTAGCTTAGATTTTTGTTGAAGTAAATCCTGAGGTATTTGTATTCTACAACTTCTTCCAGAATGTTGCCTTCAAAGTAGAACTGATGCTGGTTATGTTTTCTTTTCTTAGAGAAGACAACTACTTTCATTTTGTTGATATTAACTTGCATCCCCACACTTCTACAAAAATTCTCAAGGGATAGTAAGTGGTCTTGCAAACCAAGAGCCGATTTAGCAATCAGAATAAGTTCATTTGCATACAAAAGAAGCCTTATAAAAAACTTGCACAAATAGATACCATCACCCCCTTGCGAATTTAACCACTCTCAAGCTTGTCGATATATAAACAAAAAACGGTAGGAGACAGTGGGCAACCTTGCTGGACCTCGATATTGCTTCTAAAACTTTCAGAAATGTCTACTGAAGTTCTAATTTTGACTTTCACATCTTCATACAACCTATGCACAACTGCTCTCAAATGTTTAGGAACCCCAATTTCCTCCATTCTCTGCCAAAGTTTATCCCTAAGAACCGAGTCAAATGCTTTTCTGAAATCAACAAAGCAACAAAAGGCTTCTTCCTTTTTCTCCAAAACTTTTTCAATGATGTGCCTTAAAGTTATGCAATGATCAATTGTGGAATGTTTAGGTCTAAAACCTGCTTGCCCTTTAGCACGCTTATCTCTTTCTTCTACCCACTTGCTAATTTTGTTTTCTAGCATGCTTCCAAATAGCTTTGGAAACAAAGGGTTTATCATGATGGTCCTATAATTGGATGGATTATTGATGTCACCGCTCTCGAAAAGAGGTATTGCCAGACTAGTTGACCAATCTGTGGGGAGCCCTTGTTGTATGATGTTGTTGAAGATTTTTGTAATGTGAGGTGCAAGAATCTTTGAGCCCCACTTTAGATATTCTACTTGGAGTTCAGCTAAATATTTTGCTTTTCCAACGCCCAACTTCTTGGACCCATCTCTACCTCTTGTACCGTGAAGAGTTCAGTATCAGTATTCACCAAGGGGGGAGGGTCAACCTTGGGAACCTACTCATAGAGTTGTCTTGCATAATCAAACCATTTAGAAGCTGTAATATTATTTCCAATTTGTATCTTTTTCAGTTGGAGCTCCTTCCAAAATAATTTGGGATTATTTTTGCCAGGGAAGATTAGTTCTTCCCTCCTTGAAACCATGAAATCGGCCTTTTTCTTACTTAATAATTGCTTGTGCGATTTGAGCTTTATGTTATCCTTGTTTGACTCTTTCCACATTCTCCTTTCCTTTTTGGATTCCTCGTTAAACCAAGCATTAACTGGAAAGCAATTTGTTTCAAACTTCTTAATTTTTGTTCTTTTGCACTTTGCAAGTGCGCATTGAATTAAATGTGTTAATTCATGACTATGAAGGTTGTGAATTGTAATTTTCTCATTCTCAAAGAGCCTCTCTAGCATCATTTTGAAGGTATTACAATTTTTTGGCATCAAAAGAATTCTTCCCTATGGGAGATTTTGTTGGACATGCTGAATTTTTTACTTTAATTGTTTTTTTTCCAATTCAAGAGAAACATAAATAAATTGGCTTGTGATCTGATTTCAAATCCCATAGTTGATCTCCAACCAAAACTTCTTCCATTTTCTCACACAAACCATGCGAGCAAATTACATAATCTACCACACTTGCTCCATTATAAGTATTGCAAGTGAAATTACTAGACTTTGGCCATCTAGTCAAGCCATTACAAATGACTAAATCAAAGGCCCCACATAGAGTAAGCAATTGTTCACCAAAGAGATTGTAGCCCTTGTCCTCCGAAAGTCTTTCCCACTGATGATTACTTTCTTCTGCAAGACAAATAGGGTCACAATCATCTTTACGACAAAGAATGCTAGCTTGCTCACTTGCAGTCCTAACATTGAAATCACCCACTATAAGGACTTCACCTAGCTGCGAATATGTTGCAATATCCACTTTTAAAGCTGCAAATGGATCTTTGTGGTCAAGCCCTCTACCTTTGTAGATTTTTGAAACCTGTGGCACAAAATAGCATGGTGCAATTTTAATGTGGTTTCCATTTTCTGATATTTTAAACCAAATTAATTGTTTATTTGAGTCTTCTTTTTCTAACTGAATAAGACGACCTTCTTTCTTCCTTACTAAAACCATGATACCCCCGTGCCCTTTGCCATTCCCTGTTGCTTTGTTCCACACTGCCATCTTCCAGTATCCTTCAAACAAACGTGTCTTGCACCCTTCATGCTCATGTGTTTCTATGAGGAAAATTATGTCTCTATTTTCCGCAATAAGCCCTAACCCAGGTCCTCTTCTCCATGCGTAACCTTTGCAGTTCCAACAAACTAATCTTAAGGAAACTTGGGTATGACTTGATTACTATTTATTTTGACACGCAAGACTCACATTTGAGTCTTTGTCCCTGTTTTCCCATAATGACCTTGCTTTCTGATTTCCTATTGAAGAGTTTGTTTCCTCTTCCTTATTACCATCTTGCTGCTCTGTTATAGAAGGAGGTCCAAATTGCGCTATCACAACTTTGCCTTTATAAATCCATGCTCTTTTTCCTTCGTCTCTTGCTGCCCTAACCTTTAAAATTTCCTCCCTTCTTTCCTCCTGTTGTTTTACAGTTAAATCTCCTTTTAAGAAAAAACGAGAACCCCTCAAGAGATGTTTCTTACTTAGAATAATATATTTATCATGCAAGCTAGGCATAATGACTTGTATGGGCCTGGCTCTCTCCCCGTTTAGCTTACCCACCCTCCATGCTTGACATATTTGTCCTTGCCATAGCAACTTGTCTTTCAAGAAGTCTCTTGCAAGGTCAAGAGTTCATTCATTTTTCCCATAGTCTTTCACCCCTTTAATAATTATGTTTGCTGCCCTATTTTGTCTTTCCTTGCCTTCACTATCTTGCATGTTGTCAACCTAAATATTTTTTTCTCCTTCCTTATTAGTAGAATTGCTAATAAGTTGAGCCCAAGTTTTACAAACTTTGGTGGAATCTCCTTTCATTTCTTCTCTTGCATTCTCCTCATGGTTATTTATTTGGGCAATCATTTTCCCTTTATCCTAGGATGATTTCACATTCACCACCTCTGTAATGGGCAATATGTTGGAAGAAAGAAGCTGAATAAAATGAATTCTCCTCCTTCATGGTTGTATATACCTCTACTTCAAGGTTAACTCGGTCTGATGAAACATGGTTATTTCTGTGATGCAAAAAAATAAGTTATATAATTAGAATTATCTTTAAAAGTGTATAGATACATTGAAAGAATTGAACATGCCTATGATGTTACTGTAAAAATGTTGCAGTAAAGGAAAGATAACAACCTAAGGGGTGGAGGAGAGAAAATGTTTGCAATAGTCTCACACTTGTGTCGATCCCTGTCTTACAAATGTTGCTTGAACCACTTGGTTAAATCATTCTTTTCCAATCATACCACTATGTCAAAATCTTATATACATATTATATCCAAGCTATAACATGCAAGGTAATGAAGAGAAACACTACCATGGGTCCTAGTGGGCTGGCACACAAAAAAGGTAATTGCATAGAGGAAATGACTAAAGTCAGTGTGTGTTTATAATGAAATTAAATAAAGAGAATCTCTGACTCGAGTGACCTTTAGATTCCACTATATTCTGCAATCACCATAAAGAAGGGGGTTTGTTTTAGAATTTTAGCTGTCTCCTTTTAAAAAAATTAAATTAATTTGGAGTCATTTTCCTGGAGCCATTAATTCCAGTTTAAAATTTAAATTTAAATATTTTCTAGCAAAGATTTGTTGGAATTGCAAATTTATGTGGTGTAGCTTACACAATCCATGTGTCCAAGTAAAACTTCAAGGCATTGTATGCTTTATGCATTCAAAAATACAGTTTTATAAATGAAAAGTTACACATGCTATATGCATATATAAAACCAATATAGATCTATTTTGAAGAGGATTAAATCTCTTGATGTGCATACCCTTTTTCCTGCTTTGCACTCTAAAAGAGGTCCCATAGGCTATCTTTAGCCTTCTGGACGTTAAGATTTTCTTTCTTTATTTCTCATCTTTCCAGAGTAATTACGGTTACCTTCACACAGCTTGTGCAGGTCCCACAATAACGAGTGACCATGTAAGTTAACCGTAGTTAAGAAGTCTTTATGTAAGGATGACCATTCCTAAACAAAAAAAATACCTAATAATGTATGAGGTAGAACATGATTTAAGGTGGGACTTTATCATAATTAGTTAAAGCAATTTTGTGTGGGAGTAATATGAACTTGACAAAAAAAATTAGATATTTTTTGTTATATAAAAAAATTGGTTAGGTTATGATCTAGTTGTAAATTGGTTGAAAAAAATCAAAATTAAGCTCATTTAATTTTTCAATTAAACAATTTATATGATTCTGCCTAAGTAAAGGAGAATTTTAAAAATAAATAATTTAATGTAAATCTTATTGTATTTATTAACATTCTAGCTTCAAGAATAGTGTAAAACTCCATGTTGAAAATGGCTTGCTTAAATAAAATTTAATTTAAGGTGTCTATTCCCCACTACATCATAGGTATCATGGATTTTGAAAATGAAGCTCCATAACCACATCCTAAAAATGAATATATTTAGTTTTTATTTATGATACATAAAAAGTAATTATATTTAAAAATAAAATAATTATAATATATTTTTTTAAATGGAAATATTTAGTTTAAATGAAAGTGAGTTATTTAATTGATGTGATAATTTTTCCATCACTTGAATGTTTGCATTGTTAACAATTTTGTTATTATGCTTTAATTTTCTTTAATAATGAGTGAGTAAACATTTTCCCCATTTTTAAGATGAAACAATAAGTAAACACTCCTCACTCTTGATTTGGAGTACCTACTAAGTATATTATATGCATTTATAGTTTGAAAAATTTCCACGTTATTGAATTGTTTATTTTACATATATTTTCTTTTGTATATGGAATGGATAAATTATAAATCTCAATTTCATATTAACAAAGTATAGATATAAAGGAGAAAATATATATATATATATATATATATATATATATATATATATATATATATATATATATATATAAAATAGCTCAGAGTATGTGCTTCTTTGGTAAAATGTTATAGCTTCAAATTCCAAGAGGATTAAAATATATACATATATATATTTATAAACTTTAAATGGAAAAAAGGTTCATATATCAATTTAATATGTAATTTAGCCATAATATTGAAATTAAATTATCATTATTATTCTTTCTCAAAAACATTAAAAATAAATAAATAATAAACTCGATTTTAATTTAGATATTGAAAATTAATTAAATATATTTATCCCTAATTTATCGTAGATATTCTTAATTTGTAAATTGGTTTTTTATAATATCATGGGCTATTTGTATGGCTTATCAATACGACATGCCCCAAAAACCGTAACTCATTTCATACACTTATTCATATAACATTTTTTTAATTAATTAATTTAATTGAAAGGATAAAAGAGACAAAAAAGATGTCAAAACAACAGACGGACAAATGTCAATTGGAGATGAAAAATGTAGACAATGCCTAGAATGACCAATTTCAAAAGGGGACACCTTGAGTGTAATTATGCTACACCAAAATATGAATAATAAAAAATATATATTTATATATTAAGAATGAAAATGTGTAGTTTCATAATATCTTGGAGTATGAATAATATAAAATATCTATTTATACATTAAGAACTAGAATGTGTAGATTCCTCATATGTTGAGTATGTTAGTGTCATTTGTGCAGTGAAGAAATATAATTTTAAGAGAAGATCTTCGGTAAAAATCACAAGATAAATCAATTGTCACTGCACAAGTATGACAATTGATTTATCTTGTGATTTTTGCCGAAGATCTTCTCTTAAACTTGATATGGATCATAGAAGCCTCAATTCAACAAAGAAATATAATATAATTTAAATTATATTACTAATAAACATTGTTATTATAAAATATTTTTGTTGTTATAAAAATTACATTTGGTATATTTATAGTATTGTTAAAATTTATTTATTATTTTTCTATTTTTATTATGTTCGAGTGCTTTACAGTTCAATATAAGGGAGATGTGTAGGCATAATGTAAGAAAGTATCTATGTGAATATTTTTTAAATGTCGGGAATATATATATCAAATTATATGTTGGCTTAATATGTTTGCATCAAGAGGCGGTCTACAGCTCAATATGGGGGTGATGTTGTAGTAATGTAAGAGTTTGTAAACATTTACATATCAGCTAAATTAAAAAATAATAATAGATTAAGATTAATATAGAACTTAGTATAGAGAGATACAATATTTGTAAATGAGTATAAACATTTAAATGTTGGTTTAATTAATAATAAAAAGTTAAAAGTAATAAAAATAATAAGCTTCAATTTGTTATATTGTAATTTAATTTTTATTAATAAAATTACAAACATTTTTTTAAATAAAAGAAAATCATTATATATATTATAGCTATAAATTAAGATCTATTTTACCATATATATTAGAAAATGATTTTGTAACCATATTTATATTAAATTAATAAGCACATAAGAAACATAATATTTATAATAAAATTACAATACAACAAGATTCTTAACCATGTTATTCACACCCACTTTATTGTAGATGTTATTAACCTATAAATAGTCTTGTTTACAATACCATGGGTCAATATCATGGCTTATCAATAGCACATGTTCAAAAACCATAAGCCATTTTTTGATATGTAATGAAAACTTGAAGATAATGGAAAAATTGCAAGTAAAATTTTATGTATCTTGGGAAATGGATCAATTTGCAAAACACATAAAATAATGGCTTTTAAACTTAGTTCAAAACATAAACAGAGACAAATATACCATATCAAAAACACATAACAACAAAATGATAAAGCGGTCACCCCTCTCTCGGGCTACATCTCCTAGTCCATCATCCAATGTTCAGCCTCTTTCATTAAGTGATAAAATTTATGTTTACATGGATTTATATCGTTCAAAACGTAATTATTATGTCTCTAGTGGCTTCAGAATAGTAAAAACACCTAGTTGGGCTTTTTTTGGGCTCAATTTCACCAAAAACTGAATAAGTTATGCTCTCTCCAAGTTTTCCTTGTTAACTGATCTACAAACTACACTGATATGCTATCCATCCTATGAATCCTCCTTTTCTGGAACTGCCAAGTGACAATTTCACTCGGTGCCGGCAAGATTCGCTCTGAATTGGGTGCATTTTATTGCCTCATTGAAATTCCTAATAAGGCCTATAGCAGAAAAGTTGGGCCACATGGTACATGTGGCTGAGGGCTCGGGCCCATGGCCCGCCGCCACCATCAGAGCCCATACTCTTACTACACTGGGTCACATCTGGAGCCATATAACCTAGGATTATCCCCAAAGTTTTGCGCCAGAACACCGAAATTCGTTGAGCTCTCCATTGTGGTCATATGGTAGTGCTGAAATTGTGGGTTGGTCCCCATTTCTCCATGCTCGAATGCCGAGCCCTCTACTTTGACCCACTGTGGTTCCATGCCCTTCATGGTGATAGCATGCTAGTCCCAAGAACTTTTCCCTCGCACTATTAAACACTCAGTTGTGGTTACATGGTAGAGTAACATAACTTGGGGTTGGGCTAATCCTTAGTGCCTATTGCAAAGCGCTTACACCTTATGTTGCCTGCAGTCTTATGTTCTATCTCGCTACCTGGGGCCAGGGCTAAGAATAAGGCCCTAGTCCTCCGATTTTGGTCTCATGGGCGTGAGGTGACTGAGGTACAATCAGTGGAAAACTTAAATACCAATTAAGAACTATATAGGTTAAGTTCCACCATGTGCCCTAGTGGTAAGGCATTGTATTGCTACTCCATATGTCTTGTGTTTGACTTTCCCAAAGGTCCGTTCGACCATAAATTTTTTTAGTGAACTGCGAGGTGCCACATGGCATGGCAGCCCATGACTGGGCCACATGGCATCCGACCATTGGTACAACTCAAAACTTCATTCAACTAATCAAACGCACAGAAAATTCAGCCCAATACAGAGAGGCCAAGTGGCAACTTGCTATTGGCCAAAATTGTAGAGTCATCCTGCCCAGTCACCTTTCCCAGTCATCGTATGGACTTCCCAGTCAATAGTTCTGCAACTAAGCTACAATTTTTTTTACATGTTTGGGAAAACAATCCAAATGTGATATTGGGAGTATACGATATAGATTTTGAGTGATTCAAGTTTATTTAGATTTATTTTGTCAATAGATACGCTATGGAATAGGTGTCAACCACTTTTGAACACTTTTAACGTTGAGCATTACATTGATCCCCTGGATCACTCCTCCCAACTAGAAGCTTTTTGACCTCCAAAATACTATTTTCAGTCAACAAAAATATGAGGGTACAGTTCCTTGACCATTCTCTTTTCATTTGGATTTTCCTGGTTTTCTACCTTTAAGCCTCTTATGAAGGTGCTTCACATTCCCTGTTTTTGAGGTTCTTGTTTTTCTGTCAAGGATAGGATCTTGCTAAAATTGTTCAATATTTTCATGATAGAAATCTTCTCTGGAAAGAATATGAACATTCTCTCTTAGGTATTAAATCAAAGGAGGCTTACCCAATTCCAAGTTCTTTTCACCTTGAATCTTTTCTTTGCTGATGCAAATCCTTACTTCATTTCCAACCTCAAAAAATGTGGTCAACACAATGCTTATCATGTTTAGCCTTGTATTTGGCTTGAATTTTCACCAAATGTGATCGCCACCACCTTGAACTATTCTTCCTCAAAGGAAAAACACTAGGAGACCCACAAGAAGATGTATTAGAACTATTGTTCCCTTTGTCAAGTAGCTCTTGCATTTGCTTCTCAATTCCTATATTCTCTAACACTGACATCTTGTTCATACCAATGTTCAAAAGTGATGCATCCTGCTACAAATGAACTTCATGTTGTTTTCCTCTTTTGGAATACAACACATTAGATTCCTAAAACATCTTATCACTTGTGTTAATAACTTCAACTAAATAATATTTTAATGTTGCATCACATTCTTTGAAGGCTTCAGATTCATGAACAACTTTATGTTTAATCATCAAAAATTCGAAATTATGACAACCATCAACAAACCTATTCATTTGTACAACATTCACAAGAGATAAATTCAACTTCTTGCGATGTGCTCTAACAATATACTCAATCCCATTTTTAAACAAGTGATACTTGTTCTCATGGCGATGAAACATGGCTTTCCTGTCATATAAGTATGGGATTCCCAAAACAATCCCACAAATGTCAAGTGGTACAACATCAAGTTCTACCTCATCAATAGAATTTGCAGTGATGGAAAATCTAAGTATGCATTTTCTTGTCACTTGCAATTTGGCATTGTCACATACCCGACCCAAAGGATAAGGTTTAGGATGACGAATGGTTTCCAAATTTAGTTTCTTGGCAATGTCTTCTGAAGTGAGGTTTTCTTTTGATCCACTCTCAAACAGAGTATCTACTTGGTTATTTTTTGTGATGAATCTTATATGGAAAATCTCTATTCTTTCTCTTTCATTTTGAGTTTCAATGGGTTCGTTAGAAGAACTAGTACTTGCAATAGAATCCTTTGGAATTAGATCCTAGATCTTGTTGTATAGTTGCAACAATCTTTTCTTTCTCCTTTTTATTAAAATTTTTGGGTCTCATCTCAAGATGAAGTTTCCAACAGTGGTCTTCATCATGGCCTTCTTTGGAATAGTTTTTACATGTGATTTTTTCTCCCTCTTTCTTGACTGAATAATTCTTTTTATCCTTGCCTTTGAACTTCCCTTTTCCTTTTTCTCTAGACATAAATGACTTCTCACTAGTTTCTTCAGAAACATTTTTCCCTCTTCCTTCTAAATGAGTTGCTTGTACACAAACTTCATCTAGATTTGTAGGGTTAAACATGAGAATTGTGTGTCTCAAATAACTATATAAACCTCCATTGTATTTCAGTAGAGTGTCCGTGGAGGACAGATCTATACCTAAAATCAAATCTCTTTTCCTAAATTCTTGAGTATATATTTTCACATTCTGTCCCTTAGCTTGCCTAAAGTTTTTCCAGTCCATTATAGCCTTTTGCATGTATGCTATTGGATAAAATTGTCTTCTTGTTGCGACAACAAAATTATTCCAAGAGGATAAAACCTTACCATGTTTCTTGATGTCCTCTTGAGTTTTGGCCTCCCACCAAATAAGTGGCACACTTTCCATCCTAAGAGAAGCAAGATGAAAAATTTGAGTGCTATATGTTGCATAAAAATGGGTGTACAACTTTTTCATAATAACAAAGTTTATTAAAGAATTAACTAATTAAAATTTTAAAATGACATATTTTTTCTTTTATATTGTCCATATATTTTGTTAAACATCTTGGATACAAAGTCTTCTAGTACATTTCTTTAATAACACCAACAACCCTATCTAACCCTATCATGGGACCATTTATTTGATAGAATTTATATCAATTCTCCTTTTTACATAGTGAGATTGAGTTTCAAATTTAGGGGCTACCCTCCAAAGTTGAAGATATGGATTTAGTTAATGAATAAAAATTTTAATCGATTGAAATTATAAAATGACTAGTAGTTAGTTAATCCAGCTACACCAAAAGGAATGATTAATGCATGTTGTACTTTTCTCTATATCTATAACTCTCTCTATTTCGCTCATTAAACTTGGTTATGTTCGTTAAAAATAGCTTGTTATAAACATAAACATGTATGATCTGATTTGTGTGTATTGTTTTGCTTTGGATTTTACTTTTTTTGTTAAAAAAAATAGCTTTGATTTGATACCATATGTAATAGCCCAAACATGAAAAATTATTAAATATGAATTTTTTTTACAAAAATTGGAGGTCATTACTTAGCAACATGAGGAAAATTTCAGCTAGTTAGTTATAATCTATGAAAACCAAGAGAGATGAGGAACATAGTAAATAGTACCAAATTTTGATATAAAACATAGGTTACCATCATAATTATGATAATCATCTCAACACATGTCATATTTAAATAAACAAAACCATAAGAATTCTTAACATGATTCATAAATCAAATTCATTAACATGCATAAACAATGAATGTCATCTATTTCATTTAAAGAAATAGTATCATTAAATATCCATCTAGCATCTATTAAGGTTATGTCCTTCAGTTACGATAGATCATAACTTCTAATTCTTTCATCATGGAAGTTGAAAAGTTACATGGTAGGGATAGTCACCTTATTAATATTCCCTTGCTTTCACATATTTTTCTTAATTAAGTAGACTATTAAACTTTCAAGTAACACTCATCATTTTAACCCTTAATCTTTTGTCATGTATTCTTCCTTTTGCACAGAAATTTAGTGAAATTCACCATTAACGTATTATTGGATGCACAATCATTACTTAAATAATAAATATCAAAATTAAAATTCTATAATCATTGTCCATATTATGTGTATCCATTTTACTAACATTTTACTCAATGGCACACATATACGAGGTCATGATCATTTAAATTTATTGTCATGCTTAATCCACATGCACAAATATATGACTAAGCCCCAATGATATATACATCACTTAGCAATTATTATTTTCCACTTTTATAAATATTGACTCGTCTCATCATATGTCCAACCTCATACCTCCTCATGGTGGATTACGTACTCACCCCGTTCACTTTTGGGAGCATCAGATACTATCCTTGGTTTAGAATTACTACTATTATTATCATCCAAAAAATATTAATATGTTTTTTGATTACTAATGGAACAAACTCAAAAAGTTCTTTTGTATGAAGTATAAATATATCATCAATCTACTCATGAAATAATGAGTGCAGATTAATCACGTTCACCCCCTTATTATCTAATATACTTTTTTTTGTCAATATGTGCATAATTCTTCTTAAGGCCTTGTTAAGGAAGTTCCATTGACCTTCCTTCTTACGCTTCATCCTAGAATTATTTTCACATTAATATTCATAGTCTATTTCCTTTTCCAAAGGCTAGACAATTGTTATACTTGATCATCTAAACCTTTAAACATTTTCCCTATTTATCACTTGTCATTCCTCCCCAATTACAAGTTCCTATCTTGACACCTCTAAATGATATAGGTCATCATTATGGTTCTTATAAATCATGTTTATTAATCTCCTCATTAATTTACTTATGGAAGCTCGCCACTTAAGAGAGAGGCCCCTTAGTATTATGACATAAATTAGCCCTATACATTTTTTATTGGCTAAACTTATCACCCCCGTTGCTTTGAACCTCCAAAAGTAATAATTATAAGTCATACAAATGTTCTCTTTAATATTTAGTTAAAAAGGGGGAGTGTACTATTGAACGTGAGAATCTTACGATTAATCATGTGTTTTCTTAAGATTAACAGTTCACAATATCCCATTAGGCCATAACATAAGTAGATTTTAACCTCCTTATTATCCCCAATGAACATAATTCTATGTCATTTTTTCGGCAATCAGAGTGCACGGTGCTAAATCAACACACCAAATTACCCCATTGTATACGAAGATGCGCGAGAGATAAACCTTGAGTTCATACCCTATGTATCACTACCATTTATTCAAAACTCATCTAATTACTGTTTGGTTACATCGGGTCCAAACATGCAAGAATGATAACTCTTTTCATCGGCCCATGGTAATATGGACCGCTCATCTCATATGCATCAATAGCCATCAGGCTATGACTTGCACGATACTTAACCCATATGCTCCACCCAATGGATGGGACCCTCACTCAGTCTTCAATACCACCAATAATTTTGATGTGATAGATGTCTTATTTCATTAATTAGTGTCCTAATCTAATTAAAATTTATTTCCACCATCTTTTCATCATTCTTCTCATGCTTCTTCCTTTCTCCTTGCATGTTGCTTGATAACATAAGAGTGGTGAGAATAGCCCTCTACACACATACTTGACACTGAAACAATATCATCATCCACTAGGTAAGCTCCTCTCCTTTTCTATTACATTTTTGAGCTATATATTGATAAAGCTTCTAAGGTGTGTAAAAATGTCAGAAGTGTCATCCAGGGAGGCCTTAATAAATTAATTAGCTAGTGTTAAGGATACTTGGACACAACGCACAAATGTCCTTACTCTAAAAATAACCTTGAATTCCCCTTCAAATATCTATAATGAAGACCCATGTCTTTTGAAAGCTGGGGTTTTAGCTGCTACACTGCCCCCTGTCCACTTCGACCTAGATTCTATTATCATTCTTGCCAATCAATTTGAACCCGAACCTCAAGTCATCATCTCTCCTTTAGACTGTAACATTTTTCTAGAGCTTAAGAAATAAGTTCTTTCTAAAATTATTGGAATCTTAGCTTTGGGAATTAAGCTAACAAATAAAATATTAGACCAAGAATTCATTATCTAGGTGGAAGAGGATAAAATTGAGTTCTTCAAGAATCTCCTCCAAAACTGTGACCCAAATTTAGAATTATAATTCCAGATTCCTTCCAATTTGTTGAAACCCTTGTACCATACCTTGATGTCCCTTTTCTCTATCATTTTGGACTATCGGATGATTTCAAGATATATTAGTCAATATTCTTGCCTATTTTTCCTATCTCCATGAGCCTTGACTAGTAGATGGTCAATTTTACAAAATACTTCATCTTAGCTATTACAATCGACCTTTCTACCACTATTCCATTCAGCTCATGTCACTAGTGCACATAATTGGTCGATTTGGTCTTTTTTAATTATCCTTCTTATTTCTTATATACTAAACTCCACATAGATGCTAAAGTTAAAAATGATAAAGGAAAATAATTTTTCTAATGGATTGATGTAAATTATCCATAACGTCTTCCTAACTCCTATGCTCAGTACATAGATTGTTTTCCTTTTTACTTGAAATTCAAACTTACTAGAGAAGCCTCAGACATAATTATATAGGAACAAAAGAGAATCCTCATATTTACTTAAGAGGAAAGTATAGGAAGTTGGTTCGTCTATTAAGATTTCCCCTTAATACATCTATATTGTTTCCAAAGAGAGCCTTTCAAATTGCCAAAATACATTTCAACTTTACTTTTTGCTGATGACGTACTTAGGAAAAAATTACTATAAATGAGTTGCATTTTGTTTCAAAGAAAAAAGGATCATTCTTCAATTATCCATACTTTATCCCACCTTTAGTCTCTAAGAAAAAAAATGCTATAGATGCCATCAAAAAGGAAATGTTGTCATTTGGTTTGATGGGGGATAAAGCTTTGCACTATGACCCACTAGCGATTATTTTGGGGCTGAGGAAGCATGTAGGGTTATCAACATAGATACATGAAAGAAAAAAGAAATAGAAAAGTTGGAAAATACCCTTTCACCATTTTGTGGTTAGATATAGATGGTTATTTAGAAATCAACAAAAAATGAGGGAATAGACCAACAAGCTTCAATTTCAACTGAAATGCATGTTCTTGAGATAGAAACTGAATAGTGATCACCCACCACATTTGCCTCAGTAACGAAAAGGAAATAATAGGTTTAAATACCAGAATAAGAAATGCATCATTTTAAAGTAAAATAAGGTGATGTAGACACTAAGTTATTTGAATAGGAAGTTGAACAATTAAATAAGGAAATCCAGCAGGAAATTCAAGATACTAGACCAAAGGAGTTTGGTGCTCAAGCCTTGGATAACCAACACAATTTTATAGAATAGAAGTTAATGTAGTAAGTGGGAACAATGTTAACATTGTTTCCATAATAGTGTCAATTAGCAGAAGAAACAAAACTCAAGAACGTAGTCTCCACAACAAACCAATATTTATCTCTTATGTTGATTTTGAGATCAATACTTTCAATCTCGATGTAATCTAACTGGAACTGGGAGAGAATCAACAATTATTAGGTTCTTGTACATCCTCCTTAGCGATTAACTTGGTCAAAGTGTCAGACGTCAATATGATCAGCTTGCACAAACAAGCTGGGAAAATCGTCGGGAAATGGTTACTCGACTGGACAACAAGAAATAGAAAGATGAAAGTCATGTTTGAAAAGGTATATGACCAATTGAAATTTAGACAAATAGCTCTAAGAACCAAATCTAGTCAGCTCAAAGAGTTGAAAGAAACAATGATTTGTCAAGCCAGTTAGCCCAAAGAAATTGGCCCATTTAAGAAATTATTGGAGGAAATAGAAAAAGAGATTAAAAGTCTATAGACTATCATGAAAATCCCTGACTATGACCCCCACATTTTAATACAATCTTTCAAGAGAGATAAGAAATTGAAACTTTAGTGTGACTTAAGGAAGAATAATTCAAAAGAAAACATGTTTAGATGGAAGCTTTAAAGGAGGAGTTATGTGCAAATGAAGGGAAACATCTCAAGACTATTTTGGAGTATAATGCTAGAGTTCATCGAGTGCTTGCCACCTCCCAAGTATCAAAAGATGAAGGCTAGAAGTTATATGCATAAACATTTCTCAATGAGAACAAGAACTTTATAGTGCTAGACAAGAAAAAGAAAGACCCGAGAGGAATGAGGAAACATTACTAGAACAAAAGAACGCCATGGTAAAACAAATTCAAAATACACTTAAAGAAAAATATGGCGAGGGAAAATCCTTACAAGAGGTGGTTAGGGTAACTAACACATGAAGATAGGTCTTCACACAGGCTAAACAAGAAATTTGGATGGACATTAAACAAGAAATCTTAATAGTAAGGGCCTATTTATGGGTCCTCTCTGACTGTGAAAAGGGGATAATAAAGAGCTCCAATATAGAGGCCAAAATAACAGCTTTAGTGATGGTAGAAAGACTAAAGGAGATCCACCCACTAATCGATTTGATCAACACTCTAGAAGATGGAACTCTCACAAAAATGAGTCTGCCTCCTGGGGAAGATCTTTTATTACCCCTTTGTATGATTAAAGAGAAATGTAGCCCAATGCAACATAGGCAAGAAGTATTCGATAGATCATCCAAAGAGATCAAAGACTTCAATATCGATTAGAAATATTTAGGAACATTTTGCATCCCACCATTATGGGGAAAGGAGAAGTATTTGATTTCAAATGAAGATTTATAAGATAGGTTGAAGTCCACAGAGAAAGACTTTGGTTGTTTAGCTATGTAGGGTGAGGAATCCATTTTGCCATCTACAGTAGTTAATGCCTTCTGCAAAGATTTCAACATCCTAGCCAAGATTAATAAGCTAACATAGAATCTTCCCATGGCACTCTATTATTAGATATCCTTTGGAAATGGTGATAGCTGAATATAAATGTGTGCATTGGCTATCAGTGGCAGATTGGGATAGGATTGCTAAGGTCATAAGGCTCATAAATTGTAAAATTATCGTGAAGTGGGAATCTTCAGCCACTTAAATTTTTATTTAATTGATGAAATCAGTTACATGCCAACCAAAATATTGGAGTGAGATCCCATTAATCAAAACTTTGGCATATGTAGCTAAAATGCGTGGAGCAGAAAGTTCCTCTCCTTTGGTTATGTCAAAGAAATATAGAGGGTCTAAATCACAGAAAATGATGATATTTTAATTAATTTATCTCAATTTTAAGTTGCATTAATTTCTAATTTTGACATTTGATTAGTCCGAGACAAGTACTTCAAGATAATTACTTATGTTTTTATTATTTCAAACCTTCTTTCTCGTAGTGAGGGGGTTGTTGATAGAAGAACCAATTTTTGTCTTATGGATATGATTGTACATGATACACTAATCTTTGTTGATTGAATGATATAACTATTCATTTATGAAAAAATCCATTTCGATATATGTGTTTGTTCATAAGAGTTTAAACACACTGAATGTAGGAATTGTTCCATATTTAGTAGTTTCCTTTTAATTCAGTCACTTTATATTCTGATATATATTGTCGAATTGAGAAATTGCAATATTGGGTGTTTTATTGAAGGATAGTTCTAGTAGCTTGCCTCTAGGGCCAAGAGCAATCTATTGCCCTATGTTTTTCAAACTGTTACATTTTTGTTTATCTATAGTGCATGTAATATTTTCATGTTTGGGATATAAATGAAACTTTGTAATCATTATAACCTCGTTTTGATCTTCATGATTTGATGGTTCTTATATCTACTATGAGTATCATTGGTTATTATGGAACCAACTCAAGAAGGAAAGAATAATTGCACATTCTACATTTTTCTTGCATATTATTATGGAACCCATTTTCTATCCCAAGGACCTATATATATATTTTTTCATGTGTTATGTTTTCCTTATTTTATTTTATTTCTCTTTCATTTGTAATTTTTTTTTTTATTTTATCTTTGATGCATGAGTTATATTGTTCATCAATTGTTAGTGATTATAATTTCTTCTCTTAAAACCATATTATCACTACAACGTCTCATTTGATCATTATCTAACCTTATTCTATTTGCATCTGGAAAATTTTACAATTATAGTTAGGGATACCCCTTGTGTTGTGCAGGTCGTCAGCCTAAAACACCTATAGCAAGAGGATTTAAAAGTTCTAAATGAATGCGTTCTTTCAGTTGTTATAATCAAGCAACAATTTGAGAACCAACATTCTTTTGGTGCCATTATCAGGGAAGAAACTTCTTTAAATTTTCTTAATGACTATTCTTGATCATGTATAGCCACACATTATTTTTGGTATTGTTGATCAAAAGAGTATTCTAAATTCTTTATATGAGCTTTCTTTGAAGATTTCTCACACTTCTGAGGAGATCTATGATGATGAAAACAATCGAGGCCTTGAGTTGGTGACGAAGGTGCCATAACCTACATGGAATACAAGTAAATTTTTCCAAGAAAGATGTTATCATCGAGACGGTAATCAAGGATTTCAATATCATTGCGAATCCTCTCTCCAACACGTTCAACTAGGACATTTTGAAAAATCCACGGGTGATGATGGGAAAATATCATATTCCCTCAATGTAATGGAGGAAGTACTCAAGTTTGGGGAGCCTAATTTTTTCCAAACTAACTTTGACATTATATAGTTTGACTCCCCCATATCACTAATGCACTGGTGAATACTGATATTTCAGATGGTCATTGGCATTTGAAATGTGACTATTTATGGTAATAATAGTTCCTAGTTTTCCAAATAAAAGGTAGTTAAGTGTGAATCTGAGGGATTGATAATGCTTAATGCAAAAAGAAAATATTTCTGTTTAGTTGGGTAGGTTTGAAGAACCTCCATAGCAAACATGGTTGATGAAGATTGTGCAAGGTCATTGACAATGCTATAATTATTTTTCGCCTTTGAATTATGGGTTGTGTGACATTACATCCCCTTAATAATTTTAGAAATTGGTTCAATGGGGGGTCATGGTATGGTCAAAGGTGAGGTGGTTACCATGGGTTAGGTTTTGGAGGGGTTTCATAATTACAATGGCTTGTCTAAAGAAAGAAATTCGTTGCTTACATATAAATGTCATGACTAGTGACGTCACTAAAATTGCCTCAGGTGTAATTCAAGAAAATGGTGGGGCCAACCTCATGATGAGTTTCTACATCTCCATGATGGGAAATGGATTTTGTAATACATCAGGTTGTTGGCTAGTGCCCCCCTACCATGTAGCCTCTCTCATACATTTCAACTATGAAAGATGAATGAAATGGTGAGTATAATGTTCGTACCATCCAAAAATTGCACAAGCGTGATTAATTCAAAGACTAGAATTCTTGTTTTATTTTTGTATATTATTAGTAACCTAGTTTTAGTCTCCATAATGGGGGTGGCCCCCAGTCAATGCATTTGGTAATTGTTGATGTGGTGGATTCCCCCTATCCTTGGTTTCCTTTTTTTTTTTCTGCCCCCACATTTTATTAGTGTTGGATGGGTTTGCAATGTTGATTTGTTCAAACAATTGTTTTTGCCAAGGAAATTAAGGATGAACAAAGTTAACCCCCATGTTATGCTAAGGTGATTGATTATTTTGTGGTGCTCCTGAGAAATTAAATTAAGGATTCCCTTGGTTAGGGTTTTTTTAAAGTATATTTGGAGGTTGAAATGCCTTATGAGATGTGTGTTTGGTACTGATTTCCTTGCATGGGGTGGGGGGGGGGGGGGGGGGTTAGTATAGGGCACATGATGGTTAGTATAATATCCAACATTAGGTGGCGTAGGTGTTTCTAATGTACGAATGAGTGATGGGAATGATGGTGGGGGGCCAAAGGATGAAAAAATCTAACCCCCACATTCTACTAAGGTGATTGATTATTTTGTGGTGCTCATGGGAAATTAAAGTAAGGATTCCCTTGGTTAGGGTTTTTTTAAGTATATTTGGAGGTTGAAATGCCTTATGAGATGTGTGTTTGGTATCAATTTCCTTCAATGGGGTGGGGGGCGTTAGTAGAGGGTGTAGTTCGGTTAGTATAATATCCAACATTAGATGGCATAGGTGTTGCTAATGTACCAGCGAGTGATGGTAATGATGTTGGGGGCCATCGCTATTCCTAGGATATGGAAAATGGTTTCAAATTTTTGTTTGGGTAAGGTTCCCAACCAACCCATTTGTTATCACTCAAAATTTTTCCCTAGAAGTTATCAGAAGAAGGAAAAGACTAAGGTAACCACAAACGAATATTTTAATCATAGGCTCTAGCCAACCTATGGCTTAGAGAGGGCTCTCTCTATATGATTTATCTTTGTTTGCTGGGATTTTAGGATAGTTCTGAAAGTTTAGGGGGTTTTGATTTGTATTGAAGGTTGGATGGTGGAATCCTTACAAAAAATGGACAGAATGATGTTTATGGACCATTGGTCTATGGATTCAAAGAAGGGCAACAAAACTGGAATTAACTCACTAAAGGGAGTGTTCAAAGGGCAAGCTAGTAGAGTAAAGTGTAGGTCTTTGGGCCGAATGTGTGAAATGATCTTAACTAGGGTGAGAGAGCACTTAAGAATTCTTAGATTGGGATTAAAATGAGGAACATAGGTTAATCATGAGCAAAGGGAAATTAAGAATCCTTTGCTATAGATTAGAGGGAGACTACCTAAACTAAGGAGCAATCAAGGATTCCTTAACTTAGATAATTAGTAGAAAACATTAAAATGTATAATAGTTAAAACTGAGTGTAATGAAGCAAATTCTGAGATATCATTCCATATTATAGAATTCAGATTTTAGATACATTAAAGATTGTGGATTTTTTTTTAAAGAAAGATAACAACACAAGAGAAAATGCCTGTCTGCACTTTGCTCTACACAAGAATGCAGTGAAATGTCTTGTCTTTATTCATTAATCTAGCTTTCTGGTCCAAATAGTGATACAATAGCTTATAGTATTTTGATCAAGAAGGTCTATAGAAATGTTTAAGAATCCACACTACATACTTCAAATTGTGAATACAAACATTATTACAAAATATCTGAAACTAACTTGAGATTTAATCTAGGAAACACAAATATCTTCTTGCAAGAAGACAGAGATAGCTATTGAACTGTTTCATGCTGTCCCTTTTTATGTGGTAGTGTTGGCTTTTATTGTTGGATTTGTAGCCCTTTATGCTGGCTTGCAGTTGTGGTATTTTACAATGGAATCTTCTTTGACCTTTATCTTTCAACTGATACTCTTTAACCATGCTGTCCTGTTTTCATCTATTTACCTGGCTATTCTATTTTTACTGTGCAGTAACTTTTTACTGTAAATTTCTCACAGTAAATTAGTCATTGTTTCCCACCATTTTGCATCAGATAATTTTACATTCATCATTCGCCTATATATCTCATCAGCTTTGTTATTCTTGGTAAAATTGGACTTAGTGATGGACAAGTGTTTAATCTCATGCTGGAGAAAAAACAAGTTCTTGAAGGTGTTATACAAAACTTTGCCTGTTGGCAGTGCTTTTATAGATGAAGTGCTAGCTTGTTCTTTAGCCAACTACCTGAGTCTATTATCATAGTCCAACTATGTCATAAGTTTTTCATTAATGACCAATGGATTGGGCAATCCTTTCTCCCTCAAAATTTGGAATTTGGCCATGAATCTATCAATGGCCACCTGCATGTTGTGGCACTTTTCTTCTAAGTTTAGCATTAGGTTTCTTTTGGAAAGGACCTTCCTTATTTTCAAAATGGTTTCAGTCCCATCTTCTATATTTAGCTCTTGAATCTCATATCTATTTTTGTTGTTAAGGAAGTGGAAGAGTCTATTGGCATCCTCTGGCATGTCACCCAATTCCTCCTTGAATTTCTGAATAACTACTATAGCTATCTTTATCAATTTTGTTTGCTCAAAAATAACTTGAATAGATGGCCAAATATCCTTGACAGAGTCAATGATATTGGCCCATAATAGTTCCTTGGCTTGCCCAAGGGGTTTCTCTAATGTCAAGTCTTTCTCCATAGCTTTGACTCTTTCACTCATTCTGCTGACCTTTTGTGCCTCTTCCTTTTGCATAATTTGGGCAAGTTTGTAGTCAGTCTCTAAACTTGCCACCTTTTCCTTCAGTCTATTCATTTATGTAGCCTAAATTGACATCTCTTCCATGGCTCTAACTAATTCTGTAGCTTTTTCTCTCGATGCACCTGCTGTTGTAGACTCTACTATAACTGGTAATGCTATGGTAGGTGGAGCTGTTGGTGCAAGTGAAGCTGCCAGTGTAGAAGGGACTATTGTAGATACTGTAGGGATGAAATTTGTAGAAGTTGTGGCAATGTCAGTTTGTTTTAATTGGATCAAGCTATCTAATTCTTTCTTTGTCTCCCTGAGTTGATCATTGAGTTTTAGGACCAAGTCCATTAACTCTTCATGTCTGGTTTGGCCCTCTATGACTTCAAGTGTTTGAAGATGTTGCATCTGAGGTATCTTCAATTGCTTCCTCAGTGCAACAATATCATCGCTTTTCTTCTTTATCAGCTGCTTAGTAGCCTTTATATCTTTGGGATCACGTCCCAACTCAATAACCAAGTCTTCTAACGACTTAATCCTTGTATCCTTGGCATGAAAGGAGGCCTTATCCAACTGAAATTGTGCCAAAATATTGTTCAATGAGTTTTGTAACTGATGGGTAGCTATGGCTTTACCTGTTAGGGTGGAGTATATCATCTCTCCAGCCTATTTATGTAGTTCTATCTGGTTTATTGGATGAATATCCCTTGCCAATACTTCAAAGTCAACCCTCTTGAAACCAGATGATGCTTTGGGCTATTGTGCTGTAGGTTTGATAAAGGACATATGCAGCTTTCGCTCCTTGATGTGAAAGGATGACATCAGCCCTGTTTGATTTGTGGGAGTGAGCTTTAGGTATTGAGCATGTGTTTGAGCTTTCATCTTATTCCTCATTTTGATTTCTTTATACCTTTCCTTTATGTCCTAGTCTTTGTCAACAGGGCTACTGAATGAAGACACTCCCACACTTAGCTGCCTTTCGAACATCTAAGTATGTGATGTGGAAAGCTCTTGTATGTCTTCAGATGGAGTTGTGGGCCTGCTTCTGTCTATCTCTGTGTTGGTTACCTATGCTAATCCTTCTGTATATTCCTGTTGAGAGGCCAGATTGAGCCTTTGCCTCTTGTTGTGACTTGTTTCCTGTTGCAGATTAGAGGTGTCCATTTCTAAAGTGGAAGATCCCTCTCTGTTTCGTTTTGGATTTTTCTCCTCATTTTGAGGAGTCTGCATGACTAGAGGGGTGCTCATGGATATTTCTTGCTCTCCTGGTACCTGCAGAAAAGAGCTCTCATCAAGCTGCTTCTCCAAATAAATCAGAGTATTTTTTACATCTACCCTTGTGCTATCTTTGTCTACTAAGGTATTTTCCACCTAGTCTATCTGATTTGCATATGCCTCTATTTCTGGTATGGGGTGGTGGATGAAAGGTCCTAGCTTGACCTTTTGCCTTTTCTTGGTAATGAATTCTAAAGGGTCATATCTCTATACAAAACTCCTTTGGAATTTAATTCTTTGCAAGATCAGGTCTATTTCCTTGCCTCTCTATAATTGCATATGAAGGGACCTAATTGGTCTTTTATTTTGAAATAGGCCTTCTTCTTAGCATTGACAAAGTTGTCTTCATCTACATTGATGATCTATCTGTAATATTATAAGGTAAACAACCTCATAGGGAGGTATTTTGACAACTTATATGGTGCAAGCAGGAAAGCATATATTCTTATGTCTATGTGGTTTTGGTAAAGGTACCAATCTCCCACCTTGGTTTGCTTAGAAAGTTGGAGGACTCTTTTTATCTTTGGACTTATCCTAGGTGGAGGATTTCTAGTGAGCATAGTCATGATTGGATACACAAAAGAATCTATAAATTCTAAGTATGTGTATGGTGATCCAAACTCATGTAAAAGTGGGGTCCAAAAAAATGACAGATTTGGGTTGGCCCCTAGTGTTAAGCTTCTAGAGAGTGAAAGGAAACTTATCCGGCTGATAATACAAAAATAGATGGTACAATACAGAGGAGCATTTGAATACTCTCTCATTGCCCATTCTTGTGATCTTCTCATGCATTCTATCAGCTATGAAATTGGCAAAGTCGTATGTGGTTGCAGGAGGCTACCCTCGGGTATAAATGGACATGAAGGAAAGAATAAGTTCATCAATATATTCACTGGTAGAGTAACCCAAAACACATCATATCATGGTTACAATGTACTGGCCCCATTTAGAGAAAATAGTTGATACATATGGAGGGGGATCCTTAGGGATGTATTTTTCCTCTCTAATGAAGGTTTGGAACAACTGGGCCAATATTGATGGGCTTAGCATGGAATACTGGTCCAATAGGTCTCCAATTGAGAGTGGGGTTAGGTTTGGCCCTAGTTGGAACTGCAACATTTCATTAATGGAATTAGCTGTGATAATGAATAGAACCTTCTGGTCATGAGACATTATGGCTCTATGGCTGGGGATGTAGCACACATAGCACATATAAACAACTTCTGGAAAGATATGAACTTAGGGGAACTGGTATCTGGGTAAATTGGACTCCCAGAGGCCAATGTCATCTGGATGGTTCAGGTGTCTATCTTTTCTTAAGTAATGAATTTTTAGCAAGAGCTCTATTGAAGTTGTGTCTTTGATTTGGAAATCCCTGTCAGCCAGGGGAAGGTGGTCCAAGTCTAAGTGTGGAGTGGTAATGGGTCTAACGTCCATGGCGATAGGGGCAGCCATAATTCAGTTCTTGTGGATTTGAATTATGCTCTCGGGGGGTTTTATCAGAGGTTTTGAGACTTTTTAGAGGGTTTAGGCAAGCAATTTCTTAAAATTGGCAGTATTCTTACTCAATTTTTAAATCAAAACACTGCACAGGCTAAAGGTTTTGAAATTTGCAGGGGTAAGAGGTAATTCGTGGTGAAATACCTAGAATTGGGTGAATTGGCTCTAAAAATGGTGGTTCACGGTAGCTGCAGTGGTTGGCGTAGTCCTAGTACGGACTGAAAAAGTTAGCTGGGTTGTCTACAGTGCCTTCTGGAGCAGACTTGAAAGTTTGGTCGTAAATTTGGTGTTCGCGAGGATTGCAATGGTTAATAGAGTTTACATAGAGAATGTGTGGAACAAGGGCAAAAGAGGGCTTCGCGACCTTTTATAGAGAAAATGATTGGTTTTGGTGGGTTCATTTTCGAATTAACAGTTGACTATTTTTCGATTAAGTGGGGGAAGCAGTTTTGGAGGGCCATCACACCACTTTTGTGGTGTGGGCGGTATTCGAGAGGGGTCACCCAATACGATACAACATTTGAAACATAGCATCTGGGGGCTCGGGTAAAACTACTTTATCAGGTGGTTATCGTTCAGCCATCGAGCACGGCCGATATGGTTGTCTGCCATTGGATGAGGGGGGCTTGATGATCAAAGACAGTCAGGTGTAAGAGCTGCGCGGGGGGGGAATGAAAGGAGTTGATGGGGGGGCCCAGGGGTTTAATTATGATGGTTCAGAATTATTTTAGGGATAAATCAAAGGTTTAAAATGATCGGGCTGGGCTTAATGAGGGATTAGGAAGTCAGGTGAGGTTAATACCGGGATTAACTTAAGTTTATCGGGATTAGGTAAACTAAGTAAGGTTATATCAGGGTATGGGGAATATTTATTAGTTTTTATTAAAACCAAAGGTTGGGGTATTTTATATAGGGATTTAATTATATTACGGGATAATTGGATTTCAAGGAATTTACATAATAATATTAGAAATTAATATGAAATATAAAGGGCAGAGTGGGTTTTTTCTAAGTAAAAAGGTGGAATGTCACATTTGTGTGATTTTCATACCTTCAATACTTAGGATAAAGTGTTTTTCGTGGATTTTTGTGTGAAAAGGGATTTATGTGGGGGTTCCCACTTTTCCTAGGTAAATGTTGTCAATCATAGGAAAGTGTGAGTTTATTAGGGAAATGAGGGGAAATGAAGGGAGGTGAATTTTTTATGAAGGGGGTTCTATTACTTGTTGTCCATAAGCCATCAAGCTAAGGGTCTGGTCCCTCCAAAAGTCAGAGAAATGCTCTGAGCCTTTTTACTTGTAGGATTTAAGTACTAGAACTTATTTATGAGAAATTAGTGAAGTAAGGGGTGAAATGAATGAGGGGATTTTAAATAAACCAAATTGTGAACCATTGTCATTTGCTTTGTTTACTGCTTGTGCATATTTGAAAGATGCATTTAAAACAATGACATAATTGATTTTGTGTAATCACATGATATTTTTGCAACCTTTCTACTACTTACCCATTTACTTACCCTACCATTTTTTCTTCACTTTATTTAGGTGCATTTAGGCTAGCAAACCCTTATCAATCTTTTTCTTTTCTTTTACAAAGTAAACTATCTAATTCTAACCTTATATCATCCAAGGGCTCAAATTAAACTGATGAGCTCCTTTTATTTACTCTACCTATCTAATGATCTGCCAAGATTACACTGTTTGGTCAGATTTTATTCTTTAACTATAAACATAAAATTCAAAGCATGAAATAGCTAAGTTTAAACAATTTGACTATCATGGATTGTGGCATGAGTAACAAGTTTCACACAATCATTATTATGCATAAAAGTAAATAGTAGTGGCATTTTGACTTGCTCACTTTCATGGTCTTTTTTTGACTTTTGGGGTTCATATATGTTCAATTTTTTGACATTTTCTTATTCTTTTTGTCCTTTGATTATTCTTTTAGGACATACCCTCTTTACATTTTTTTAAATTTTTAATATGGAAAACATTTGCAGAAAGCAAAGGTATGTACAATATTACGAGGCTTCACCTTAGTCATTCAAAATTATGACTCCTATTGGTATAGGAACCTAACAGTGGCTCCACTTGGGGATGAAATTTTCTAGTGAAATGTCATGAACTTTGTAGATCAGTGGCCCCTGAATTGCTGTTGATGTTACCTCGCAAAATGTTCCTCTATGCTTCTACATTATTGATAATTATGACAATGAATCTTTCAAAGCTTAGGGCCTTCTCTTCAAGCTTTAACTTCAAGAATCACCATCCAATCCAATCTATACTTTTGAAAATAGAATATGTACAAATGGGAAATGACAATTAGTAACTAGGTTCAAAGTAATGTTTTAGCATTCGACCATTCACTAGTCCACTTTCTCCTTCTATACCATCAAGTTCTCTAAGGAAGAAATCATTATTTCCTCTGTAAGTATAGATGACATAGGGACCTTTCCATAGGAAATCAAATTTCCCATGTTTACCTTTGTTTTCTCTCCTTGAATCCCACTTTAGCACCTTGTCCCCAAGGTATAAATCTTCAGCCTTGGTTCTTTTATCAAAAATATTTTTAACCCTTTCTTGCACAACATGAGACCTAATATAGACCTCTTCCCTAGTTTGTTGAAGGTGAATAGTTCAGTTGATTCTTCTTTGGATACTATTTGGTTCAACATGCAATTCTTGAAGTAACTTCATCACTGGTGTTCCCAAGGAAGATGGAAAAACAACTTCCATCCCATAAAATAGTTGATAGGGAGAAGCACCAATTGATTTCTTAGTGGTTAGTCTATCTGCCCATAAGGCATTGTCTAGATTTTTATTCCATGTTTTTTTATTGTCCTCTAGTAACTTCTTGATGATGTTTGCCAGGGTTTTGTTTGAGGATTTTTCCAGTCCATTTCCTTGAGGATAATAAGTTGTAGAATGACCTGGGGTGATATGATACTTATTGCAGAAATCTATCATTCTTTTAGATTTAAAGGTTGTTGCATTATCAGTAATGAGCTTAGTTGGACATCCAAATCTTGATAGAATGTTGGTTTCAAGGAAGGTCATGATAACAGTATTTGTGGCTTTCCTTGAAGGTATGGCCTCTATCCATTTTGTGAAATAGTTTGTGGCTGTGAGGATCCATTTGTGCTAGGCAGAGGAGGGTGGATTAATTTCACCAATGAAGTCTAAACCCAATTGTTGAAAAGGTATTTCAATAGAGATTGGCTTGAGGGGTAAAGGTAAAAGCTTTTTCTTTCCCTCAAAAATTTGACATTTGTGATAGGAGGTCACATATTTCTTGACATCAAAAAACAAGGTAGGCCAGTAAAAACCAGCTCTAAGGATTTTATCTATAGTGGTCTTCTAGTAAAGGTGTCCTCCACAGTCACCTGCATGAAACTCTTGTAAAAATCTGTCAGATTCATCTTTTAATAAGAAATTAAGAAGAATACCTTCATGATCTCTCCAAAACAAAGCATTGTCTAGTATACAAAATTTCAAGGATTTCATCTTTAAAAACTTGCTTTTAGTCCTAGATAATTTAGGAGGAGCTTGTAAGTTCTGTAAAACATAAATAATATCAGCATACCAAGGTGATTCAATAAAGGCTTGGCTGATTAGTGGAGTCACCATCTCCTCTCCATCATCTATTTCTGTAATAAAGTTTATATCCAAGGCCTGACAGTTCGATTCATCCATGAGCTTGGCTAAACCTTGGCCCTTGATTAACTTGGTAGGTTTTATTTCTATATCATACTCTAAAATAGTAGCAATCTACTTTCCCCTCTTGCCATCAGGACCATCCTCAGTTATGATGTCTTTGACCACTGAATTTGTAATGTAGGCTACTATATGAGAAAATAAGATGTATACTCTAAAGTCTTTAATGGCTTTGACTAAAGCCAATGCCTGTTTTTCCATTATATTGTATTTTAAAGGGGCATCTCTCAGGGCTTTGCTAAAGAAAGAAATAGGTTGTTTATAGCCCTGGTCATTTTTCTGCAATAGAACTACAACTACTGTGTGCTCAGAAGCAAAGGAAAATAAGATAAAATCTCTGTCAAGTGTTTTAGTTAAGGCCAGTTTAATGTCTTCAAAAGATTTCTTAGCCTCAACAGTCCATTTCATGGTTGAATCCTTTTTCAGCATATTGTTAAGTGATCTAATTAATTATGCTAGATTAGATATAAATCTTCTAAGAAAGTTAATTTTTCCTAAAAAAGCTTGTAATTCTCTAATGTTCCTTGGGTGTTGTATTTGCAAGATGGCTTCTATTCTCGCAGGGTCTATTCTTATGCCATCTTTTGAGATTATGTGACCTAACAACTTTCCTTCCTCTAACCCAAACAAAGACTTCTTGGGGTTTAAGGAGATTCCAAATTTCTTGCATTTAATAAAAACTTGTCTTAGATGATCCAAATGTTGATTGTCAGATTTTGAAAAAATAGTAATGTCATCTAGGTATATCACAAGGAAATCATGAATTTCTTTTGCAAAGGCTATATCCATAGCCCTCTGGAAAGTGGCTCCTGCATTCATTAGCCCAAAAGGCATTTTCACATACATAAATGTGCCCCAAGGAGTAGTGAAGGCAGTCTTGGGTTGGTCATCTAGATGAACCAAAATTTGATTGTAACTAGAAAACCCATCCAATAATGAGATTCTGGTTGATCCAACTACCCTTTGTAAAATGTGATCCATTTTAGGGAGAGGGTAATTGTCTTTTAGTGACACTTTGTTGAGGTTTTTGAGATCCACACAGAGTCTGATCTCACCAGTTTTCTTCCTAGTTGGCACCAAGTTTGAGACCCAATCAGAAAACCTAATTGGTGCAATTATTTTGGCATCATACCTTCGCTGAATTTCTTTTTCAATTGAAGGTAATAAGACTGGATTGATCCTCCTAAGTTTTTGTCTGAAAGGATTTTTATTTTCTTTAATAGGGATTGTGTGTTGGATGATGTTGGTGTCATAGGATTTGAGGTCCTCATAACTCTAAGAAAAAACATCCTAAAATTCTTTCAAAAAATCAATGTATTTTACTTTTTCAGTGGGAGGTAATGATTTTGAAAGTTTGATCAGTTTAGGGTTTTCACTGGTGCCTATATTACAATCCTCTATATCGAGCTTACTGGTTCCATTTTAGGTTTCCTAGGAACATTACTCGAATCAAATAAATCTTCCAGAGGGGTTAATCCCTTTGGTAAGAAGTTATCCTTGAGATTAATTACTTCAGTTTCTTCACTTACTATTTCATCAATCTTAATTTGCTCTAAGTTATCCATATCTGATTTAGTAAATTTGGTTCGGTTAAATCTATCTAGTTCATCAACTTCTATCTCGTTTATTGCTAACTCATCCTTAGAGTTAGGATCTATGGATGTATCAGTATCTATATTGTTATTTACAAACTCTTCTTCTCAAATAAAAAATTTATTTATCTGTTTATCATTATAAAATACTTGCCAATTCTTCAAATTATCTGGAATTGTCAGTCTATGCCTAACTTCAGCAGTGTATTGATGGTTAGGTTGGAAGGGTAATTTGCAATTGCTGGCAAACATTGATAAACTATGGGCTTGCATATTTTGTTTTCTAGGGATTACGACAAGCTTGGTTTCTAAGAAAGTGTTAAGTATTTCTACAATGGTCCCTCAATGGTCCCTCTATAACAACTTAATCTAGGTTCCTTTGTCATATATACAACATTAATCTATTTTATAACTAGTTCAGAGTCTCCCATGACAGAAAATATTTTAGCTCCTAGATTCCTAACTAATTTAAGACCTAAAATTAATGCTTCATACTCGACCATATTGTTAGTACATTTAAAATTAGTCTATATGCATGGCCTTCTGAGTGATTATCCTCCAGATTATATATCCACACTCCTGCTCCTGCTCCAAACTTATTGACTGACCCATCAAATTCAAGATGCCATAATATCTCATGCTCATAATTTTCACTATCTGGTGCAACAAACTTTTCATCCCTTACAACAGTTTGCCCATCTTGTTCATTGAAAAATTCTAAAGTTTGGTTAGTTTCATTTTGTGTAGAAACTGCAATTTATTTTGGTTTTGTATTAATACTATCTAAAATTTCTTCTGGTGTTTGATCAGCATTATACAGGATAAAAGAATCAATGTCTGAGTGTATGGAGTAGATGGGAAAGTTTTGAGGCCGATCCTGGCTACTTACCATGTATTTCATTAAGGTTTCTTGGTATAGTTTCTTAGGTTGTCCAAAAACAGAGATTGTTGCATATGACATATCTAGTTGTAAGGATCCCTGAAGTTTGGCTCCCCATGATTTGGATAACAGCATGCCATACTTTGGTGGGATGTCAGCGACTACAATATCCATAAGGATGCTTTTGGCAAGATATTGGACTAAAGTAACACACAAATATTTAATCAATCCTAGACACTTTACTTGACTGGAGTCAAATGAGAATAAGTCTTTATAAGGCCTTGTAATGTCTAGGTTTAATTTCTCCATCACTGATTTGGGCATTAAGTTGTGAGAGGCCCCAGAATCCAACATTGCATTGTGTAGAATTTTATCATGGATACTAAGGCTAATGTAAAAAGGTGGAACTCCTCCTTCTACTAGTTTGCCATTCACATCTGGGCCAAATATGAGTTTTGGTTGGTCATCAAACAAGTTAACAGAATATTCATTTTCAGCAATGTTTAAGGTTTGGTTTATCTATGATTTGTAAGTTTCATTCTTGATTAGTTTTGTTAAAGGAACTGAAATCTTAAGTTTTGCTATCTCTGCTCCCAGATTGAATGGCAAAGAAACTTTTTCTATTTGAAGATTTTGGATTTTTGAAGCAGGGATCTGAGTAGACTTGTCTTCCTTTCCTTTGTTGGGGATCTCCTTATGTGGATTTTCAGATCTGGTGCTTCGAGTTTTTTCCACTGGTTCCTTAGGTGGAAATGAGGTGGATGGTTGATTAGCGGAAGGTTGATAAGAGGTTATATATACAATGGTGGGACCAGAAGGATTTGGGTTTTGCCTAGGGAGAATCTGGAGGATCTTTGAAACAGGGGCTTCTTTTATTTTCTTAGGTTGATTTTGCACTATTTTCTTGGTTTGGTCAGGGACATCAACATTCTTTCTGATTCTTAGATTATACTATTTATGTACTTCAAAGATGGTAGAATCATATCCCTGTTTATAATCAAATGACTCTCTAGACTGGATTTGCAATTACTATAGCATATGCAGTTCCTGCTCATGTTGGGTTAGAAAAATAGTATCCTCATCATCTAATCCCATTAAATTGATTTGTGTGTCTTGTTCTGGGTCTTTAGGATGGGATGTTTCTGCATAATTTTCTTGAAAAGGAGGCCTAATGTTCTGATCTGGTCCATTTTTCCCAATGTTTTGATTTTGGTTTTTTCTAAAATTCAGGTTTCTAACTGGAGGTGCTTGTTGGTTATCCCATTGGGGTTTCCTTTCTATGTTATCTATTCTATCCATTAGTTTTTCCATACTTTTGGCTAAACTATCTATTTTGATGTCAGAAGGTGAAGCTTCATCTTTAGCAGTTCCTCTTTTTTCATTTCTAACTCTGGCCCTTTTAGCTAACAAATTAGCTTCAACACAAACAGCTACACTTTGCATTGCTTCTAATGTTGGGGGGTTTCTTTCCCTAAGTTGGTATGCCATATCTGTGTCAAAACCATCAGGGAAATTTATTAATGCTAAGTTAGGTGGGGGTCTAAGATTAACTGGGATGGCATTATATATACTGTTGAATCTAGTGCAATAATCTTGAACAATTTCATTAGGTCCCCTTCTAATATTTTCATATTCTGAAAGGATTTGTAGGGGGTTCCTTTTCCTTTCCCATCTGTTCAAAAATTGCTGATGGAATGCTTCTAAGCTATCAATACTATTAACAGGAAATTCTCTAAACCATTTCCTAACATCACCAACTAAAGTCTGGGCAAAGAGTCTCATCTGAACATTATCTGTATCAATTTCGTGCAACTCAAAGTAATATGTTATCTTTTTGACATGTTGTTGTGCAGTGTAATGTCCTGTGCCATCAAATTGAACAATTTTACTTTGGTAGTCTGCTGGAATAGCACCAAGTTGGGCAGGTAAAACAAGAGGAGAATATATATTTTCCATGGTTATAGGCTGGGAGGGGTTAAGATGTGGATGAAGAACCAGGACCAGTAGGTGATAAATGGGAGATGATAGGTTGGTGAGGAAGAGTAGGTACAAATGGTGGTGAAGAATGGACTTCAAAAAGTATTATTGATGAAGTTGATGGGAACAATGGTGAACTTAAAGTGATGGAAGATTGTTTAGAAAGCTCAGGGGCTGTGGAAGTACTAATGGATGATTGGGGAGATTTCAAAATGTACTCATCAATGGATTTGTTGGCCTATTGAACTTCAAGGTCTGCAATGAATTCAAGATCTAGAACAGTTTCAATGAGTGCATTTTCAGATTTTGTTTGTTAGGCCCCTATACTACTAGCATAACCCCTTATTGTTATTAGTAAAACCCCCTTATTATATTGTTGTACCCATGTAGTCCCCATATTGTTACTATTGTGCCCCATAGAAGCCCACTATTGTTATTATTGTTCCCTTACATTATTATTGTTATCTCGACTCTGATTATATTATGAACTCTTAGACTCCTATATATAGAAAGAAGGTCTTGTCATTTGTATCATATAAGAATTGTTCATTTGTGTAATGTAAAGGAGGTTTCCCCCTCGAAGAGGCTTATTTCTAAGGTGTTGATCGATCTTTTCTATCTTTTTGTGAGCTAGTTTCATAACATTCTGTATCAGCACTTTGGATTCTAGGGTTTCGCTGCTCCAAATAGGTCATCGTGGAATTTTCGCTATAACTTTCTTTTTGCATTGTTTCAAAAGCAAAAATAAAAACAAATTTGAGATGAACTCGCACTAAACCTCAGATCGACATTTTAGAGCTTGTATCACTATATTGTGGGAGATATGATTTGTGGAAGTTAGAGTTTTTGCAAGCTCCAGAATTTCAACTAAAACAGGTTATCGTGGTATTTTCGCTATACCCCTTTCGCTAGGAAGTTTTAGAAGCTAAAATAGAAACCCATTTGAGAAGAAATTATTCCGAACCTTGGCTTCGAATTTTATATCTTGTATCACTACAGTTTTAGAGATATAGTCTGTGGAAGTTAGGGTTTTTAAAGACCCCCAAATTACATTCCAAACAAGGCACCTTGGGAAAATCATCATAACTGTCTCTTTGAACATTAGATTGAAATTTCATAAGAAGTTACAGAAAGAGGACAGACTTTTTTTTCTTTTTTCTATTTTTCAGATCCAAAGGTCAAAACAGTGACACATGGCATTTCATATAAGTTTGGTCTTTTGAAAGGGTATATAATCAGGTCATCTTGGGAGATTATGGATAACTCTTTCTTGGAGAATCCAATTTTGATCAGACTGGTGGAAATGGAAAGAGGACACAGAGGGCTACTTCAGGTCACAATTTAAGAAGTATAAGAGCCGAAATTACAAATTTATAGTCGTTTCAAGATCTAGCTCCTAAAATCAAGAAAAGGGGATATGAGGAAGTTTGATGGCAAGGATTCGCTAAATTGGATATGGCAGATGGAGCAATATTTTGATCTACACGAGGTGCAACTGTTACAAAAGGTACATATTGCATCTTCATATTTAGAATCGGATCAATTTTTATGGTATAAAGAGCTTTGTTCTCGTAAACCACTTGTTACATGGTCAATTTTCATGGAGGAAATGATAGCACATTATGAGGATACAAAGAGAAACACCTTCTTTAGCCAATTGATAAATCTCAAACAAAAGTGTTCAATGGCAGAGCACATTGAGGAATTTCAAAAACTAAATATAAGAGTAAACGCTATTCTAGAGAAGCAAAGGATTGATGTCTTCATAGGTACTTTAAAGGATAACATTCAACATGAGGTTCATCTTTGAGAACCTAATTCATTGGAGAAAGCATTCAGGTGGGCAAGAAAAATTGAAAGCGAAATTATGGAAACAAGTAATCCCACCACTCATGACTATAATTATGGAAGTGTTTCTTCTCCTAGCCTTCCACAACCTACAAGGTTTACACCACAACAATTGGAAGAAAAAAGAGAAAAAGGTCTTTGTTACAATTGTGATAGAAAATGCACTAGAGGTTATAAGTGTGCTGAGAAGAAATTATTTTACATAGAGTATGAAGAGGAGGAAGAAAGGGATCAAGAAACATCAAAATAAGAGGATATATGCCATGAACCAACCCCAGAGAAAGAGGAAATGACTCCGACCATATCTTGTAAAGAATTGGCAAGAATTACCACTCCTCAAACTCTCAAGATAGAAGGACATATCAAGAAGAAAAAGGTTCAACAAGTGAAATATCGCATCGAGAAAGAAGAGACGAATCCAACCATATCTTGTAATGCATTGGCTGTAATTACCACTCCTCAAACTATCAAGATAGAAGGACATATCAAGAAGAAAAATGTTCAAGAAGTGAAAGATCACATCGAGTGTCAAGAAATGAATCTGACCATATCTTGTAAAGCATTGGAAGAAATTACCACTCCTCAAACTCTCAAGATAGAAGGACATATCAAGAAGAAAAAGGTTCAAGAAGTGAAAGATCACATTGAGCATCAACAACAAGTTCTCCAACTTTTAAAGGATAATGCCACTTTTGTGCAGAATCGAATGAAACAACAGGTAGATCAACATTGCAGTGAATTTTTTTTTTGATGTAGGTGATTGGGTATTTTTACAGCTACATCTCAGCAAGCTATTTATGAGAAGGAAATGTTGTCAATACTACATGAACTTAAGAAATGGCGACCTTATCCAATGGGAAAACACTTCAAAGTAAAATTGGATCATGATAGTCTTAAATACTTTTCAGAAAAAATATTATCTTTAGAAGAACAGAAAAAATGGGCCACAAATATGTTGGGTTATGATTTTGACAACATCTATAGAAAAGGAAAGAATTTTGTTGCAAATGCACTCTCAAGAAAGGATGAGGATGTGGAAGCATTATTTTGTGTTATTTCTGTTATCCAACTAGATTGGATAAATGAAGCAAGGGATGAATGGAAGAAGGACAAAGAAGTGTGGCCACTCATTCAAAAGTTGCAGAATATCCCAATTCAAACAATATTGCCAGAACTTGAAGAGGAAGGAAAAATCATATTAGAACCTGGAGCAGTCATAGAAACAAGAACTTGACAGTTACGGAATCAATCAATTTCAAAGTATCTGATCAAGTGGAAGAACTTACCCACTGAAGATTCCACATGGGAGGACAAAAATTTTATACAGAATCATCAAGAACTACTCAAGCGTTGAGGACAACACTTTTTGAAGGAGAGGGGCATGTTAGGCCCCTATACTACTAGTGTAACCCCTTATTTTTATTAGTTCAACCCCCTTATTATATTTTTGTACCCATGTAGTCCCCATATTCTTATTATTGTGCCCCATAGAAGCCCACTATTGTTATTATTGTGCCCTTAAATTATTATTGTTATGTCGGCTTTGATTATATTATGACCCCTTAGACTCCTATATATAGAAAGGAGGTCTCGTCATTTGTATCATCCAAGAATTGTTCATGTGTGTAATGTAAAGGAGGTTGCCCCCTCGAAGAAGCTTATTTCTAAGGTGTTCATCTATCTTTTCTATCTTTTTGTGAGCTGGTTTCATAACATTGTTCTAAATAATGAAAGATCAAATGACTCATAAAATGGAAGTTCTTCTAGAAATAACCATTCATTAGGGCATGAATTAGCTTTAACTAAAGGTTTCTAGCTAACTACTTTCTTCTTTTTTGGATTTTCTTGAAATTAGGTTGGGATTATCAAATACTGGGGTAGGATTTGGGTCTGGATTAGCCCTAGTAAAATGAGTCTTCCTGGAATCCAGAATTTCAAACATTTTAATTGTTTTTGTGAGATTTTTAAAGATAACTTCTAATAAATGACTTTAAGAGGCTTAAAATAAAAATTTAGGATTTTCTTAAAGCTTTATTAAGACTGAGGATTCAAAGTCCCCAGTGGATTTGCCACTATGTTATCACTCAAAATTTTTCCCTAGAAGTTATCAGAAGAAGGAAAAGACGGAGGTAACCACAAACCAATCTTTTAAGTATAGGCTCTAGCCAACCTATGGCTTAGAGAGGGCTCTCTATACGATTTATCTTTGTTTGCTGGGATTTTAGGCTAGTTTTGAAAGTTCAGGGGGTTTTGATTTGTATTAAATGTTGGATGGTGGAATCCTTAAAATAGATGGATAGAATGATGTTTCTGGACCATTGGGCTATGGAGTCAAAGAAGGGCAACAGAACTGGAATTAACTCACTAGAGGGAGTGTTCAAAGGGTAAGCTAGCAGAGTAAAGTGTAGGTCTTTGGGCCGGATGGGCGAAATGATCTTAACCAGGGTAAGAGAGCACTTAAGAATTCTCAGACCAGGATTAAAATGAGGAACTGAGATTAATCATGAGCAAAGGGCAATTAAGAATCCTTTGCTATAGATTAGAGGGATACTACCTAAACTAAGGAGCAATCAAGAATTCCTTAACTTAGATAAATAGAGGAAAACATTAAAATGCATAATAGTTAAAACAGAGTGCAATGAAGCAAATTCTAAGATATCATTGCATATTATAGCATTTAGATTTCAGATACATTAAAGATTGTGGAAAAACTTTTAAAGAAATATAATAACACAAGAGAAAATACTTGTCTCTACTTCACTCTACACATAAATCTGGTTAAATGTCTTATCTTTATTCATTAATCCAGCTTGTTGGTCCAAATAGTGATACAATAGCTTACAATCTTTTGATCAAGAAGGTCTATAGAAATTTGTAAGAATCCACGCTACATACTTCGAATTGAGAAGTATTTATACAAACATTATTACAAAATATCTCAAACTAACTTGAGATTTAATGTAGGAAATACAAATATCTTCTTGCAAGAAGATAGAGACAACTATTGAATTGTTTCATGTTGTCCCTTTTTATGTGGTAGTGTTGGCTTTTATGGTTGGATTCATAGCCCTTTATGCTGGCTTGCAGATGTGGTCTTTTACGGTGGAATATTATTTGACTTTTATCTTTCACTTGATACTCTTTCAGCCTGATACTCTTTAACCATGTTCTCCTGTTTTCATCTGTTTACCTAGCTATTCTATTTTTACTATGTAGTAACTTTTTACTCTAAATTTCTCACAATAAATCAGTCATTATATCCCACCATTCTGCATTAGTTAATTTGACATTCATCATCTGCCTATATATCTCATCAGCTTCGGTATACTTGGAAAAATTGGGCTTAGTGATGAACAAGTGTTTAATCTCATGCCAGAGAAAAAAATAGTTCTCGAAGGTGTTATACAAAACTTTTCCTGTTGGCAGTGCTTTTATAGATGAAGTGCTATCTTGTTCTTTAGCCAACTTCCTGAGTCTATTATCATAGTCCAGTTCTGTCATAAGTTTGTCATTAATGACTAATGGACTCGACAATCCTTTCTCCCTCAAAATTTGGAATTTGGCCATGAATCTATCAATGGCCACCTGCTGTTGTGGCACTTTTCTTCTAAGTTCAACCTTAGGTTTCTTTTGGAAAGGACCTTCCTTATTTCCAAAATGGTTTCAGTCCTTTCTTCCATATTTAGCTCCTGAAACTCATATCTATTTTTTCTATAAGGAATTGGATGAGTCTATTGGCATCTTCAGGCATGTCACCCAATTCCTCCTTGACTTTCTGAATAGCTATTGTAGCTATCTTTATTAATTTTGTCTGCTCAAAAATAACTTCGATAGTTGGCCAAATATCCTTGACAGAGTCAATGATATTGGCCCATAATAGTTCCTTGGCTTGCCCAAGGGGTTTGTCTAATGTCAAGTCTTTCTCCATAGCTTTGACTCTTTCACTCATTCTGCTAGCCTTTTGTGGTTCTTCCTTTTGCATAATTTGGGCAAGTTTGTAGTTAGTCTCTAAATTTACCACCTTTTCCTTCAGTCTATTCAATTTTTTAGCCTAAATTGACATCTCTTCCATGGATCTAACTAATTCTTCTACTTTTTCTCTTGATGCACCTGCTGTTGTAGACTCTGCTGTAACTAGCAATGCTATGGTAGGTGGAGCTGTTGGTGCAAGTGAAGCTGCCATAGTAGAACAGACTGTTGTAGATACTGTATGGATGACATTTGTCGAAGTTGTGGTAATGTCGATTTGTTTTAATTGGATCAATCTATCCAATTATTTCTCTATCTCCCTCAGTTGATTATTGAGTTTTAGGACCAAGTCCATCAACTTTTCATGTCTGGTTTGGTCCTCTATGACTTCAAGTGTTTGAGGATGTTGCAGCTGAGGTATCTTCAATTGGTTCTTCAGTGCAGCAATATCATCATTCTTTTTCTTTATCAATTTCTTAGTAGCCTTTATATCTTTGGGATCATATCCCAACTCAATAACCAAGTCTTCTAATGACTTAATCCTTGTATCCTTGGCCTGTGAGGAGGAATTCTCCAACTAAAACTGTGCTAAGATGTTGTTCAATGAGTTTTGTAACTAATGGGCAGCTATGGCTTTGCCTGTTAGGGTGGAGTATATCATCTTTCCAGCCTGTTTATGTAGTTCTATCTGGTATATGGGATGAATATCCCTTGCCAATACTTCAAAGTCAACCCTCTTGAAATCAGATGATGTTTTGGGCTGTTGTGCTATAGGTTTGATAAAGGACATCTGCAGCTTTTCCTCCTTGATGTCAAAGGCTCACATTAGCCTTGTTTGATTTGTGGGATTGAGTTTTAGGTATTGAGCATATGTTTGAGCTTTAAGATTCTCATTCCTCATTGTTATTTCTTTATACATGTCCTTTATGTCTTGGTCTTCATTAGTAGGCCTACTGAATGAAGACACTTCCACACTTTAGCTGCCTTTCCAACATCTGAGTTTGTGGTGTGGAAGGCTCTTGTATGTCTTCAGATGGAGTTGTGGGCCTGCTTCTGTCTACCTCTATGTTGGTTACCCATGCTGATCCTTCTGTATATTCCTATTCAAATGCCAGATTGAGCCTTTGCCTCTTATTATGACTTGTTTCCTATTGTAGATTAGAGGTGTCCATTTCTGAAGTGAAAGCTCCCTCTTTGTTTCTTTTTGGATTTTTCTCCTCATTATGAGGAGTCTGCATGACTAGAGGGGTACTCATGGCTCTTTCTTGCTCTCCTGGTACCTGCAGAAAAGAGCTCTCATCAAGCTACTTTCCCAAATAAATCAGAGCATTTTTTACATCTACCCTTGTGTTGTCTCTATCTACTAAGGTATTTTCCACCCAGTCTATCTGATTTGCATATGACTCTATTTCTGGTATGGGGTGGTTGATGAAAGGTCCTAGCTTGACCTTTTTCTTTTTCTTGGTAATTAATTCTAAAGGGTCATATCTCCATACAAAAATCCTTTGAAATTTCATTCTTTGCAGGATCAAGTCTACCTCTTTCCCTGACTCTTTGGAATTGCATATGAAGTGACCTAATTGGTCTATGATTTTGAAATAGGCCTTCTTCTTGGCATTGACAAAGTTGACTTCATTTGCATTGATGATATGTCTGTAATATTCTAAGGAAAACAACCTCATAGGGAGGTATCTTGGCAATTTATATGGCGCAAGAAGGCAACCATATATTCTTATTTCTATGTGGTTTTGGTAAAGGTACCAATCTCCCACCTTGGTTTGCTTCGAAATTTGGAGGACTCTTTTTATCTCTGGACTTATCATAGGTGGAGGATTTCTAGTGAGCATAGTCATGATTGGATACACAAAAGAATCTATAAAGTCTGAGTATGTGTATGGTGATCCAAACTCATGGAAAAGTGGGGTCCAAAAAATGACAGATCTAGGTTAGCCCGTAGTGTCAAGCCTCTAGAGAGTGAAAGGAAACTTATATGACTAATAATACAAAAATAGATGGTACAATACAAAGGAGTATTTGAATACTCTCTCATTTCCCATTCTTGTGAACTGCTCATGCATTCTATTAGCTATGAAATTGGCAAAGTCATATGTGGTTGTAGGAGGCTGCCCTGGGGTATAAATGGACATGAAGGAAAGAATAAGTTCATCAGTGTATTAACTAGTAGAGTAACCCAAAACACATGATATCATGGTTACAATGTACTGGCCCCATTTAGAGAAAATAGTTGATACATATGGAGGGGGATCCTTAGGGATGTGTTTTTCCTCTCCAATGAAGGTTTGGAACAACTAGGCCAATCTTAATGGGCTTAGCTTGGGATACTGGTCCAATAGGTCTCTAATTGAGAGTAGGGTTAGGTTTGGCCCCGGTTGGAACTACAACATTTCATTAATGGACTCAGCTGTGATAGTGAATAGAACCTTTTGGTCATGAGACAACACAGATCTATGACTGGGGATGTAGCACGCATATCACATATGAACAACTTCTGGAAAGATATGAACTTGGGGGAACTGGTATCTAGGTAAATTGGACTCCTAGAGGAAAATTTGATTTATATGGTTTAGGTGTCTATCTTTGCTTAAGAAATGAATTTTTAGCATGAGCTCTACTGGAGTTTTGTCTTTGATTTGGAAATCCCTATTGTTATCAGGAAAACTAGTGTCTATTCAGGGCTGCTAGTCCCACTAAGATGGGTAGCTATCTTAGAAACAAATAGATTAAAGTTACTTGTGTTTTCCTCTATGAGAGATAGATGAGAGAGAAGCAGAGAGCACCAACCTCGGTCTTTCGCTAGTATCCTTGCTTGCTTCCTCTCTCCTTTGATAGAACTTTCGCCACTCCTTCCTCACTTGTCTCACTTCAAAGAACACCTGTAAAGCCAAGGCAGCAAAATATCATCAAAGCATAGAGATCTATAACCATAAATAATGTAGGATGAGATGTACATTAACCATATAAATTTATACACAAACATGATTCAGAGATATACAGGCATATGGAGGAAAACTCAAATAGCTTTATTGATAGAAGTAGTAGAAGAGAGGATTACAACCAGGCTATCTAATCCAGCATCATCCTCCCATCATGAAAGCCCTCTTCACCTCATACAAAGCAAGATCACCCAACAATGTCTTCAAAGAGAAACCAACAACACTTCCTTGCAAATTACAAAATTCCAGCCTTTGGATCTCTTGGATGAGGGATCCATATATAGATGTTTACAAGAGAGTGAGTCAGCTTCTGGGATTTTGATTAGTGTCACTTCACTAATAGTTCTTGGTTCCACTTGGAGATTTCAGATCTCTTACTCATCCCTGGGCGAATTCAGAGAGGCAAGTGTCATATCAGCAGTTTCTAGAAGATTCTCTGGGTTTCCACCTAGCACACTGCTTCTGCCATTTTTCTGCTCTCATTCATCACACCCTACAGAAGGGATTTCCAATATGCATCACACCCCCATGTGTAATGGGCGAGATGTATCACACCCTATGCATGGAGCAGTTTGTATGGTCCTGTTTTGACCAGTTCTGAGTAGTTTTTCACAGAGAACTTCTGGGAGATAATGTAATCAACTGACCTTGTTCCTTTAGGGTATGTGTTAACGGGAAAAGTGTCTACTCAGAACGACCCTATCCCACTAAGGTGTGACAGTGACCTTAGAAACAAACAGGGAAAACTACTTTCGTATTCTTCTTTATGAACTATAAACGAAGAGGAATAGGATGAACCAACCTGTCTCTTGCGCTAGTCCTTTGATCCAATCTCTCTCCTCTTTGACAGCTTCCAGCTACCTGCTCCCTTACTCGCCCAGCTTCACCAAGCTCCTGTAAGATCACAAAAGAAGAAAACTACACAAAGACATGGATTTATATTCATAAATAGCTTAGGATCAGATTTAAGCTAAACATACGAATGTAACAAACATCAATGATACACAAGCATGTAGGAGAAACTCAAATAGTTTTATTGATATAACAAGAAGGTCCAGGAGGAGTTACAACCGATGATTCCTGATCCAGCATCAACCTCCCAGCAAAGGAATCCCCTCTTCACCTCCAACAAAGCATAAACCACCCAATACTTTGATATCTATCTCAAAACCAACATCAATTCTCTGCAATGTACAAAATTCCAGCCTCTGGATCTCTGGGATGAGGGATCCATATATAGATGTATGCAAAGAGGATGAGTCAGCTCATGATTTGACTAGTGTCTTCTCTCTGTCAGTTCTTTCTTCCACTTGGAGACTGGGAGCCTCTTACTCATCCTTGGTCGAACTCAGTGAGGCAAGTGCCATTGGGGAAGATTCTGGAAGCTTCCATTGTCTGTCCACCTCGCGGAATGACACTGCCATTTGTCATTTCCCGCTCAACACACCCTGGTAGTGCATTTAGGTGCATTACAATGCACCTAGCTAGTGTACTAGGGTGCTATGCAACGCAGCTAGCTAGTGGAGCAGCTGAAATGATCCTGATTTGACTGATTCTGAGCGGTTTCTGGTGGAGAACTTCTGGGAGAAGCTGCAATTTGTTTACCTTGTTCCTTTAGGGGCCGGAACAACACTTTTAGGGACTTAGGATCCCTTGGTTTATGGACATTTCATGCTTAGATCTGTAAGGCACAAAAATGTCTATAACAGTTGCCCCCTAAAGTATGAGGCCGTTTATCGGGTGAAATGCTTTATTAGGAGGATCCGAAGTTCTTTCAATGCTGGGAGGAGACCTGTAATAAGATACAATACAATACATTATCTTCATACTGTTTTCATGATCTAGCTGAGGCGGTCATTCCCATGCTCAGCTTTATAAATTCATTTTCATGTACATAGGACAGACAATCATCTGATGGTAGACTGATGATTCTGATAGAGCCATCATCCTTTTGGTAGGATGGTTATCTGTGCTGCAGTGCTGTACATTTCAATGTCTTTATTTTCCTGAATATATATTGCAGCCCGGATGGATGAGACTAGATCCGGGGTCTTCAATCTTGTCCGATCTTCACTCGAAGTACAAGTCGATCCATGTGAGAAATGTTCTGAAGTCAAACATGGAAAGACATCGCTTGATTACCAGTCAATGATGTAAACTATTAACAAGCGCGAGAGGAATCACCGATAATGATGATGACCCTCAAGGTATTGTAGTACAATTCACGTGGTGTGAATAAAGGACTTGGCATCAAACACCACACAAAATCTTTCGGTCGAATGTCATTGATGTATACCTGTCGCTGGAAGTGAGAAACTTGCCATTGAGGCATGCAAGCTTCAAAGTACTGAATGGGGTGTTCCTAGATCAGCTTCTTGGATAATGAGCTGGTGTCGACAAGAAGTGATCCGTCAAAGGAGGGCCTTAATGAATCCCACATCAATGACACGGAATGGAGCAAATGATTTTGATGGAGGTGAAAACAATCTGATGATATATGGTTCAGGATGGCGGTCATGAAAGAATGAAGTATAATGTATGGTAGTGGATGGGACACAGGTGACTTCTCTGGATGACTTCTCTTGAACATGTCGGTGACACTTATGTGATGGATTGGTAGCATTTACCCCAAATGTGGATGGTATGGCGCGACCATGGTGATGTGACCGGTGAATGAAACAACCCAACCCGACTCAGGCACGGAGTGGAAGTGTCATGTTCAAGAGTGACTTGCTACGAATAAAGATTCTTTGAGTTTTCTTCCCAATTTTTCCCCAGTCATTGGTGACTAGTACCTCTTTATTTTTGTCAAGCTTGAGGAGGATAACATATGCTTGTTCTATAATTTTCCCTTCGGGCAAACCCATCGCTATGTTTTAACGAGCCTAGCGATAGTGAAACTCATTCTCGTCTAAAGACAAGTTTGTCGCTATTAATCTTTTTAATGAGTTTAACGACAAAGATAACTCGGTCCTTTTCATTTTTAGAGAGTCTGAAAAGGTACATAAAGGTAACTCCAAAATTCCTTTTTCGTCATCTAATCCCTTAAGTCCGAAAAAATATAAAACAATACAGAAGGGATGAATTTTCGATAGTTTTAACGAGCCGAACAAAACAAGCGCTCGATCTTTTTGTGCAATAATCCCTCAGGTCCAAAAAGATTAAAATCTAGAGGAGGGATAACACTTCCGGTCGCTTTAACGAGCTGGAAGGCCAAAACTCGGCAATCTTTTCATATTTTACGAGTCAGTTGAAAAGAGCTTAAAGAAGACTCGTCTTTTGAGGAACGAGTGATAAAATGGGTAGCAGCTGATTCCAGGTAAGGTTTGGAATTTTCCAATCGCGGCAGTGTCACAAGGATGGCCAGTGAAATCACTCTTCGCAGCTGTTCCTCAAAATGGGTAAACAATCAAATGGAGGTGAATGATCGGCCAATGAAAAGTGGAGGTGACGGTGCAAATAGGACCAAGGCTTTAATAGCTGAAATGCTTCATTCACGGTGGTTATTTACCAGGGAATAGTTCATTTTTTAACGAGCTTAAATGCGGGTGGAAACATTTGCTCAGATCTTATGTTTATTTTTTAACGAGCTTGAACTATGCGCTAAAACTGCTCGATTAATCCAGTCATATGATAAGAAAGTCTCATATAAAAACGACAATTTTTAGATTTTTGCCCCACATCCTTTCTTTATGCAAGTTAGGAAACGACTAATCCAAAAAGCAGATAAATAATCGCTCTTTGCTTGCACTCCAAAAGGTTTGCATGCCCCCAGGTATAAAATATGGTTTCAAGGTTACCCCTCAATTTGCAGACAAAACATTTGTTCTATCAGGAGAGGCCTACCTCTTACAGGTCACCCAAAGGTTGCTCTATTCGCGGTGCAAACAAAACACTTCTTCGGCGATGTCTACCAAGATAAACAAAGGTGAGCGACGATGCCCGCCACTCACATAACTTTGACAAGAGAATCTTATTCTAGAATAACCCCTCTTCCAATCACGGACGGGGTACAGACTAGTCATATTTTCCCGCGGAAACCTACCCTATACCCGAAGTTTTCCTGCCGAGGCAGACCAGGACGCATGCCCCCTGGGTTTCAGTCGTATCCCTCCGAATTACTCGCGCTCATCGGGAGGACGGACTGGGGATTGAGACATTTTTTGCGTGAAAAGACCATTTAGGGATGGTATATGACTATTTGCTATGCGTGATCCGGGAAATGAAAGCTGGTCCACGAGCTTGACCACTCTTCCTTCGTGCAGAAAACACATTACTCTAAAGAGTGAGGAGACGATGGCTCCCATGCAATAAATATAGTCTCATCCAAGGAGTAGATTATAATCCAAGGGTCCTTGAACTACCATTACGTTCATTTGAACTGTCTTCCTTCTCAATGTTATGGGCACATCGGGAAGGATCCCTAAAGGTCGATTGGTTCCTTTATCAAAGCCTGTCAGATTTCTCATCTCAGGCAACAGCGATGGCGAACCAAGCACTTTCCAAGCAATAGAGGAAAGGATACTCACAGAAGCCCCCTCATCTATGATGGTACCAGCCATGACCATTTTATATATTTGAACGATAATTCGAAATGGTACACTTGCTGGTAAACGGGGTCTGCCTAGTTGATTCCAATCGAAGGAGACAACTAGGTTGCTTGGAGGTGGGACCGAGTAGATGGCTGGGTATGGCTCTGAGGAACTTCCCTCCTACAGTAAGGGAATGGGTAGATTTCCCCCATGTTCGTTGGAGTCTGTGTTGATGAAGAGAATTTGGACGGTGACATCCTTGTTCTCTTCAGTGACTGCATCATCCGAAGATAGAACCTCTAAAGGCAAGACCGGGTCAACTGCCGCCTCGACCTTTTGACTTTCGTCTGGTATGGATTCAGATGGTTTATCTTCGATGATAGGCGCTTCAGCCGACCACTTGAGCGGGCCAGCTGGATTCTCAACTAGCGACGGACTCAGCAAGAGTTTTTTATATCCAGGAGGAAGTTGTAACGGTGAAACCGGACGGTCATCGAAAACTCTTTTCGCTTCGTCTAAGAAGGGACAACGGTGGACGGCATGATTGCCTTCGCACAGTTTACAAGGAAATCTAGCTTTCCCTTTTTGTCCTGGGGCTTCACTTTCGCTAGTTGACAGTGTTCTTTCAACATGATCATCAGAGGTTGATGACACCGGATTGTGCAAACGAGGAGACCAGTCCCTTAGTATCCAAGGGATGCAAGGACAATCTCTGTGAAAGTGGTCTCCTTTGCAAATGACACATGGCGATTTAGGCCTAGTCGGTGCAGTGTGTGGATTTTCGTTAGATGACACTCGTTTTCCCCCATTCGCCTTTGGCTCCTTCTTCTTCTTCTCTTTCTTCTTCTTCTCCTTCTTCTCCTTAGGAACTTGACTTTTGGCTTTGCCAGCCCCATCAAGCGAAGAGGAAGGGGGAGAGGAAGAATTAGAGGAAGTAGAAGGTTGGTGGGCAACTATGGACTCGTCTAATTGCTAATTTGATTGTTCAGGAATGGTGGTGTTCTGAACGACATTGGTTGAGAAGAGCCAGACTAGCAAGCCAATTGTCAGTCCTGGAAGCGACAATGTGGCCATATGGGGTGCACCAACATCTCCCCAAGGGGAGAAGGGACTAGGATTTCCACCAAGGGGAATTCCTTGGTTGGTAGACTCCATTTTCTCAACCTAAGATCAACGTAGGAAAAGGGTATGAATATTCTGTTTAAAATAAATTTTTAGACGCTTTTGACACAACTTTTTTTTTCAATTTTTAAGAGTCAAGAAAAAACAAAAGATGACTCTAGTCTCCTTCGATTTTTAATGAGCCTGAAGTGACAAGTGCTCAGATGGACCTTTTCCGTTAAGGAGTCTGAAAAGGAACTAAAGGGACTGCTCTGGAGATCTAGGTAGAGGGAGTACCAAACCAATCACAAAACTGCAGAATACTTTTTACGGTACGGCAGTCAATCTTTCCGAATGCTGTGTTCGGTGCATTGCGATCAGTAGGGCGGCCGACACAGCTTCCTATGGATAAAAGGTTTTAAGCCTATAGGGGTCTCCCAATATATACTCGACAGTACGTGGGAGCACAAGTACGTACTGGCACTTATCATCTCAAAGTGGAGGAATCACCCAACCATCAGTGAGGACAACAGTTACCAGGCTTTACGACGCCAGAATACGTCTCTAGCCTAGACCTCTAAATGTTGTGCGTTAAGTTCCAAAGCGTTGTTAGATTCATTCAATTTATTTTAAGTTGATCTTTCTTATGAAGTTTTCCTTTTGGGTTCACCACGAGATGTAGATGTAATCCCTAAAAAGCAATATAAAGATGATAAGCAAACTTTTATCTCTTTTCAGCAATGAAAATCCTAGCTACAAGGGGAAAAGAAAGACACAATCTTTTCTCAAAGAGCAAAGAGCACACTGTAAATGCACTTTTCCTAAATCAAGCCAGACAGACTGTCAATATGAAAATGCACATGTGCATGTATTTGTTTTTCACTTTCTTAATATTGATGCCTAAAAGGAAAGTTGATGTACAAATCTGAATTTGCTTTCAAGTGACAAACACAAACAAGCTTCTTTTCGAAATCAAAAGGTAGAGATGATTACAACACTTTATGATTTTGAAATAAATACTCGTTTTGACACTAGAAAGTCACAAATTCAAACCAAAGGCAAAAGTAAAAGCATAATCGACTGTCAACAGCAAATAAAATTTCTCCTAAGATCAAAATCGACAGTTACAACAGATCTAAATCAGAGGACGACAATATGACTATTCTACTTTTTCAATGAAAAACTGTAAATGATGTAACAAACACACAAAGAACATCTACAGTCTTTTTGTACAAAGGAGGCAGAATTAAGGCAAAGAAAAGGGGTTTTTAAACAGACACATACACTGAAAGCAGGCTGCAAAAATCAGGGATAAAACTGAAAAAATGAAGCGAAGAACCTCAGCTGCACAAGGCTAGGCTGATCAGCCCACCTGTTACACAGAGAAACTGGATTGCAGCGCAGGTAGCCCTCTCGGGAACTGCGTTGAAATGAAGAATCTCTTCACAGAGCCTGCGCTGGGGCAGAAATGAGAATTCTATCCGGGTTCTGGGTCACGGTTTGTAGTTCAATCTATGGTTTTTGGCCGAGTAAAAGCAATCAGTAATGCACAATCAGAGGGTAGGTTTAAAGGAGGTCTAAGAGCTATCACAAAGGGCAATCAGATCATTTGTGAATCATCTATTCAAATCATAAACAGATCCAGTGAATGGATTGAAGTAGCAGATGTCTACTTTGCATTTGTTAATGGCAAATGCAGTTCGATTGCTACTCCTAAGTTTATGAAACAAACAACAAGAGAAACACAAACAAACTAACTAGACATCTCCCCCTTCCCCAGTGGAGTCGCCATTTTGTTAACGGGAAAAGTGTCTACTCAGAACGACCCTATCCCACTAAGGTGTGACAGTGACCTTAGAAACAAACAGAGAAAACTACTTTCGTATTCTTCTTTATGAACTATAAACGAAGAGGAATAGGATGAACCAACCTGTGTCTTGCGCTAGTCCTTTGATCCAATCTCTCTCCTCTTTGACAGCTTCCAGCTACCTGCTCCCTTACTCGCCCAGCTTCACCAAACTCTTGTAAGATCACAGAAGAAGAAAACTACACAAAGACATGGATTTATATTCATAAATAGCTTAGGATTAGATTTAAGCTAAACATACAAATGTAACAAACATCAATGATACACAAGCATGTAGGAGAAACTCAAATAGTTTTATTGATATAACAAGAAGGTCCAGGAGGAGTTACAACCGATGATTCCTGATCCAGCATCAACCTCCCAGCAAAGGAATCCCCTCTTCACCTCCAACAAAGCATAAATCACCCAATACTTTGATATCTATCTCAAAACCAACAACAATTCTCTGCAGTGTACAAAATTCCAGCCTCTGGATCTCTGGGATGAGGGATCCATATATAGATGTATGCAAAGAGGATGAGTCAGCTCATGATTTGACTAGTGTCTTCTCTCTGTCAGTTCTTGCTTCCACTTGGAGACTGAGAGCCTCTTACTCATCCTTGGTCGAACTCAGTGAGGCAAGTGTCACTGGGGAAGATTCTGGAAGCTTCCATTGTCTATCCGCCTCACGGAATGACACTGCCATTTGTCATTTCCCACTCAACGCACCCTGATAGTGCATTTAGGTGCGTTGCAACGCACCTAGCTAGTGTACTAGGGTGCTATGCAACGCAACTAGCTAGTGGAGCAGCTGAAATGATCCTGATTTGACTGATTCTGAGCGGTTTCTGGTGGAGAACTTCTGGGAGAAGCTGTAATTTGTTGACCTTGTTCCTTTAGGGGCCGGAACAACACTTTTAGGGACTTAAGATCCCTTGGTTTATGGACATTTCATGCTTAGAGCTGTAAGGCACAAAAATGTCTATAACAGTATGAAACAACAATTTTAGGGATTTAGAAGCCCTTGGTTTATGGACATATGTGATTGGCGTTGCAGTGCCCAAATATGTCTATAACAGTTGCCCCCTAAAGCATGAGGTCGTAAATCCTTTTGATGTCAGGTGAAATTCTTTATAATGAGGATCCAAGGTTTTTCAATCTGGAAGGTGACCTGTAATAAGATACAATACAATATATTATCTTCATAATATTTTCATGATCTAGCTGAGGTGGGCATTCCCATGCTCAGCTTTATAAATTCATATTCATGTACATAAGATAGACAATCATCTATGTGGCAGACTGATGATTCTGGTAGAGCCACCATCCTTTAGTTTGGATGATTATTTGTGCAGCAATGATGTACATTTGATGTCTTTATTTTCCTAAATATATCGTAGCCTGGATGGATGAAACTAGATCCGGGGTCTTGAAACTTGTTCAATCTTCGCCTGAAGTACAAATTGACCCATGTGAGAAGATGTTCTAATGTTGAACATGGAAAGACATCGCCTGATTACCAGCCAATGATGTAAGCTATTAACAGGCGTGAGAGGAATCACCTATGATGATGATGACCCTCAAGGTACTGTAGTACAATTCACGTGGGGTGAATACATGAGTTGACGTCGAACACCACGTAAAATCTTTCGGTCGAAGGCGATTGATGTAAACCTATTTCCGGAAGTGAGAAACTTGTCATTGAGGCATGTAAGCTTCAAAGTACTGAAAGGGTTGTCCTTAAGTCAACTTCTTGGATAATGAGCTGATGTCGAAAAGAAGTGACCTATCATAGGAGGGCCTTAATGAATCCCACATCTACGACACAGAATGGAGCAAATGATTTTGTGGAGGTGAAAACGATCTGATGATACAAGGTTCAGGGTGGCAGTCATGAAAAAATGGAGAGTGAAGGTATTGCAGCAGATGAGATGTTAGCTAGGTTGGTGAATTCTCTGAGCAACTTCTCTTGAGCATATCAGCAACACTGAGATGGATTGGTATCATTGTGGATGGTAGGGTGGACCAATGGTGATATGACCGGTGAACTGAATAACCCAACCTGACTCAATCATGATGATGGAGTGAAAGTGTCATGTTCAGGAGTGACCTACTACCAATGAAACTATTCAATTGTTCTTCCCTTTTTCCCTAGTCATTGCTGACCAGTACCTCTTTATTTTTGTCAAGCTTGAGGAGGATAACATATGCTTGTTATATAATTTTCCCTTCGGGCAAACCCGTCGCGATGTTTTAACGAGCTTAGCGATAGTGAAACTCGCTCTTGTCTGCATGGACAAGTTTGTTGCTATTGTTTTAACGAGTTCAACGACAAAGATAACTCGGTCCTTTTCAATTTTAGAGAGTCTAAAAAGGGACATAAAGGCAACTCCAGTGGTCCTTTTTCGTAATGTAATCCCTTAAGTCCAAAAAAGTGTAAAATAATATGAAAGGGATGACTTTTCTATAGTTTTAACAAGCCGAACAAGACAAGCGCTCGATCTTTTTGTGTAATAATCCCTTAGGTCCAAAAAGATTAAAATCTAGAGAAGGGATGGCACTTCTGGTCACTATAACGAGCTGGAGAGGCCAATTTGTCAGCAATCTTTTCATATTTTACGAGTTAGATGAAAATAGTTTAAAGGAGACTCATTTTTGAGGAACAAGTGATGTCTTGTGTAGCAACTGGTTCCAGGTAAAGTTTGGAACATTCCAATCATGGCAGTTGAAATACAGTGGCTAATAGAATCACTCGTCGCAGTTGTTCCTCAAAAGGGTAAACAATAAAATGGAGGCGTATGATCAGCTAAAAAATAGTGGAGGTGATGGTAAGAACACGACCAAGTTTCAAAAGATGATAGTCATGCGATCAAAATGGTTATTTACCGGAGGTGGGGTTCATATTTTAATGAGCTTGAACTCTATGGAAACATTTGCTCATTGCTAGGATTATTTTTTAATGAGCTTGAACTTCATGTAAAACTACTCATGGCGAGGTTTACTTTTTAACGAGCTCTAACCTTGCGTAAAACTGCTCGTGCTAGTCATATAATAAGGATGTCTCATCAGTAGGTTCATTTTTCAGGGAGCTTGCCCCATGAGCAACTTTTCTCCTGAGCCTTTTGTATGCAAGCTAGGAATGACCAACTATTGTCCTAGGGGTTAAAGAACTACTAAGGTTAGGTAAGATAGCTTCTCGGTGGGAAACATCTCCTTTACTTTTCCATTTCCATTGGTCCCGACAAAGGTGAATGGTGGATCAAACCAATCAGTTAACTTAAGAAGTTGAAGTTAGTAAAACTACGGGGTTAGAGTTATGCTGGTCACTTTTCACTTGCGTACGAAAAGCTTTGCATGCCCCCAGGTATAAAGTAGAGTTTCCAGGTCACCATATGAAAGTTCTCGCATTAGCGAGATTGTTCCATCCACATCGCAAACAAAACCTTCCTTGGTGATGTCCATCAAAATGGACAAAGGTGACTATCGTCAGTCCCAATCACGTAACCTTTGATGGGGGAATCCTTTTCCAGTCCAAATCCATTTTCCTAAATGGACAGGGGTATCAGACTGGTCATATTCCTACTCGGAAACCTATCTTATATCTGGGGTTTTCCTGCCGAAGCAGACCAGGGCGCATGCCTCCTGGTTTTCAATCACGATCATCGAATCAGTTGTGATCACCAGGTGGATGGACTAGAGATTGATTAGACATTCCTTGTTCGAAAAGACCAGTTAGGGATGGCATTTGACTAATAGTTGTGTTTGAAGCAGGGAATGAAAGCTGGTCAACTAGGTGGACCACTCTGCCTTCATGTGGAAAATACATCACTCGGAAGAGTGAGGAAACGATAGCTCCCATACTATAAATGTAGTCATGCCCAAGGAGTAGATTTTAATCTAGAGGTCCTTGGATTACCATCATGTTTAGATAAATGGTTTTCCTTCTCAAAGTTATAGGAAAATTTGGAAGGATCCCTAATGGTCGACTAGTTCCTTTGTTGAAGCCTGTCAGATTTTGAATCTCAGGAAGAAGCGATGGCAAACCAAGCGCTTTCCATGTAGTTAAGGAAAGGATACTCATAGAAGCCCCTTCATCTATAACAGTACCAACCACGATCATTCTGTAAGCTTGTACTATGATTCAGCATGGTACATTAGATGGTAGGCAGGGTCTGCCTAGAAGATTCCAATCGAAGGAAATGACTAGATTGCTTGGAGGTGGGACCAAATAAACAGCAGGATACATCTTTGATGAAATTCCTTCATGTGGTAAAGGAATGGGTAGATTTCCCCCATGTTCATCGGAGTTTGTGTTTATGAAAAGAATTTGAACGGTGTCATTCTCATTCTCTTTAGTGATAGTATCATCTGAAGGTGGATCCTCTGAAGACAAGATTGGGTCGACTACTGTCTCGACCTGTTGACTTTGGTCTGCTGTGGACTTAGAGGATCTATCTTGAATGATAGGTGATTCGATCGACAACAATGGTGTGTTAGTCAGATTTTCAACTAGCGATGGACTCGGCAAGAGTTTCTTTTATCCAAGAGGAAGTCACTGCGGTGATGCAGGACGGTTATCCAAAACTCTTTTAGCTTCATATAAGAAAGGACAATGCTAGAGGGCATGATCGCCTTCACACAGTTTACAAGGAAATTTGGATCTTCCTTTTGTCCATTGACTTCATTTTCACTAGTTGACGGTGTGCTTTCAACATGATTGTTAGCAGTTGAAGACACCGGATTGTGCAAGTGGGGAGACCAGTCCCTCAAGATCCATGGGATGTAGGGACAATCTCGATGATAGTGGTCTCCCTTGCAAATGACAGATGGAGATTTAGGTTTGGTTTGTGTAGTGTGTGGATTTTTGCTAGACGATGCATGGTTTCCCCCTTTTGCTGTTGGCTTCTTCTTCTTCCCTTTCTTCTTCTTCTCAGTTACTTGGTTTTTAGTATTACTAACTTCACCAAGTGAAGAGGAAGGAGAGGGAGAAACAAACGAAGTAGAAGGTGGGGGAGAAACTTCAGTGTCATCTAGTTGTTGATTTTATTACTGAGGAATTGTGGTGTTTTGAACGACAGAGGTCAAGAAAAGCCATACGGGCAGGCCAATTGTGAGTCCTGGAAGGGACAATGTGGCCATGTGTGGAGCACCAACATTCTCCCAAGAGGAGACGGGACTAGGATTTCCCTCAAGGGGAAATCCTTGATTGGTAGACTCCATTTCTCAACCTAAAGACCAACAAGGGAATAGTGACATTATTCCAATTAAAATAAATTTTATGACGCTTTGACACAACTTGCTTTTTCAATTTTTAAGCGTCGAGAAAAAGCTAAAGATGACTCTAGTTGCCTTTGATTTTTAATGAGCCTGAAGTGATAAGTGCTCAGATGGACCTTTTCTTTTAAGAAGTCTGAAAAGGAACGAAAGTGACTACTCTAGAAATCGAGACAGAGGGATTACCAAACCAATCGCAAAACTGTAGAATAATTTTTACCATATGGCAGTCAATCTTCCCGAATGCTTTGTTCAGTGCGTTGCGATCGATAGGGTGGTAGACATGGCTTCCTAAGTATAAAGAATATAGCCTATTGTGGTCTCTCAATATATACTCAATGGTGCATGGGAGTACAAGTCTGTACTGGCACCTGTCTTCTCAAAGAGGAGGAATCACCCAACCTACATTAAAAGTGATAGTTACCAGGCTTTACGACACCGAAATACGTCTCTGTCCTAGACTTCTAATTGTTGTGCGTTAGGTTCCAAAGCGTTTTTATGTTCATTGAGGTTTATTTTACAGTTGATCTTTCTTAAGAAGTTTGCCTTTAAGGTTCACCACGTGATGTAGATATGCAATTCCTAAATATGCAATCTAAGATGATAAACAGTCGTTTATTTTCTTTTTGCAATGAAAATCCTAGCTACTAAGGAAAGAGAAATGAAATTCTTTCAACATAGAGCAAAGAGCACACACTAGATGCACTTTTCCTAAATCAACTTCCGCATGCAATCTTAATGCAAATGCACATGCATGTATTGTTTTTCAGTTTCCTTAATGTGAAAATGACAAAAAGAAAACAAAGTATAGATCTAAACTATTTTCTTTCAAAGCGACAGTACTAACAATTTTCTTTTCAAAAAACGAAAGTAAAGCTAAGATGACACTTTGTGATTTCGAATTCAAAATTGCCTTCGACACTTGAAATACTAATGATTCAAATCAAATACAATGGCAAAAGTGTAATCGAATGTCTAGAAGAGGAATGCTCTGTAATACTCATTTTCTTGACTGAAAATGACACTTGCGACACTTTTAAATCAAAAGATGATAGTTCAATTAAGCTACTATTTGCACAAGAGAACTGTAAATGACGAAAAATACATAAAAAAAATTCACAATTATTTATCGATGGAGGCTAAATAATGCAAAGGAAGATGGTTTCAACAGAGATATACTGATCATAGATAGCAAAACTACTGAATAAAGCTGAAGACAATGAAGAAGAAACCAAAATCTGGAGGTAGAAACAGTCTCATCTGATCATCGCACCTGTAACACAGGGAAACAGGGATGCATCTCACCTACAACACACGGGAGGTGTGATGCATATAGACTACCAAGAAGAGACAATGAAATGGTCTAGGGACAAGATTGAGCTTGGTTTTTTTCTCACAGTTTGTAGCTAAGTTCAGGGATTTAGGCTGAGCTAATGATTGTCAGTAAACACAAAGTATAGGGGCTGATCTAATGAGGTTATTTGAGCTACCACCAGGGCACTTAGGATGTTTGCAAGCTAGATGTTCAATCCATAAACCAACCTAGAGATTGACTGAAGCAGTGTTGATCTACTTTGCAGTTGCATAGCAAAAGCAGTTTGAAGGCTAGCTGGCTTAACTTCAGGTTCCATCTGTTGTTTATAAAGCAAACAACAGTAATGAAACAAACAAACTATTCGCTCCCTAGTGGAGTCACCATTTTTTTATCGGAAAAACTAGTGTCTATTCAGAGATGCTAGTCCCACTAAGATGGGTAGCTATCTTAGAAACAAATAGATTAAAGTTACTTGTGTTTTCCTTTATGAGAGATAGATGAGAGAGAAGAAGAGAGCACCAACCTCGGTCTTTCACTAGTCTCCTTACTTGTTTCCTCTCTCCTTTGATAGAGCTTTTCCACTCCTTCCTCACTTGTCCCGCTTCAAAAAACACCTGTAAAGCCAAGGCAGCAAAATACCATCAAAGCATAGAGATCTATAACCATAAATAGTGTAGGATCAGATGTACATTAACCATATAAACGCATACACAAACAAGATTCAGAGATATATAGGCATATGGAAGAAAACTCAAATAACTTTATTGATAGTAGTAGAAGAGAGGATTATAACCAGGCTGTCTAATCCAGCATCATCCTCCCAGCATGAAAGCCCTCTTCACCTCATACAAAAAAAGATCACCCAACAATGTCTTCAAAGAGAAACCAATAGCACTTCCTTGCAAATTACAAAATTCCAGCCTTTGGATCTCTTGGATGAGGGATCCATATATAGATGTTTATAGGAGAGTGAGTCAGCTTTTGGGATTTTGATTAGTGTCATTTCACTGATAGTTCTTGGTTCCACTTGGAGCTTTCAGATCTCTTACTCATCCCTAGGAGAATTCAGAGACGCAAGTGTCATATGAGTAGTTTCTAGAAGATTCTTTGGGTTTCCACCTAGCACACTGCTTTTGCCATTTGTCTGCTCTCACTCATCGCACCCTACAGAAGGGATTTCCAATATGCATCACACCCCCCGTGTGTAATAGGTGAGATGCATCGCACCCTATGCATGGAGCAGTCTGTATGGTCCTGTTTTGACCAGTTCTGAGTAGTTTTTCATGGAGAACTTCTGGGAGATGATGTAATCAGCTGACCTTGTTCCTTTAGGGTATGAAAAAATGCTTTTAGGGATTTAGAATCCCTTGGTTTATGGACATATGTGATTGGGGTTGCAGTGCCCAAATATGTCTATAACACCTGTCAACCAGGGGAAGGTGATCTGGGTCTATGTGTGGAGTGGTAATGGGTCTAACGTCCATGGAGATAGGGGAAGCCATAATTGCATTCTTGTGGATTTGAATTATGCTCTAGGGGGTTTTATTAGAGGTTTTGAGACTTTTTACAGGGTTTAGGAAAGCAGTTTCTTAAAATTAGTAGTATTCTTACTCAATTTTTAAATCAAAACATTGCACATGCTAAAGGTTTTGAAATTTGTAGGGGTAAGGTGTAATTCATGGTGAAATACCTGGAATTGGGCAAATTGGCTCTAAAAATGGTGGCTCATGGCAACTGAAGTGGTTGGTGTAGTCCTGGTATGGACTGAAATGTTAGCTGGGTTGTGTGCAACATCTTCTGGAGTAGACTTGAAAGTCTGGTGGTAAATTTGGTGTTCCCGGGGATTGCAATGGTTCACAAAGTTTACACAGAGAATGTGTGGAAAAAGGGTGAAAGAGAGCTTCGTGGCCTTTTATAGGGAAAATGATTAGTTTTGGCGAGTTCATTTTCGAATGAAGAGTTGATGGTTTTTCAGTTAAGTGGGGGAAGTGGTTTTGGAGGGCCATCGCACCGCTTTTGTGGTGCGGGCGGTATTTGGGAGAGGTCACCTAATATGATACAATGTTTGACACATAGCATCCAGGAGGTCGGAGAAAACCACTTTCTCGGATGGTTATCGTTCAGTCATCGGGCGTGGCCGATATGGCTGTGCGCCGTTGGAAGGGGTGGGGGTGATGGTAAACGGTAGTCAGGTGGAAGAGCTACGCGGGGGGGAAATGATGGGAGTTGATGGGGGGGGCCAGGGGTTTAATTATGGCGGTTCAGGATTAGTTTAGGGATAAATAAGAGGTTTAAAATGATCGAGCCAAGCTTAATGAGTGATTAGGAAGTCAGGTGAGGTTAATGCCAGGATTAACTTACGTTTACTGAGATTAGGTAAACTAAGTAAGGTTATATTGGGGTATGGGGAATTTTTATTAGTTTTTATTAAAACCAAAGGTTGGGGTATTTTATATAGGGATTTAATTATTATATGGGATAATGGGATTTTGGGGAATTTACATAATAATATTAGAAATTAATATGAAATAAAAACGGCAGAGTGGGATTTTTCAAAGTAAAAAGGTGGAATGTCATGTTTGCGTGGTTTTCATACCTTCAATACTTAGGATAAAGTGTTTTTCATGGATTTTTGAGTGAAAAGGGATTTACATAGGGGTTCCAACTTTTCCTAGGTAAATGATGTCAATCATAGGAAAGTGTAATTTTATTAGGGAAATGAGGGGAAATGAAGGGAAATGAATTTTTTATGAAGGGGATTCTAGTTCTTGTTGTCCATAAGCCATCAAGCTGAGGGTCTGGTCCCTCCAAAAGTTAGAGAAATGCTCTGAGCCTTTTTGACTTGTAGGATTTAAGTACTAGAACTTATTTATGGGAAATTAGTGAAGTAAAGGGGTGAAATGAATGAGGGGATGTTAAATAAACCAAATTGTGAACCATTATCATTTTCTTTGTTTACTACTTATTCATATCTGAAAGATGCATTTAAAACAATGACATAAGTGTTTTTGTGTAATCACATGATATTTTTTCAACCTTTCTACTACTTACCCTACCATTTTTTATTCACTTTATTTGCGTTCATTTAGGCAAGCAAACCCTTATCAATCTTTTTCTTTTCTTTTACAAAGTAAACTATCTAATTCTAACCTTATATCATCCAAGGGTTCAAATTAAACTGATGAGCTCCTTTTATTTACTCTACCTATCTAATGATCTGCCAAGATTACATTGTTTGGTCATATTTTATTCTTTAACGATAAACATAAAATTCAAAGCATGAAATAGCCAAGTTTAAACAATTTGACTATCATGGATTGTGGCATGAGTAACAAGTTGCACACAATCATTATTATGCATAAAAGTAAATAGTAGTGGCATTTTGACTTGCTCACTTTCATGGTCTCTTTTTCACTTTTGGGGTTCATATATTTTCATTTTTTTGACCTTTTCTTATTCTTTTTGTCCTTTGATTATTCTTCTAGGACATACCCTCTTTACATTTTTTTAAATTTTTAATATGGAAAACATTTGCAGAAAGCAAAGGTATGTACAATATTATAAGGCTTCACCTTAGTCATTCAAAATTATGACTCCTATTGGTATAGGAACTTAACACCATCTACAACACTTGATGACCCCTTTTTATCTTTAGTGAATGACTACAAGCAATGGGCATAAGGAATAACAGAGTAAAGGTACCTCGACTATGTGTAGATGAGATTCAACTATTGATATTTGTTGATATCCTCTTCTTCATTTTATGACAATGTGGTTGAGTCATCATTTGGAATTATAGGTAAAAATTTCAAAAATAAATCCAAAAGAAGCGCAGGGGAACATCCACTTTACAAATGCTATGATGCTTACGCCATTCATGGACATGGTGTGAGATGTGTTTGGAGACAATTTATTAAAAGTGGGTTAACAATTCCAACTCCGTATCATGAAAAACTGGGAGTTAGAATATGGTGAGGAAATATTTAGCTAAAGACTCAAATATTCCATTGGATCACGAGGCTTTGTAAACATGCCATTGCATGATAGGGTGTGTGGGGGCGTGTTAAAATAGTTTAGTTGAACAGAGTCATCAATGATGCTATTGGATGAACACCATAAATGAAAGGTCATAACAAGGTTGGATATGTCAGCCCCTATTTAACTTTGAAGTTGGGAATGTTTAATGGTAGTGTTGTAGTTGTTGCGATAACACCTCCAAAAATCCTCGTAAACATAAAATTTTTGGACCCCCTACATCAAGCCTAAGCTTTGGCCCCGTTAGACCCTTCCCAAATTTTCGTTAGTGTTAGTAAATCCGAGGTAATTCCAAATTTTGGCTAAGTTAAACTAAGTCATAGCTCCATGAGATAAAACTGGGTCGCATAATCGCAACACGACTATAGCATATACCCACAACCAAGACAACCCTTGCGACCTCAACGACCCACCATTCGCAAGGTCACAAAGTCGCACTCCCGACCGCCTATATTCCATGTGACCATGCAACTCCGCGACTCACAAGGTCACAAGGTTGCAAGGTTGAGAGATTGCATTTCTGATTCACATCTTCCAACGTGACTTAGTGACCATGCAACTCCATGACTCACAAGGTCACAAGGTTGCAAGGTCGAAAGATCGCATTTCTGATTCACATCTTCTAACATGACTTCGCAACCCTTGAGTTGCAAGGTCGCACTATACCTCCACACGTGCGACCTCCACACATGCGATGATTTTATAAATAGGAGGGCACCCTGGTCGCATTTTACAGAGCTCTGTTGGTCGCACCAGAAGGCATAAATCCCTCTGATCGACTTCGCATGCGCGTCTGACTCCAGTAAGTAATGGTCACCCCTCCTGCAATGATTATTTTCTTCCAAATGGCATAAATTGCATCCCCTGACCTCTGGCTTACCTCCTGCCCTAGGGTTTAGCTCGTTACTTAGCTCTCCTCCCCGGTTGTGCCCCATAAATCACCCTGACCTTCCCCTACTCTTTCACTCCTCCTTACACCTGTTCCTCCTAGTTAGATCAAGAAACTGAAGTCTTACCTTTTTGAAAGTGACCCAGGTCCCCCCTAAGTCATCCAGAAGCCTCCTTTGGGACAATATGAACATTAGTCGCATGCCCTGTGGCTGCCATATCCTTCCCGCCATGACTTTGTGACTCTGCGACCTCGCGACTTCCCTTTCCTGCGACTCCACGATTCCTACTAGAGAGGGGGTGTTATAGACATTTTTGTGCCATATAGCATTGAGCATGAAATGTGCATAATTCAAGGGATCCAAAGTCCCTAAATGAGTTGTTCCTACCCCTAAAGGAACAAGGTCAACCAAAGACAGCTTCTCCCAGAAGTTCTCCACCAAAAATCACTCAAAAATGGTCAAATCAGGATCAATTCAGTAGCTCCACTAGCTGCCTGCGTTGAAATGCAGAGGTTACACTGGCCAGTTGCACTGCAATGCAGGTAGAAGCACTACCAGGGTGCGCTGAGCGGGAGGTGACAAATGGCAAGTTCATTCAACGAGGTGGAAAGACCCTGGAAGCTTCCAGAATCTTCCTCAATGACACTTGCCTCAATGAATTCGACCAAGTGATGAGTAAGAGGTTCTCAACCTCCAAGTGGAAGCAAGAACTGACAGAGAGAAGCCACAAGTCAAAACATGAGCTGACTCATCCTCTCTGCTCACATCTATATATGGATCTCTCACCCAGAGGTTCAGGAGGCTGGAATTTGGTATTTGCAGAGAATTGCTGTTGGTTTGAGATTGAGATTAGTACATTGGGTGATTTATGCTTTGTTGGAGGAGAGGAAGGGACTCCTTTGCTGGGAGGTAGATGCTGGATCGGGCCTCACTTGGTTGTATCTCCTCTTGGACTTTATTACTCTATCAATAAACTATTTGAGTTTCTCCTACATGCTGTATACCAATGATGTTTTGTTATGCTTACATGTTTAGCTTAATCTGATCTTGAGCTTTTTATGAATGTATATCTGTATCTTCTTGTAGTTTCCCTCTCTTGTGATCTTGCAGGAATTCGGTGAAGCTGGGCCAGTGAGAGAGCTGGGAGCTGGGAGCTACTGAAGGAAGGAGTGATTGGATCAACAAACTTGCGAAAGACATAGGTTAGTTAGATCCTGCTTCCTCATTTACATTCCATAAAGAAGAATACTCGAATAAGTTTCCTTGTTTGTTGCTAAGGCACTATCACCTCTTAGAGTGGGATAGGGGCATTCCGAATTGGATACTTTTCCCAACAACAAATTGGCGACTCCGCTGGGGAACGTATCTTGTTGGTTTATTTGTGTTTCTATTCTTGTTCTTCTCATAAACTCAGGAGTGCCGAATCGAAATGCATTTGCCATTTTCAAATGCAAAGTAGAGATCTGCCACTCTAGTCCACTCACTGGGCCTGTTTTTATGATCTGAACAAATTGATCCACAAGTGCTCTAACAGCCCTTTGTGATAGATCTTAGTCCTCCTATAAATCATCCTCCTAATTGTACCTAATTGATAGCTTTGATCCGGCCAAAAACTGTAGATTTAACTGCAAACCGTAACCCAGAACCCAAAAACAACTCTCGTTTCTGCTTCAGCGCAGACTCTGTGAAGAGGTTCTGCATTTCAACGTAGGTCCCGTGAAGGATACCTGCGCTGAATGTCAAAACCTCTGTGTTGGGAGTGCGTTGATCAGTCTTTGCCTTGTGCAGCTGTGGTTCCCTGCTTCCTTTTGCTCAGTTTTATCTCTGTTTTTTGTAGCCTGTTATCAGTCAGTGTACCTATCTGAAACCCCTTTTCTTTGCTTCAATTCCGCCTCAGTTGTATAAAGAAACTGTATTTGTTCTTTTTGTATTTGTTACATCATTTGCAGTTTCCCATTATAAAAGTAAACTAGTCATACTGTCGCCCTTAGATCTAGACATGTCGTAAGTGTCGTTTTGATCTTAGGAGTGAGTTTGTTTGCTGTTCACAGTTGATTGAGCTTTTACTTTTGTCGTTTGGTTTGAATTTATTCATTTCTAGTGTCGAAACAAGTAAATCATAAAGTGTCGTAATCATCTTTTTGATTTTGAAAAAGGAACTTGTTTATGTTTTCACTTGAAATCGAATTCAAATTTGTACAACAGCTTTCTTTTTAGGCATCAATATTAAGAAAGCGAAAAGAAATACATGCATTTGTGCATTTGCATTTTGATAGTTTGCATGTTGATTTAGGAAAAGTGCATTACAGTGTGCTCTATGCTCTTTGAGAAAAGTTTGTGTCTTCCTTTTCCCTTTGTAGCTAGGATTTTCATTGTTGAAAAGATATAAAAACTTGCTTATCATCTTTAGACTGCATTTAGGAATTGTATCATACATCTCGTGGTGATCCAAAAAGGCAAACTTCTAAGAAAGATCAACCTAAAATAAATTGAATGAACTTAACAATGCTTTGTAACTTAACGCACAACATAGAGGTCTAGGCTAGAGACGTGTTCCGGCGTCGTAAAGCCTGGTGACTGTCGATCTCGCTGATGGTGGGTGATTCCTCCTGAGGGACGATAGCGCCAGTACGGATTGTGCTTCCACGTACCATCGAGTATATATTGGGAGACCCCTATAGGCATAAAACCTTTATCCTTAGGAAGCCATGTTGGCCACCCTACTGATCGCAATGCACTGAACACAGCATTCAGGAAGATTGACCGCCCGTACCTTAAAAAGTATCCTGTGGTTTTGCGAAAAGTTTGGCACACCCTCTACCTAGAACTCCAGAGCAGTTCATTTTGGCCTTTTTCAGACTCTATAACGGAAAAATTCCATCCGAGCATTTGTCACTTCGGGCTCGTTAAAACATCGAAGGCGACTAGAGTCATCTTTAGCTTTTTCTCGACTCTTTAAAACTGAAAAAGCAAGTTGTGTCTAAAGCGTCGTTAAAATTTATTTTAAACGGAACAATCACCCCTTTTTCCTGCGTTGATCTTTAGGTTGAGAAAATGGAACCCACCAACCAAGGAATTCCCCTTGGTGGAAATCCTAGTCCCTTCTCCTCTTGGGGAGATGTTGGTGCGCCCCATATGGCCACATTGCCGCTTCCAGGACTGACGATTGGCTTGCCGGTCTGGCTCTTCTCAACCAATGTCGTTCAGAACACCACTATTCCTGAACAGTCGAATCAACAGTTAGACCAGTCCAGAGTTGCCCACCAGCCTTCTACATCCTCTAATTCTTTCTCTCCTCCTTCCTCTTCGCTTGACGGAACTGGTAAAACAAAAAACCAGGTTCCTAAGGAGAAGAAGGAAAAGAAGAAGAAAGAGAAGAAGAAGAAGGAGCCAAAAGTGACTGGGCGCAAACAAGTGTCGTCTGACAGAAATCCACACACAACACTGACTAGGCCTAAATTGCCATGTGTCATATGCAAGGGAGACCACTTCCACAGAGATTGTCCCTGCATCCCTCGGATACTAAGGGACTGGTCTCCCCATTTGCACAATCCGGTAGCATCAACCTCTGATAGCCATGTTGAATGCATACCGTCAACTAGCGAAAGTGAAGTCCTTGGACAAAAAGGGAGAGCTAGATCCCCCTGTAGACTGTGCGAAGGCGACCATGCCATCCACTGTTGTCCCTTCTTAGACGAAGCGAAAAGAGTTTTGGATGATCGTCCGGTTTCACCGTTACGACTTCCTCCTGGATATAAAAAATTCTTGCCAAGTCCTTCGTTAGTTGAAAATCCAGCTGGCCCGCTCAAGTGGTCAGCTGAAGCGCCGGTCATTGAAGATGAACCAGCTGAATCCATACCTGACGAAAGTCAAAAGGTCGAGGCGGCAGTTGACCCGGTCTTACCTTCAGAGGATTTATCTTCGAATGATATAGTCACTGAAGAGAATAAAGATGACACCATCCAAGTTCTCTTCATCAGCATAGACTCCGACGAGCACGGGGGCACTCCCCCCATTCCTTTATCGCAGGAAGGAAGTTCGTCAGAGCGATACCCGACTGTTTACTCGGTCCCACCACCAAGCAACCTAGTTGTCTCCTTCGACTGGAACCAACTAGGCAGACCCCGTTTGCCAGTAAGCATACCATTCAGAATTATCGTCCAAATATACAGAATGGTCATGGCTGGCACCATCATTGATGAAGGGGCATCTGTGAGTATCCTTTCCTCCACTGCTTGGAAAATGCTTGGTTCGCCAACGTTTTTGCCTGAAATGAGAAATCTGACAGGCTTTGATAAAGGAACCAGTCGACCTTTAGGGATCCTCGCCAATGTGCCCATAACATTGAGAGGGAAGACCGTTCAAATGAACGTGATGGTCGTTCAAGGACCCTTGGATTATAACCTACTCCTTGGACGAGACTATATATATTGCATGGGAGCCATCGTCTCCTCACTCTTTAGAGTAATGTGTTTTCCACACGAAAGAAGAATGGTCAAGCTCGTGGACCAGCTTTCATTTCCCAGATCACGCATCACAAATAGTCATATACCATCCCTAAATGGTCTCTTCACGCAAGAAATGTCTCAACCCACGGTTCGTCCTCCCGATGAGCGCGAGTGATTCGGGAGGATATGACTGGAACCTAGGGTGCATGCGTCCTGGTCCGCTTCGGCAGGAAAACTTTAGGTATAGGGTAGGTTTCCGTGGGAGAATATGACTAGTCCGTACCTCGTCCGTGATTGGAAGAGGGGTTGTTCTAGAATAAGATTCTTTTGTCAAAGTTATGTGTTTGGCGCTCGTTGTCACTCACCTTTGTCTACCTCGGTAGACATCGCCGAAGAAGTGTTTTGTTTGAAAGATTAACAGGACAATCTTTGGGTAACCTGAAAGAGGTAGGCCTCTCCCGGTAAAATGAATGTTTTATTGGACTAAGAAGGGGTAACCTTGAAACCATACTTTATGCCTGGGGGCATGCAAACCTTTTGGAGTGCAAGCAAAGAGCGATTATTTATCTGTTTTTGGGGTTAGCCGTTTCCTAACTTGCATGAAGAAAGGATTTCGGAGCAAAGCTTTGTAAGGTGCAAGCTCCATAAAAAATGGGATCTTACATGAGACATTCTTATCATATGACTAGATAATCGATCAGTTTTAGCACATAGTTCATGCTCGTTAAAAAATAAACATAAGATTGAGCAGTGTTTTTCCGCGTTTAAGCTCGTTAAAAAAAGAACTACCCTCCGGTAAATAATCACCGTGAATGTAACATTATCAGCCATTAAAGCCTTGGTCGTGTTTGCACCGTCACCTCCACTTTTCATTGGCCGATCATTCACCTCCATTTGATTGTTTACCCATTTTGAGGAACAGCTACGAAGAGTGATCTCACTTAGCCATCCTTGTGACACTGCCGTGATTGGAACATTCCAACCGTTACCTGGAATCAACTGCTACCCGTTTTATCACTCGTTCCTCAAAAGACGAGTCTTCTTTAAGCTCTTTTCATTTGACTCGTAAAATATGAAAAGATTGCTGAGTTTTGGCCTTCCAGCTCGTTAAAGTTACCGGAAGTGCTATCCCTCCTCTAGATTTTAATCTTTTTGGACCTGAGGGATTATTGCACAAAAAGATCGAGCGCTTGTTTTGTTCGGCTCGTTAAAACTATCGAAAATCCATCCCTTCTGTATTGTTTTATACTTTTCCGAACTTAAGGGATTAGATGATGAAAAAGGAACTTCGAAGTTGACTTTACGTACCTTTTCAGACTCTCTAAAAATGAAAAGGACCGAGTTATCTTTGTCGTTAGACTCGTTAAAAACATTAAATAGCGACAAACGTGTCTTTAGATGAGAACGAGTTTCACTATCGCTAGGCTCGTTAAAACATAGCGATGGGTTTGCCCGAAGGGAAAATTATAGAACAAGCATATGTTATCCTCCTCAAGCTTGACAAAAATAAAGAGGTACTGGTTAGCAATGACTAGGGAAAAATTGGGAAGAAACTCAAAGAAATTTATTGGTAGCAAGTCGCTCTTGAACATGACACTTCCACTCCGTGCCTGAGTCGGGTTGGGTTGTTTCATTCATCGGTCACATCGCCATGGTATCGCCATACCATCCATCTTTGGGGTAAATGCTACCAATCCATCACACAAGTGTCGCCGATATGTTCAAGAGAAGTCATCCAGAGAAGTCAACCGTGTCCCATCCACTACCATACATTATCCTTCATCCTTTCATGACCGTCTCCCTGAACCATATATCATCAGATCGTTTTCACCTCCATCAAAATCATTTGCTCCGTTCCGTGTCACTGATGTGGGATACATTAAGGCCCTCCTTTGACAGATCACTTCTTGTCGACATCAGCTCATTATCCAAGAAGTTGATCTAGGAACACCCCCTTCAGTACTTTGAAGCTTGCATGCCTCAATGGCAAGTTTCTCACTTCCGGCGACAGGTATACATCAATGACCTTCGACCGAAAGATTTTGCATGGTGTTAGACGCCAAGTCCTTTATTCACACCACGTGAATTGTACTGCAGTACCTTGAGGATCATTATCATTATCGGTGATTCCTCTCATGCTTGTTAACGGTTTACATCATTGACCGGTAATAAAGCGATGTCTTTTCATGTTCGACTTCAAAACATTTCTCACATGGATCGACTTGTACTTAGAGTGAAGATCAAACGAGATTGAAGACCCCGGATCTAGTTTCATCCATCTGGGCTGTGATATATATTCAGGAAAAATAAAGACATTGATATGTACAGCATTGCAGCAGATAATCATCCTACCAAAAGGATGATGATTTCATCAAAATCATCAGTCTACCATCAGACGATTGTCTGTTCTATGTACAGAAAAATGAATTTATAAAGCTGAGCATGGGAATGCCCGCCTCAGCTAGATCATAAAAGCAGTATGAAAGATAATTTATTGTATTGTATTTTATTACAGGTCTCCTCCCAGCATTGGAAAAACTTCGGATCCTCCTAATAAAGCATTTCACCCGATAAACGGCCTCATACTTTAGGGGGCAACTGTTATAGACATTTTTGTGCCTTACAACATTGAGCATGAAATGTCCATAATTCAAGGGATCCAAAGTCCCTAAATGAGTTGTTCCTACCCCTAAAGGAACAAGGTCAACCAAAGACAGCTTCTCCCAGAAGTTCTCCACCAAAAATCACTTAGAAATGGTCAAATCAGGATTAATTCAGTAGCTCCACTAGCTGCCTGCGTTGAAATGCAGAGGTTACACTGGCCATTTGCACTGCAACGCAGGTAGAAGCACTACCAGGGTGCGCTGAGCGGGAGGTGACAAATGGCAAGTTCATTCAACGAGGTGGAAAGACCCTGGAAGCTTCCAGAATCTTCCTCAATGACACTTGCCTCAATGAATTCGACCAAGTGATGAGTAAGAGATTCTCAACCTCCAAGTGGAAGCAAGAACTGACAAAGAGAAGCCACAAGTCAAAACATGAGCTGACTCATCCTCTCTGCTCACATCTATATATGGATCTCTCACCCAGAGGTTCAGGAGGCTGGAATTTGGTATTTGCAGAGAATTGATGTTGGTTTGAGATTGAGATTAGTACATTGGGTGATTTATTCTTTGTTGGAGGAGAGGAAGGGACTCCTTTGCTGGGAGGTAGATGCTGGATCGGGCCTCACTTGGTTGTATCTCCTCTTGGACTTTATTACTCTATCAATAAACTATTTGAGTTTCTCCTACATGCTGTATACCAATGATGTTTTGTGATGATTACATGTTTAGCTTAATCTGATCTTGAGCTTTTTATGAATGTATATCTGTATCTTCTTGTAGTTTCCCTCTCTTGTGATCTTGCAGGAATTCGGTGAAGCTGGGCTGGTGAGAGAGCTGGGAGCTGGGAGCTACTGAAGGAAGGAGCGATTGGATCAACAAACTTGCGAAAGACACAGGTTAGTTAGATCCTGCTTCCTCATTTACATTCCATAAAGAAGAATACTCTAATAAGTTTCCTTGCTTGTTGCTAAGGCACTATCACCTCTTAGAGTGGGATAGGGGCATTCCGAATTGGATACTTTTCCCAACAACAGGGGGTCAAACCATTTCAGCAAAAACTAAGGAAGGTGCATCCTACCTTAGAACCCTTCATACAAAAGGATTTAAATAAATTGTTGGATGCCTGCATTATTTTTAAGGTGAAACAATCAACATGGGTATCTAACCTGGTACTAGTAAGGAAAAATTCCGGAGAAATATGCCTCTGCATCGATTTCTGGAACCTTAATCAGGCGTCGGACGAAGATAACTACCTTATTCCATCCATGGAGTAGATCCTTCAAACTACCTTAGGTTCCAAGCTATTCTCTCTATTGGATGGCTTCTTTGGTTACAATCAGGTCCTGGTCTCAAAACCTGATAGGATTAAGACCACGTTTCGAATGAGGTGGGGAACATTCACTTTTCGTTGCATGTTGTTTGGGCTGATAAATGTTGGGGAAACATTCCAAAGGGCTATGGATATCATTTTTCATGGGTTGATGGGTTAGAGTGTGGTCGTCTACTTGGATGATGTCACCATTTTTTCAAAAAAAAGAAGCGATCATCTCCAGCATTTGAAGCATATTTTTGAAAGATGCCGGAAATATGGGATCTCGCTCAACCCCAAGAAGAGCATATTTGCAGTCTCGGAAGGAAATCTGCTAGGCCACATCATCACCAAGAAAGGGATCACAGTTGACCCTGACCACCTGAAAGCAATAGTGCAAATCCCTCAGCCAAGCACCAAGAAAGGTATGCAATCTTTCCTCAGTAAAATTAATTTCTTGTGCAAGTTTATTTCAGATTTTGCACAAATTTCCAAACCTCTACAAAACATGATAAAAAAAGATACAGTTTTCAAATGGGACCGGGAAGAAAAGGAATCATTTGATCAGATTAAGGCAACAATCGCAGAGGCACCTTCACTCTCAAGCCCCGATTTTGGCAAAGATTTTATCTTATACACTTTCACTTCAGATTCATCACTAGTCATAGTCCTCACTCAAAAGGACTGCGACCATGATGAATGTCCTATATCTTTCATGAGTACAAGACTCCAAGGGGTAGAGCTAAATTACCCGGACATCGATAAGCAGGCTTATGCTGTCTACAAAGCAGTGAAACACTTCAGGCCTTACATCCTAAAAAATCACATCACCGTAATGGTCCCCCATCCTGCTGTTAGATCCCTCTTCATACAACAAGAGTTGGGGGAGAGAAGAGCCAACTGGATGACATCCCTCCAGGAATACGACTTAGAATTTAAGCCCTCGCACACTGTAAAAGGGCATGGTCTTTGTAAACTGGCCTCCAAAGCCACAGATCTACAGGGCATGGAAGCTGACCGATTGTCCCAAGAAACAGAAGGATGGGAGCATGAAATCAAAATGTACAACAACGAACTCATCGGTTCACATGACTCCCCATCATGGTACGATGATTTAAAACAATACCTAATACATAGTTCGTTGCCTGAAGCACTGTTTGCTAAATAGAGAAGAGCCATTAGATTGAAAGCAACCTCATATTAGATGGTCCGGGGGAACCTCTTTAGGAAGCATCACCTTGGTGTGTTCCTAAGATGTCTAGAATATGACGAAGCAGAGCGGGTGCTCAAAGATCTATATGACAGATCGGCAGGAGGTCATTACACAGGCGACACCACAATGCACAAGGTTATGCGGGCAAGTTTCTACTGGCCCACTCTATTCAAAGATGCTCATGACTACATCTGAAAGTGTTCAATCTGCCAAAAGCATGCAGGCAGGTAGGTAAGTTCATTTCCCCCCTTGCAACCCATAGCAGTTGATGAACCTTTTCAACAATGGGGTCTGGACATCATAGGCGAGATCATTCCTCACTCATCAAAGTAGCATAGGTGCATACTCGCAGCCACTGAATACTTCATTCGATGGGTAGAGGCAATACTGCTTCGAAAGGTTAATGACAATGATGTAATATCTTTTATTAAGTAGCACATCATCACCAGGTTCGGCATTCCAACCTCCCTTGTTTTTTATAACACTACTTACTTTTCATGTTTGAAATTATATAATTTCCCTCTGGAAAATAACATTGTGTTAAAACATTTCACTAATTACTACCCTCAAGGGAACGGCTTGGCTAAATTGACCATCAATAACCTCATTCGTATCATCAAAAAAGCCCTACTTTCACAGCAGAGGAATTGGCATAACGCCCTCAGTAACACTCTTTGGGCTGACCGGGTCACTCCCAAAATCTCAATAAACACATCGCCATACTTCCTGGTCTACGGAAAAGAAGCCATCTTACCCCCCAATCTATACCTTCCTACCTTTAAGCTAGCCCAAGAGTCGCGAGGAACCCCTTGCCCATCTATACAAAGCCGGATCGATACCCTGGTGAAACTAGAAGAAGAAAGGTTCAAAATTAAGGAGAAGGTTGCCATTCACCAAGTCCAGATCAAAAGATGGTTTGATGGGAAATCCGCAGGGTCCCACAAGTTTGAGGTAGGTGACCTAGTGCTCAAATGGGACTAGGCTCATGAAGACAAAGGAAAACACACAAAATTTCAAGCCTTGTGGTTGGGCCCATTCCAGATTGTAGAAAAAATTGGTCATCACACTTTCAAATTACAAACCCTGGGAGGATGGGTGGAACCCCTTCCAGTGAATGGCCATGACCTTAAACATTACTTCACCTAGCAACCCCAGAGTTGCTAGGTCCCACCTTGTACTATAGTCTACCATTGCTTTCATAGATAGTTGTCATTTACCACCATTTAGTTTCAATCTCTAGTTTAACGGTTGTTTGTTGTTTTCTGGAATAAAGTAGAGATGGCAGGTCAAAGTTTAAACAACCCTACACTTTAGGTCCCTCAAACGCTCTCCGGATCTGTTAATAGACCAAATTTTAAGTACGACAAGAGTATAGTACGAAAGATTTGGTAACAACAGGGAATGCAATGACATGCATAGGTCCTCATTCTCACCCATGTCGGTCTATCCATGCTGCTTGCATGATCTAAATTCTTGAAGTCGTTCTAGCTCACTTGCAGTCTTAGGGACAAAAGGGGAGCCGAAGGAACCAACAATGAGTATACACATATCCTGGGAAAACAATAAGGACTCTGTAAGCTAGAAACAACCTCTTTGCAAGTCAAATAAGTCGGGATCCCTCATCCACCTAGGTTTTAAGCCTACATTAAAATAAGTGCGATATACACACAGGCAAAATAAGTGCTCATGAGCACCTACACCTTTCATAATAAGAGCTGAAGGACTAAGAAAGGCTTCTTGCACAAAGAGGTGAAGCAACGACTCTGCCGAGGTACTATTTAGGCTCACTGGCAGGGGAGCAACATTTACGATTTCTAGGTAGCGACTCCGAGGGGTACTATTCAGGCTCCATGGCAATGGAGCAACACCAGAGTACCATGACCACTATACCAGGAATACTCTAAAACTCATACTGTAACTTCGGTTCTCCCTTTCAGGCCCTAGGTAGCAGAAGGTAGTGCCCCCTTTCTTTTGCATGTGTAAAGATCATGATGAGACAAGCAGGACAACTGACCAACCTGGAAAGGATAACCTAGAATATCATCAGTGGGACCCGCAGCCCAATCAACAAATATCTATTTGAAGTCCCCTTAAATGAGGCCCGTAAACATCAGAGATCTTGGGATCTTCCAGGGAATTGCCAATTGTTGTAGCTATTGCAACAACACCTCCAAAAATCCTCGTAAACGTAAAAATTTTGGACCCCCTACATCAAGCCTAAGCTTTGGCCCCATTAGGCCCTTCCCGAAGTTTCGTTAGTGTCAGTAAATCTGAGGGAATTCCAAATTTTGGCTAAGTTAAACCAGGTCGCAACTCCATGACATAAAACCAAGTCGCACAATTGCAACACGGTTATAGCATATACCCGTAACCAAGACAACCCTTGCGACCTCGACGACCCACAGGTCACAAGGTCACAAAGTCACACTCCCAACTGCCTATATTCCACAGAACCATGTGACTCCACGACTCGCAATGTCACAAGGTCACGAGGTCACAAGATCACATTTTCGATTCACATCTTCCAGTGTGACTTTGCGACCCCTGAGTCGCAAGGTCACACTTTACCTCCTCGTGACCCTTACGACCTCCACACGTGTGATGATTTTATAAATATGAGGGCACCCTGGTCACATTTTATAGAGCTCTGTTGGTTGCACCAGAAGGCATAAATCCCTTCGACCGACTTCGCATGCACGTCTGACTTTGGTAAGTAACAGTCACCCCTCCTGCAATGATTATTTTCTTCCAAATGGCATAAAATACATTCCCTGACCTTTGGCTTACCTCCTTCCGTAGGGTTTAGCATATTACTTAGCTCTCCTCCCCAGTTGTGCCCCATAAATCACCCTGACCTTCCCCTACTCTTTCACTCCTCCTTACACCTGTTCCTTCTGGTTAGATCAAGAAACCAAAGTCTTACCTTTTTGAAAGTGACCCAGTTCCCCCCTAAGTCATCTAGAAGCCTCCTGTGGGACAATCTGAACGTTAGTCGCATGCCCTGTGACCGCAATATCCTTCTCGCTGTGACTTTGTGACTTCGCGACCTCACGACTTCACTTTCCCACTACTTTGTGACTCCCTGTTCCCCTCGACCTCGCACCTCCGCGACCTCATGACTCCTCTCTCCCCATGACATCCTACCATTGTGACCCATAGTCTGCCCCTTCGCATCTCGACCTCATGGTCGCACCTGATCGGTGGCCTCAATCACATTATCGCTTCAGATACCTTGTGACTCCCTCATTCCCGCGACCTCCCTTTCACTGGCTAATTTTTCTTTTGGTATTTTCAGTTTATGGTTATGCCCTCTTTCTCATCATGGGATTGCATTTTTGACATGCTAGGTGACATCGAGCTCGAGTGCATGTTCATTTCCTCTTTTGAAGATGATATGGGTCATCCAACTACTAGAACAGCTCAAGGTGTATCGGGAAGCAGGACATGGGAAACAGATCCAGACGAACAGTCACCTATCTTCACAGATACGGTATGAAACATAACTAAAAGCACCAGGCTTTCCTAGTATGAGATCTACGAAGAATTTGCTAAGAGGGATATCCTGGAGACATAGGAGGACTTTCACGTATATATCAATATCAAAAAGTCAAGGTTACATAAAGTGGTGGCTCATCCACCAATATTTTCATGCACTAAAGTCATCGAATGGGTTTTACAATGCATAAGCACAGAAGATTGGATGATTCGGAGTCATGATGGGGCACCTATAGCTACCATTGCTTCCTCGAATATCAACGCCTACTATAAATTTCCTGAAAAGTAGTAGATTTTTAACACCATGTGGCTCATCGGATTCACTACCCCAATGAAAGACATCTTGAGGAATTGGTGGCAAGAACCTATGAAGTTCTGGGTTAGGATAGATCAGGCATACAAGAGCGAAGGGCTACGTAGGGTGTATCAGTTAATCACTGTATTGATGTGTCAAATATATGGAAAGGCAGATTGCGATGTGTTTTATGGCACGTGGGTTCCACTCATGTATGTCATCACCACTCAGGGAACTATTTTCAATTGGGTGAGCATCTTGTCATCATATTTGAGAACCAACATAGCTGCCACTCAGAGCCCAGCTCCCGAACAACCCCCAGAATTTTACATGTCCTCATACCTCCTTGACACTATTTGTTCAAGGTGCCACTTTGAACACTGGAGCTGCAATTGGGACTCATTAGCACCCCTACCTATCCACTGCCACTACAAGGTTTTCTGGGACATGGCTTATAGAGCCACGTTGGATATAATATCTGAAACATTTATCATCCCATTATACCAATTGTTGTTCGGGGAAGATCCACCTTGCATGTCCCAAAGAGCCATGAGGACCATGGTTAAAGTAGCTCACTGGTTCCCTATCGATGAGGGAACAGTAGTCAGGGTGTTTGGTACTCACAAACCTCTGCACGCTCTACCCAGGTTCACCATAGATAGGACTCTTCTACGAGAGGTCTGCTACCAGATGACACAGGGTTTCTCGAAAGTGTTGCACAAAGGTAAGAAGAAACCTTGGCCACCTTTTCCTCTTACTATTGGGGCATACATAGTGGAAAACTTCAAGCAGGTGGAAGCGGAAGCTGAAGAACTCAAGGGGAGCCATTTCATGACCCTAAATTACAGAACGTATGACCTCGAAAAGATCGTAGCTTCCCACTGTAAGAAGGCAAAATTTAGTTGGTCTTACACCCACACGAGGAAGGACCTCGAGGACAGAATTAGGAACTGGTATAACTCCACAAGGGAGATCAACCCTAGTGAGCAACAAGCCATAGAAGATGAACTCCTTGATGATTTCAAGGATGATGAAAACCCCAGAGAAATAACACCAAAGAGAGCCGAAACATCAGGGAAATGAAAAGGAAAAGAAGCAGAAGATCCTCTAAGCGACAATGAGGAAGAAGAAATTACACTCATACAAAGAAATGCCAAACTGGCAAGAAAGAAGTGAGAACTGAAGAGACAAAGAGAACTGGAAAGCAAGCAATCGCAGGAACCCGACACTCAAAGCCAGGTCGAGATAGAGAGGAAAAGGTAGGAAGATGAGGAAAGGAGGCAGGAAGAGGAAAAGAAAGCACGAGATGAGGAAGAGAAAAGAAGGGAAGAAGAGGTTGAAAAGCAGAGACAAGCAGAAGAAGTTGCAAAGAGAAAACAAGAGGAACAAAAAAGGTTAGAGCAGGAACTGAAGAACATGGAGGAAGAGCTAGAAAGGCAACAGGCACTAGTAGAAAGGGAAAAGAGACAATAGGAAGAGGAGATTAGGGCAAACAAGGAGAAGGAAACAGTAGCGGTTGAACAAGCAGAGATGAGTAGGGTGGTCGACCCAAGCCTAAGATAGAGTGAGCTTCCTCCTTTGGATGTACCTCCCGTTCCTCACTTCACTGGTGGACACCTACCCCTCTTATAGCTAGGCATTATAGAAGATTAGGAGGAAGAGGTTCTAGATCTGACTAAGATCACATTTGATGAAGTGAACCTCAAGATTATATAGGAAAGGAAGAGATCTTGCCACAGAAACCCAACTGACCCATTATCGGTAACTACAGTGACAGACATCATGCCAAATATCACATCAAACCCGCTAATGATCGCCTCTGCCAGTACAACATTCATAGCCACCACTGAACACAACATAGCCCGGATGAGTAGACAAATTGTAGATTTGCAAAAGAGGTTATACGCATCCGAGCAGAGGGCCAATATAGTGAAACAAGGGAAGAGGAACTTGGAGGAGGAAATCGTGACACTCCACTTGCTACATACAAGATCAGCTGATTTCCAAACAATAGTCGCATCAGAAACAAAAATCCTGGGAGAGACTATGGTTGTAGTTTATGAGGAGATGGCAAAACTGCACCACACTATAGCTCCCATAGTGGCTATTCAGACTCACTCAAAGGAAAGGGTTGCCATGCTCAAAGAGGCCATGACTGCCCTAGATAAAATACATGAGTGGTCTGAAAAGTACCTCGAAGCCTCGGCAGTAGTACCCAAGAAAGATTGGATTGCTATGTAGAATACTAGAGTCCAACTTCGTATCAAAATGCAGTCCAGAGATAAATTGGTCAAAGATGCAGAAAGGGTGTTGGCTTCCTATAGGAAATTGTTCAGCAGTCTGGAGTCAGTGATCCAACTGCATGGGTCCCCTTCTATAGGAGAAATTGGACAGAATAGGAACCAGGAGGAGATCAACAATGAGGTGCAAGAATTTGTGGAAACATATAGACAAGCTGCCCGCACAGGAGATATGCCGGTCTCAGCGGAAAATATCAAGTGTTACATTGTGGAACCAGTAAGGCTCTACACCAAGTTGGGCACCCTGAACAATCATATACGTGCCAAGCGAAATACTCTTATCCTAGATGCATTGGAATGCTTACACAGACATGATGAAGGCCAGCCACCAATCTCCCCCATCGTGGCAGAATACAACATATGGTGCACTTACCTGACCAAAAAGCTTGGGCTCAGCATCTCAGAACTCGCCATCTGTAGCTTAGTCAACTAGGATGATAGTCATTTCCTTTTTTCATTTGTGTGTGTGCTATGGTAGCACGAAATACTCTATGAACACGAAAGGTCACATAGAATGCTAAGAGTCATGTGGTTGCCGAAAGGTCACTTGGAAGTCCAAGAGTCAAGAGTAGACCAAAGGTCTCTCTCATCCTATAAATGTAACTTCACGTCTCATTTCAAGAGACTTTTGAGCAAAGTACTTTTAGATAGCAATAGACAGTGCTTAAGAGAAGTGTGGTTCTTCTAGTCAATACAAGAGTTAATTGTACATTTTCACTATTGAATGCTTCAAATATCTATGTGTTGGTACCATGAGTATTTTCTACACTTGACAGATTGAATGTTCCTGAAAGCTTCTTGATGTGCAGTCGCTCCACATGCTATTTCGTACCCCGAATCTGGTTTTGCTACGTATGAATGGTATTTGGTTTATTTCACTCTATATGCATGCTAATGAACTATTTCCTTAGGTGTTAGTATAATCTCTCTTTTGACTGCACGTTTTTGTATGCTGGTAAATGGTTGATTATTGTGAACTAATTTTGCAATCGTTAAGCAATATCTATTTAATTTTCACAAGTCTTGTTTAAAGTCCTGCTAACAGTAACTTTACGTGAGACTGCGTGGCTTATCTCTTACTATTCATGGTATATATGTATGACACAGGATACTTGTCAATTATTCTCTTGTGTTTCTTAAAACTCACACTTTCTACTAAGTTCATATCACACCTCTATCCAAAGTTAGCTCTGCAAAACTGAGCGGCAGCTGGGCCCACATACCGGAAGGGATCTCCAACACACCCAGTGCAGGCTCTAGTTGGGAACCTACAATGGAGAGATCCCCTTGATTGTGGGTGATAAATTCCAGCACATCAACATGTAGTGTGGTCAAAATTGTTGGATATTCACGATCATGAAAAATGGGGTCATTTGTAATTTTTGAAAGATTTGGGAGGTTCAATGAATCTAAAAATGGTATTTTCCTTAGCTGGGTATGTGGTGGTGGTGGGTAGGTGTTAGACATTATAATATTACCTTATGGTGTGGTGTTCATAGTGGTACCTTCCAGAGTTATGTTGGTCCTACCCTGAGGGTTGGTGCTAGTAGTACCTTGAGAGGAATTAGTTCCTAACAAAGTAGAACCAAGGGTGGATGTGCCTATCAAAGTAGCTATATGTTTTCATCTACTGTCAGATGGTGAGAAGATAGGTACTCCTCCTAGTAAGGGTGGAAAGTCTTGTAGGTTCCTATAGAAGTGGGAAACCCTCAGGTCCCTTATAGTGCCTTAGTAAGTGTGTGAAGAATACAGTGAGGGGGGGTTTTTAGAAACAAAATTATTCACATACATAAGACAAAGAAAAAAATAAATGGTTAATTTTCCCTTTAAAATATTTAATGTGTGAAAAAATCAACAAAATGGTTGTGAGGTTTTTTGTATGATAAAATATCCTAAAATACCTAGCATCCCTTTATTAAATCAATAATTGGCCCTTTGAAAAGATTTTACAAGGGTACTGGGGCCATGTCCTAAAAGTACTGGTGACATTTCTAACAGCCAAAAAAACAACCAATGTATGGAAGAGGGTTATAATGATGGGTACTGTGGCCATGTCCTGAATAAACTGTCCAAATATCGATTGAAATTGCCTCCAGGTGTAAGTGCTCCCACACCTGCCACTTGTAGGGAAAGTTTCCCTAAGATTTGGCCACTAATTTTCCTATATCCATTTGGGATGAAATAATATCATCTTCTGGTTGTCAACATTGGACCCAAATCCCCTACAAAGCATCAGGAGATACAAGGGGGCCTATGATAATTCATTTTCTAGGATTTTCCCCTTGAAAGGTTTTTTTTCATCACATAATCTTTAGCACTAGGCTATGTAGTGTTTCAAGTTCCCTAAAAATATAATTTTTATGTTTTGAATGAAAAATGTATGGGATTCCTAACATCTTGGTCCTAACCTGAACTATGAATTATTTTGTGACCCCTATCGAGGAAATATGTGAGTTCAAGTTAAGGTTAATTTTAGAGTGCATTACATCACTTAGGGTGTGCCAAAATCTGAATTAAAGTAAATTAAGTATAAATATTATAGGATAGAATACCCTTTGCAAACAATTTAAAAGAATTTAGTGTGTGATGTGATTCTATGTTCAAGTTGAATGTTGAAAAAACAAAGTGTTTTAATTGCAACAATGTGGATATGCGGTCATCTATTACAAATCCCCCTATTTACACTATGTATTGTTGTTACTTGTGAAAGGAAAATGATGTGCGCATAATGGGTACATACATTTTCTAATTATGTTGGTTAAGCATATAGGGAGATGAAAATTTTGGTCCTTTCAGAAAATTTTTGGACCCCACACAGGTTCACCAAATTGTGCAAGTGGGGACAACCTACTCTCATTCTTACAAACACAAACCCCTGGTCCCAAAAATGGAATTGTTTGTTAAAGAAACAAATATGTATAGATAAGGGGAACCTTATTTCATTCCTTGTTAGACTATGTGTAAATTTTAAATTAACAAAGAGATTGTAGGTAGTATTCTATACCATTTTTAATCCCCCATAGGTTTGCTAAAAAATTTCAAGGGAGGGAGATTCCACTCTCATTCTCAGTCACAGTACACCTAGTCCCAAACTACAAACTTTTAAAGCTAAAGATAAACATAAAAATGCTCTACTATAATGGTTAGTAAAGAAAAATTAAAGCTTATTTGGCATGTAAAGATTTTCAGAGGTTTTGGTAGGTCACTAAAGGTTTCCAAGCACCGATGAAAAGGAGATTACATTGAGAAAAATGCTTCTCTATGAGTCTTGGAGGTTATGTTCTGCACAATTGTGAGACCTCATGACTATTTCTACAAATGCTATGAAAGTGACCTGAAAAATTATAAATTACAGCTTTGAGGTCACATGTAGGTCCAAGAGAGGCCTACAAAGATGTACAAAAAAACAAATGACTAAACCAAATAGCAAGAATAGTGATAAAAAACTTGCAATCAGCTAATAAGATTAAAAAAGGCAAGCAAGTGGGGTCGCCAATTTGTGTGTTGCATTTGGCAGTGAAACTGTCCCAAATTCTATTATCTTGTAGTTGGTTGAATTCTATAAGAGGAGACACAAACAATGGATTATTTTAGTGATCAAATATGAGAAAAACAAAGCATTGACTTATATGTAAAAAATGCATGAAAGAAAAATAACTAAACCACTTGAAATGAAAATATAAAGCAAGACAAATTAACGAAGTAATGGGAAAAGGGTCCTCTGTATTAATTGTTCTTAGTAGAAGAGTTACAAATAAATTTTAAAGAAACTTAAAAAGAGATTTGAGAAATGGTGCTCAAAGGATATCAATATTGATTTCCCCTTCTCAATCTATTTTGCAATCTCTTACTCTCTCAAAGAAGCAAAGAGAAAACTCTCTCAATGGTGGAATTCTCCTAGCATTGGAATGCTTGACTGCTTGGAGAAATTTTGGAATCATAAAAATGCATAACGACACATTTTTATCTCTCCATCCCATTGGGGTTATAGAAATTTTTAATGATTCCTTCCCTTCTTTCGCTCATAAATGATATAGATGGTTCATAAATGAAATAGATGGTTCATAAATGAAATAGACACAAAAGGACCTCTTGAGATCTACCACCATCCTTCAATTAAGGCTTCTTGATCCTCAATGTTTGTTTAGTCAGCCTTGCCATTTCAGAGGATGATGTTTAATTCATGAAATGCGGTGCCCGTGGTGTTGATTGTGCTTTCTATGACCCTCATGGTTATAAAAAAAAAATCGTGATGTTGTGTCAAATTGCCTTTAGAGCAACCGCTAGGGTTGATTTTTTTTTAATAAACTTTAGGAGAACTTTTTAACTTTTTTCCTTCATTATTTTTTTAGCTGGAAATGTGCCATCTGTATGTGCTACTTACTAAACGTGAGTGCTATATGTTGTGTACAAATGACTGTACAGTGTTTTCATAATAACACTATTTATTAAATAATTAACTAATTAAAATTTTAAAATGACGTATATTTTCTTTTATAATGTCCATATGTTTTGTTGAACATCTTGTATGCGAAGTCTTCTAGTTAATTTCTTTAATAATACCAACAACCTTATCCAACCCTATCATGGGATCATTGATTTAATATAATTTATCTCAATTCTCATTTTTACATAGTGAGATTGAGATTCAAATCTAGTGCCTACCCTTCAAAGTTGGAGATATGGATTTAATTAATGAATTAAAATATTAATCAATTGAAATTATAAAATTACTAGTAATTAATTAATCCACTTACACCAAAAGGGATAATTCATGCATGTTCTACTTTTCTCTTTGTGTATAACTCTCTCTGTTTCACTGATTAAACTTGGTTATTTTCATTAAAAATAGCCTCTTATAAACATAAACATGTATTATCTGATTTGTGTGTATTGTTTTTGCTATGGATTTGACTTTTTCATTAAAAAAATGGCTTGGCTTTGATACCAATATAAAACTCTATAATCATGAAATAATGAGTGGCGATTAATCAAGTTCACCCACTTATTAGATAATATATATTTTTTGTCAATTTGTGCATCATTATTCGTAAGGCCTTCTTAAGGAAGTTCCATTGATTTTCTTTCTTACACTTCATCCTAGAATTTTTTTCACATTAATATTCATAGTCTATTTCCTTTTCCAAAAGCTAGAAAATTGTTATCCTTGATCATCTAAACCTTTAAACATTTTCCCAATTTATCACTTGTCATTCCTCACCAATTACGAGTATTCACAAGTTCCCATCTTGACACCTTTAAATTATATAGGTCATCCTTATGTTTATTACCAATCATGTTTATTAATATCATCATTAGTTTCCTTAAAAAAGCTCACCACTTAAGAGAGAGGCCCCTTAGTATTATGATATAAATTAGCCCTATACATTTGTTATCAACTAAACTTACCCCACCTCTGCTTTGAACCTCCCAAAATAATAATTCTAAGTTATACAAATATGCTTTTTAATATTTAGTTAAAAAGGGGGAGTGTAGTATCAAACATGAAAATATTACGATTAATCATGTGCTTTCTTAAGATTAGCGGTTGATAATATCCCATCGATCCATAATGTAAGTAGATTTTAACCTCCTTATTATCCTCAATGAATCTAATTCTATGTCAGTTTTTTAGCAATCAGATTGCAAGGTCCTTAATCAATGTACCAAATTACCCCATTTCATGTGAAGATGCACAGGAGATAAACCTCGAGTTCATACCCGATGTATCATTACCATTCATTCAAAACTAATTTAATGACTATCAGGTTACATTGGGTCCAAACATGAAAGAAAAATAACTCTTTTCATCGACTCGATGTAATCTTGACCACTCATCCCATATGCGTCAACAATCATCAGGTTGTGACTTGCATGATACTTAACCCATCTGCTCCACCCAATGGATGGGACCCTCACTAAGTCCCGAGACAACCAACTGTGATGCGACAAATGTGCTATTTAATTAATTAGTGTCCTAACCTAATTAAAAATTATTTCCACCAAATTTTCATCATTCTTCTCGTGCTTCTTACTTTCTCCTTGCATGTTCCTCGACAACATAAGAATGGTGAGAATCGTGCTCTGTGCACAGACTTGAGACTGAAGCACAATCATCAATCACCAGGTAAGCCCCTCTCCTTTTCTCTTACATTTTTTGGACGTCTATTGATATAGTTTCTGAGTGGAAAAATGTTAGAAGTGTCATACAAGGAGGCCTTAGTAAATGAATTAATTGGCGTTAAGGATAATCATAAACATCTAACAAATGTCCTTACTCTAAAAAGAACCTTGAATTCCCCTTCAAATATCTCTAATGAAGACCTATGTCTTTTTAAATCTAGAGTTTTAGGTTCTACACTACCCCCTATCCACTTCTACCTAGATTCTATTCTCTTGCTCGTCAATCATTTTGAACCTGAACCTTAAGCCATCATCCCTCCTTCAGACCGTAACATTTTTTTGGAGCTTAAAAAATAAGTTCTTTCTAAAATGATTGGCATCTTAGCCTTGGGAATTGACATAAAAAATAAAGGATTAGATTAGGAATTAATTACCTAGGTGAAAGAGGATAAAATAGAGTTGTTCAAGAGTCTCCTCCAAAACCTTGACCTCAATTCAAAATTACAATTCCCTATTCCTACCAATTTATTGAAACCCTTGTACCATACCTTGATCTCCCTTTTCTCTATAATTTTTGGAATATCAAATAGCTTGTAGATAGATGAGTCAATATTCTTGCCTATTTGTCTTATCACCATGAGCCTTGACTATTAGATGATCAATTTTACAAAATACTTGGTCATAGCTATTATAGTTGACCTTTCTACCACTATTCCATTCAGCTCATGTCTCCAGTGCACATAAATGGTCCATTTGGTCTTGTTTATTTATCCTTCTTATTTCTTATATACTAAAATCCTCATAGGTACTAAAGTTTAAAATGATAAAGAAAATTAAGTTTTCCAATGGACTAATGTAATTTATCAAGAATGCCTTCCTAACACCTACACTCAACACATAGATTGTTTTTCTTTTTACTTGAAATTCAAACTCACTAGAGAAGTCTCAGACATAATTTTAGAGCAACAAAAGGGAATCCTCATATTTACTTGGGAGGAAAGTGTAGGAAGTTGGTTACTCTATCAAGATCTCCCCTTAGTTCGTCTATATGGTTTTAAAAGAGAGCCTTTCAAATTGCAAAATATATTTCACCTTTACTTTTTTATATTGAAGTACTTAGGAAAAAAATTATTGTAAATGAATTGCATTTTGTTTCAAGGAAAAAAGGAGCATTATTTAGTTATCCATACTCTTTCCAACCTTTAATCGCTAATACCAAAAATGTTATAGATGCCATCAAAAGGGAAATGTTGTCATTTGGTTTGACAGAGGATGAATGTTTGCACTATAAGCCACTACCTATTATTTTTGGATTGAGGAAATAGGCAGGGTTATCAACATACACAGATGAAAGAAAAAAGAAACAGAAAATTTGGCAAATAGATTTTCATCATTTTTTGGTTAGATACAGGTGGTTATGCATATATCAATAAAAAATGAGGGAATATACCACCCAAGATTTGATGTGAACTGAAATCCAAGTTCTTGAGATAAAAACTGAACACTGATCACCCACTACATTTGTTTTAGTAATGAAAATGGAATAAGAGGATTTAAGCCCAGAAGAAGCAATGTGTCATTTGAATGTAAAATAATGTGATGTAGACACAGAGTTATTCGAATAGGAAATTGAACAATTAAATAAGGAAATATAGCAGGCAATTCAAGATACTAGGTTGAAGGAGTTTTGGGACTAAGCTCTAGATAACCAACATAATTTTATGGAAGGGAAGTCAGTGTAGTCAATGGGAATAGAGTGAACACTATTTCCAGAATAGTCTTAGTTAGCAGAAGAAATGGTACTCAAGGACGTAGTCTCCATAGAATACCAAGATTTATCTCTTCTGTTGAATTTGAGATGAATATTTTCAATCTCAGTGTAATCCAACAAGAACTGGGAGATAATCATAAATTATTAGGTTCTCATACATCCTACTTTGTGATTAACCTGGTCAAAGTGTTAGATGTCGATATGATCAACTTGCATAAACAAGTTGGGGAAATCATTGGGAGATGATTACTCAACTAAACAATAGGAAATAGAAAGATGCAAGCTATGTTTGAAAAGGTATATGACCAATTGCACATTACACAAATAGATCTAACAACCAAATCTAATCATCTCAAAGAGTTGAAAGACATATTGATTCATTAATCTAACTAGCCCAAAGAAATTGGACTATTTAAGAAATTATTGGAGGAAAAAGAAAAAGAGATTAAAATCTTGTAGACTATCATGAAAATCTCTGACTACGACCCCCACATTTTAATACAATCTTTCAAGAGGGGAGAAGAAACTGAAATTGTAGTCTAACTTAAGGAATAAGAATTTGAAAGAAAAAAGGTTCATATGGAAGCTTTAAAGGAGGAGTTATGTGCAAAAGAAGTGAAACATCTCAAAACTATTATTTAGTATAATGTTATAGTTCATCGAGCCCTTGCCACCTCCCAAGTATCAGAAGTTGAAGGCTCAAAGTTATTATGCATACAGGTTTCTTAATGAGAATAGGAACTAGATGGAGCTAGACAAGAAAGATAAAGACTCGAGAGGATGGAGGAAACATTACTAGAACAAAAAAACACCATGGTCAAATGGATTCAAAATACAATTTAAGAAAAATATGGCGAGGGAAAATCCTTACAATAGGTGATCAGGGTAACTACCATAGGAAGATAGGTCCTCACAAAGGCTAAACAAGAAATTTGGATGGATATTAAACAAAAAATATGAATAGTAAGAGCCTATGTAGAGATCCTCTCTGATTGTGAAAAGGGGATAATTAAGAGCGCCAATATGGAGGCCAAAATAACAGCTTTAGCGTTGGTAAAATGAATAAAGGACATCCACCCAGTCATAGATTTTATCAACACTCTGGAAGATGAAACTCTTGTAAAAATGCGTCTACCTCCTAGGGAATATTTTTTGCTCTCCCTTTTTATGATGAAAGAAAAGTGTAGCACAATGCAACACATGCGAGAAGAATTTGATAAAGCCTCTAAAGAGATGAAAGACTTCAAGTTCGATTGGAGTTATTTAGGCATATTTGGCATCCCGTCATTTTTGGGAAAGGAGAACTAGTTGATTTCAAATGAAGAGTTATAAGGTAGGTTGAAGTCCACAGAACAATACCTTGGTTGTTTAGCTATGCAGGGTGAGTAATCTATTTCGCCATCTATAGTAGTTAACACCCTCTATAGAGACTTCAACATCCTAGCTGGGATTACTAAACTAATATAGAATCTTTCCATGGCATGCTATCAAATCAAATATCCTTTGAAATTGGTGATAAATAAATATAAAAGTGTCCCTTGGCTATCTGTGGCATATTGGGATAGGATTGCTAAGGTCAAAAGGCTTATAAATTGTAACATTATCCTGGAGTGGGTATCTTCAACCACTCAAGTTTTTCAACTTGTTAAACTGATGCAATCAATTGCAGACCAACCAAAACATTGGAGTGAGATCTCAGTGATCGAAACTCCGACATCTGTAGCTAAATTGGGTAGAAAACAAAGTTCCACTCCTTTGGTTACGTCGAAGAAATCTAAAGGGTCTAAATCACATAGGCAATCCTGATATTTTAATTAATTTATCTCAATTTTAAGTTGTCTTAATTTGTAAGTTCGAAATTTGATTAGTCCAAAACAATTACTTCAAGACAGTTACTTATGTTTTTATTATTTCAAACCTTGTTTCTCGTAATGAGGGGGTTGTTGATAGAAGAACTATTTTTTGTCTTATGGATCTGGTTAGACATGACACATTGATCTTTGTTGATTGAACGATATAAATTTTCATTTATGAAAAGATTCCTTTCTGTATGTGTGTTTATTCATATCAGTCTAAACACACTGAATGTAGGACTTGTTTTGTATTTAGTAGTTTCCTTTTAATTCAGTCTCTTTATATTCTAATATATATTATTGAATTGAGCAGTTTAAATATTGTGTATTTTATTAAAGGATGCGTCTAGGAGCTTTCCTCTAGGGCTAAGAGAAATATTTTGCCTTATGTATTTTCAAATTGTTACATTTTTCTTTATCTCTAGTGCATGTAATATTTTTGTGTTTGGGATATAAATGAAACTATGTAATCATTATACTCTCATGTTGATCTTCATGATTTGATGGTTCTTATATCTACTATGAGTATCATTTTTTCTTGTGGAACTAACTCGAGAAGGAAATAATAATTGCACATGTTACATTATTCTTGCATATTATTATGGAGTCCATTTGCTTTCCCAAGTACCTATATTTATTTTTATATTTCATGTGTTATGTTTTCCTTATTTTATATCTCTTTCATTTGTAAATTGTTTTGCATTTATCTTTGATGCATGAGTTATAGTGTTCATCAGTTGTTAGTGATTATAGTTTCTTCTATTAAAACCATATTATCACTACAATGTCACATTTGATCATTATCTATACTTATTCTATTTTCATCTTGAAAATTGTACAATTATAGCGAGGGATACCCCCTGTGGTGTGTAGGTGGTCACCCTGAATCACCTAGAGTGGGAGGATTTAAAGGTTCTCATTGGATACGTTCTTTGAGTTTTTATAATCAAAGAATGATTTCATAACCAAGATTTTTTGATGCCATTGTCGGGGAAGCAACTTGTTTAAATTTTATGAATGACTTTCTTGATCCTATATAGTCTCACATGCTTTTTGGTATTGCTTATCAACACAATATTCTAAAAATTTTATACAAACTTTCTTTGCAGGTTTCTCACACTCCTAAGGAGCTCTATGAGGATGAAAACAACCAAGTTCTTGACATGGTGACAAAGGTTCACATTTGTTGTTTGACAAGGTACTTGTATTATTCACGCCTCTGTTTTTGAAAATTTTCACATTCTAATTCTAAAAAAAATAAAAAAATAAAAAAAAATAAAAATAAATTATCTACACCATTGGTGACTCCAATCTAGATAATCCCATAAGAATAACATCAACTTCTAAAATAAGTCATACACCTTTGCATGACCTAGGACTTGTATTGATTATCGCCAATCGGAGGAGATGTCTTGACAAATTTTGAAAAGACCACCCCCTTTCTCCTAATCCATGAATACGGGAAGCTATTCACCCCTTTCCTTCTACCACCGAACCCTATTCATTATCCTCTTCATCAAATTTTTATTCTAAAGCTTAGTCTATCCCTATTATGTTTACTCCACGTAATAGCATACCACCTTCACCTTACTAGTCCTTACTCCCTTCTCTTCCTTCACCTGCATCCATGAATGTGTGGGTAAACACCTGATATCACCCCCTTAACATTCCAGGGGCAGTTCATGATATCCCTCCTAAGTACGTTAAAAACCTTCCTAGCTTTGACAATGAAGGGGAGTGAAGTACTGAGGATTATGTATTCAAGTTCCAGGACTATTGTGAAAGCCTTGATGTAGAATATGAAGCCATTTGCATGAGACTTTTCATGCAAAGTCTAGAGCGTGAAGTGAGAAATTGGTTTAGGAACTAGCCTCCCAAAAACATTAATACAATGGATAGGTTGCTTGAATTGTTTGTCAAATAGTTCGGCATCAAGAAAAGTAATCAACTATGGTTGACTTCATTTGCTACCTTGAAGCTTAAACCTAACAAATCAGATTCTGAATTTAATAAGAGGCTTTTCAAATGTTACAACTAGTTTCTAGAAGATGTTCTCCCATCCAATACTACCATGATTGTTTCCTATTCTGCTGTTCTCAACAATGATGTATCATATGCATTGTGTGAGAGAGAGAGCCTTCTACCCTAGCCAATGCACAAACTAAATATTTCTCCTATGACAGAAATCAAATCACTACCGGAAAATGATTGACTCAAGATAGTCAATATAAGGGAAAAACTAAAGTGATTGACACCTCCCCTCAACTTTATGCCTCTTCATCTCCTCAAGATCTGAATATGGAAGAAATGGCTAAACTCATTAAATCTCTAACCAATAAAATCAAATGCCTCAATGTTGAAAACAAACCAATTGCCCCTCCCCATATCAATCCACCAATTGAACCCAAATTTTGCCCCAATATCCCTAATGTACCTAATATAAATACTAGCTATCCACCCTGAAATCAACCTCCTTACCACCATCCTAAATATCTTCAAATATTACAAAGAGGACAATGACCAGAGGAGCCCCCCATACAACCTCCTCTTAGAAACAATGACAATTTCATCGAGGAGTATGATGATAAAGTGGCCAGTCATGTTATGAACCTAAAGGAGGAGGACTATCCAAATATTAATTCTATAAATTATTTTGATGATTGTGCCTAGGACCCCTTTGATTATACAGAAGAATATTTTTGGGATCCTTCGCTTCAATGCTTCATTGAATACCTGGAAGCATAATTGCAACACAACTAGAACCTTAAACCCAAGAGGGAGCATCTTCCTAAAAACGAAACCACTCTCCAGGTGCCTCCTCATCTTAATCAAAAACAAACTATACCTAACAAAACTACTCCCCGTGATTGATATCCCTATTATGTACCTAAATTTGATTTACATAACTAATTGAGTAAGATTAAGATTAGTATGCCTATAGCCGAAGTCGTTAGGATCCCTGTATATAAATGATAAATTGTTTCTTTCCTTCGAATTACAAACCTTCCCCTATAAGAAATGGAATTCACATATTTTATTAACATCCATGATGATTCCCCTAAAATTACCCTTGGGCCTCTGAATCAGAAAGAGGATAATTTAGTCCCTCCTTTTTATATCAGTTTAAAAATCCATGATTGGAATCTACATAATTTTATGTTGGATTTAGGGGCATCTCATAACCTAATGCCCAAAAAAAATATGGAAAATCTCGGTTTAGATATTACTCGAGAATAAAAATACCTATATTCCTTAGATTTTCGAAGGGTCAGGTTTCTTGGAGTGATTAAAAACTTAGTTGTAGTCCTCACCTAGGTTCCCATCAAAATCATAGTCATGGACATAGTAGTGGTTGATTTTCCACCTAATTATGGGATGCTCCTTTCAAGGAGCTGGGGTTCAAAGCTAGGTAGTTCACTGTAGCTAGATCTCTCATATGTCACCATACCCATTTTTAGAGGGATAACTCACCGACTTTATTGGGAGTCTAGATTAACCTACATAATCAACTTTGAACAACACTTTCAGAATTCGTTGGTTTATGATTTTGACGAAAATATGGGGAATCTCATTCTTACTCTCTCCGATGAGGAAAAATCCTTGATCCATGATAAGCCATCTGTGACAAGTTCACTAAAATATCCCAATGTCATTTGGAAGATGTCCTTTGATGGTTCTTGCTCCAAGGCAGGATTAGGTGCGGGGGTCATCTTCATACCACCAACTTAGCAGAATGACACCTTTTATTTCAAGTTAAGTTTTGAAACTGTCAACAATATAGTCAAGTATGAAGCTTTGGTACTAGCATCAGAAACAACCTGAAAGCTTAATATTCAAAACTTATCAATCTTTGGTGACTCTGAGTTAATTATCAAGAAAGTGATCAATAAGTGCCAAACTAAGCACCCTCACTTACGAGCGTATAGAAATAACGTCTTGGATCTTATTGATAACTTATTATATGGAATAAATTTCACTACCATACCTAGGGAGAAAAATTATTTAATGGATGCCCTCGCGGTTACTATTGCTAACTTCGTACCCCCTAATGAGTGAAAAATAAAGTTCAAAATCGAAATCCTCCACCAATCTCTGATAATGTCAAACAGTGGCAAGTGTTTGAGGAATATTAGGAGATCAAGAGATTTATAGAATTGATGGGTGAATTCTCATAACAGTGTATATATGAAAATAATGAAGAATTCCAAGTAGGTGTTCATGTATCACACCTTAAAATTAACATTGGTAAACACATCATTATTGAATTGAAAAACAACTACATCCCTAGGGAGTTGATTCCTTTACAAAAATATTTAATCATAATGATTTTTTTTGCGAATCCAACTCTCAAACCCCCTAGAATAGATATAGAACTCGTGAATATCACCCATCGATGGGAAACTAAATCGATTAATTTATCTCGAGCTCTACCTTCAAAAGTCAGAGAAAAATATATTAACCTTTTATCTAAATATTATGATGTTTTTGCTTGGTCCTACGATGATCTCAAGATGTATCACCAAATTATTATTGAGCATTGCATACCATTTAAGTAAGGTGTTAAACTTTTTAGACAGAAGCTTCGACATATCAATCCTCTTCTACGCCCCCCCATTGAAAAGGAGGTCAAGAAGTTTCTCGATACTAAAATAATTGTCCTCCTACATTATTCTAACTGGGTGGCCAATTTGGTCCCAGCTAGGAAGAAGAATGGAGAAATTAGGCTGTGTGTAGATTTTAGAACCCTCAACCAAGCTTCACTCAAAGATAATTACTTATTTCCTAAAATGGATAGCATCCTTCAATGAGTTGTAGGTTCAACCCGCATCTCAATGATGGATGGATTTTTTGAGTATAATTAGATTGTTTTCCATAAGGTTGAACTGTATCAAACAACCTTCACCACCCCTTGGGGAAACTTTATGTATCAAAATATGCCCTTCGGGCTGATGATCGCAAGAGCTAATTTCCAGAGAGAAATGGACATTTCTTTCACCGACATAAAATATCACTTTATAATCATCTATTTGGACAACATCGCCATCTTTTCCTAGAGTGATAAGCTACATGAAGACATATGGAAACATTTTTTCAAAAATTTCGAAAATATGGTTTGTCCCTAAATCCCAAGAAGTCCTTTTTTTTCAATGACTGAGCATAAGTTATTAGGTCATATTGTTTCTCAACATGGGGTCAGGATTGACCTAGAAAGAGTGCAGGTGACCCAAACACTCTCACTTCCTTGTACTAAGAAAGGAGTACAAGCCTTCTTGGGAAAATTTTCCCAGTTTTGCTAAAATTGTTAAAAATATAACTAGAATGCTCAAGAAAAGTAATGATATTAAATGGAATGGAGTAAATTATTCCTTGATAAAAATTAAGAAATATATAATGGAAGCCCCAGTCCTTCTTAGTCTAGATGATAAAAAATATTTTATTATTTTCCCTTTTGCCTCTAAACACACCATTATTGTTGTTCTTTTACAGAAGAATCAACAAGGCTATGAGAAACCCGTGACCGTTTTTAGCAAAGCTCTGCAACTAAACTATAACATTATCAAAAGGTAGGCTTATGCTTTGTTTTAAACATTAAAGGCATTTAGGGAAGAGATCTTACCATCTAGGTCTATAGTCTACCTTCCCCACCCAACAGTAAAGGATATTTTGCAACAACATGATACTGAATTTAGACAGGGGAAGTGGATAGTGAAAATATAAAAGTATGACATCCAATTAAGACATATCAAAATTTTGAAGAGTTAAGGACTCGCTAAATTATTGATAGATGTTAATTTTGATGCGTTGGGTATCAACCAATATACTCTTGTGACACCATCTAAAGTACATGAAGAAGAGCATGATAATAAGTCACGATTTCATCTACCTCGTTCAAACCATACCACAATCAACCCAAACTTTGCCTCGTCTGAGTGGTATAAGAAAATTATTAGCTATCTTCAAGCTCTTTAATTACCCATTCACCTGAGTAAGTTTTCTCATCATTATTTAAAATTATAAGTTGTAAATTACTGTATAATAGATGGTAAATTATATTAGAAAGACCTAGTAGGCATCCTTGTGAACTGTATATTACACACACAAGTTGATTATTTAATTAACCAAAACCATAGTGGAGTGTGTGGTGGCCATTTCGCATGGAAGGACACCTCTCATAGGATCCTCAGAAGTGGCTTGTATTGGTCTACTTTGTTCAATGATGTGAATTAAAAACTATGATCTTGTCATTAGTCCCAAATTTTTGTTGGCAAGCAGAAACTGGCTGCGTTACCCTTCAAGGCTATCATAATGGAGGTCCATTTTTAGTGGTGGGGGTTATATGTTATCAGAAAAATTCATCCCCCTTCCAGTATCCAAAATTGTTGTATTATCACGGGCATAAACTATTTCACTAAATGGGTCAAGGCCATTCCATTGAAGAAAATCAGTGATAAGGTAGTTATGGAATTCCTGACTGAGAACATATTCTTGCATTTTGGTTGACCACAAAAAATGATTGTTGATAGTGCTAATCCTTTCTGCTCAACAACCTTTTAGAACTTTAGTGATAATTATGAGGTCAAACTTAGTCATTCGATGACCTACTATCCTGAGGGAAATGGGATTTCTAAATCAAACAATAAAAACATAATGAAAATATTAAAGAAATATCTTAATTCAAAAAAGTGAAACTGACACGTAGCATTAAAATACACTATATGAGAAGATAGAATAAGCACAAAGAATTTTGTTGGCACCTCCCCATTTAAATTAGTATATGGCATAGATGTCAATTTTCCTCTTTATATCGGTGCCAAAGTCATTAAGAATTTACAAGAGGTAAATGAAGAACGTAACGATTTTCAACGACGAATCAATCAAATGGTCCATTTGCGTTAAGATAGGGAGAAATATTATGAAAGAATAAATAGACACCAAGCTAAACTCAACCAACTATTTAATAAGTGTGCCAAAGATAAGACTTTCCTTCTTGTTGATTGTGTCTTTAAATTGGACAAAAGGAATGAAGATTCAGGTAAGCATGAAAATTTGGATAATAATTATGGCTTTGTCCTTTTGTCATTGACTGCATAGAAGGTGAGAATTCTTTCCCCCTTAGGAATTTTGAATGTGAAGAGGCTGGCCTTGTTGTAAATGGCTAATTTATGAAGCATTACCTTACCTATTAAGTATTTGTAGTAGTAATAATAATAATAGTAATAATAATAATAATAATAATAAATAATCTACATGTATATATGTACATATTTATAAAATTAATAAAAAAAAAAAAATATAACACACACACACACACACATCTCTCTCTCTCTCTCTCTCTCTCTCTCTATATATATATATATACATATATATATCTATCTATATATATATATATATATATATATATATATATATATATATGTGTGTGTGTGTGTGTGTGTGTATGTATGTATATATATATATATATATATATATATATATATATATATATATATATATATATATATATATATATGTATATGTATATTTATATATATATATATATATAAAGTGATAAAAATAAATAATAAATGTACATATCATGTGCCAGATACAGTAAGTTTATAAATGATATCTTCATAAGCTACTTTGCAACCTTAATGACTTCATTTAGTCACTAGAGATAAGGTTTGTTTATTTTGTAATCTGCTAGGTGAGGGATTTTCCCAAAGCCATACTAATGTCATCATCCAGTATCTGGAAGTCCTTGATATGGCTATTAGCACCTAAATCTGCCTTAGGCTGAAGGAAGGCAAAAACTAGGGTAACCACAAACCACGCTGAGTTTGGTAGCTAGCCCTACTAGAACAGGAGAGGGCTCTCTCCGAGTCACGCTCACTGAATATATAAGCAAAAACGGTCTGAGATGACTTACAGTGAAATATTGATCTTAGGCTAGTAAATGAATAGGGATACAAGAAACCAATTTTATGAATGACCAAGCTTCTGGGATGGTACGGGACCAACGGTCAGCAAAGAACAGAGAATTTAATACAAAGGCACAGATTACTTCATGAGGCAATGCAGGCAGAAAGTGTAGCAATTTAGTTTGGAATAATGCAGAATGGAGAGATTGCTGAGGAGTGTGAAAAGGGCATAGGAACATGAATCCTTTTCAACAGAAGAAGAACACTAAACATGAAATTTTCCCACAGGCAGAGCAATAAAATTGAATTCTACCTAATCTCACTCAGAAAATTTCACTGGAAATGAACATGAATTGAATTATGAAACATAACGAAATACATATGAAAACATGAGAGACGCATTTGCTACACCCACAACCACAAGAATCCCATGAAATAGAGCCACTTCCTTTCATTAATTCTCTGTCAAAAATACACAGTGAAGAAACAGAGTTTCTTTCCCACAGTCTCCCAGAAGTTACAAACCAACCAACCCTTTGCAAATAGCTTACATACAATATATAGAATGTGCCATGAAGAGATAGAACGCCCAAGGGTTGGGGAGTTACTCGAATCATTACAAAATGGAGATGAAGAGCCAACCATCAGCTACAGGTGCAGCGCTACCAACATGACATTTGGCTTGGGTGACCGTTTGCCTTCCTTCGCCACTTGGATAGAAGCCCATCTGGAGAGAAAATGATTTAAATGTCACCTTTGGTGCCAAAAAAATAAAGTGTAGATGAGCGGGCCCACTTGGAGAAGTCGCGAACCGAAATTTCGCGAAACGGAAGCAAATTTGGCAATTTTTCCTCTGTGCGCCGCGCCATTTTCTCTGTGCATCATGCTACTTTGGGGCCTATTTTGGGGCACTTGTAGGTGTCCAAAATGTGCCCAAGTGGTCTTTTTGGAAAGCCTGTCTTGTCTACTTTCTAACCCAATTGGAATTTTTGAATTTGGTGCTCATTTTCCCCTCCAAATATCCATTCTCCCAAGACTGCTTCCTGTGTGTCAAAAAAGGGGCAGAGAGGTCATTTTTTGGGTGTTTTTGACCTCCTGGAGACTCACATCTTGCCCAAATTTCCTGTCCGAGCACCAGTAGTCGTGATTTTCCATGATGAATCCAAAAATGCAAACCATTCCTCATTTGGAACTCCCTATTTTTAGGGAGAAAAAACCTGTGTTTTGCCCAAAAATTTGTCATGTGACCAAAAATTCCCCAAATTCCTTGAAATTTGGGTTGGAGGTTCTCTATGGAGTGCTATGATGTGCCAAGGAAGCCTCAGCCAAGATTTGAAGCTGATCTTGCTCTTTTTCCTCCTTTTCCTTTCTTGTTGCTTTCCTCAATTTCACCTTCAAACTCTTTATTCGGGCCTTGGCGCTCATGTTTCGTGCCCTGTAATGAAAAGCCATGTGTCTCAGTAGAGCAACGTCCTTGTCGGCCTTGTCCGACAGCCTCTCCAAGTGCATGTTTGCTCTCTTGAGATTGGCCTCCCGATCCTCGTTGATTTCTTGTTCCAATGATGTGAGCTCAACTCTTCTCCTTTGTGTAGCTTGGCGATGCTCACGAATGTTTTGCAGCTCCCTGATCGCTTGCTGGTCCTCAAGCTGCTTGTTTCTCTGCTCTAGATATTTCATGTTCCACTTAGCCCTCTCTAAGTCAAGGGATAAGGCCTCAATCACTGATTGCTGCTCCTGGATGATCTCTCCAAGCTCTTCATTTGTAGGTTCTATATCTGTCTCATCATCATGGAGGAGAACGAATTTGGTCTCTCGTTCACCTGATGGCCCTTCCTCCTGCATTGGCTCCTTACCTCTGCCCTGCTCTTGTGATGCTGATGTCGGAAGCGAGGCCCTTTCCACCCCAGGTTGAGATAACACTCGCTTTGCTGCTGCAAACAAAGGTCTACTGCCTTTCTGATAGGTGATGTATACTGGCATAGTAGCAGTCTCATGGTGCTCATACTGATGAGATGGGCCACCTATCTCATGCTCTGCCTTTGACACTAGCTGTGGAGTGCTGAAGAAATCACGGGAGATGAAGTCCTCCCAAGAAATACCCTGCAATCCCAACTGATGATCCACCAAAATCCAGATAAGAGTAAAGTGATAAACACTATTGAGCTGCTGTCAAGGGGTCTTGTGCTACATGAAATTTTTCATCCTCTCTATGTTCCCGCAAATGAAAAATGGGAGATTCATCATCCGCACCCTTGTAAAGTGCATGCGCAACCTGATGTGATAGGCATAAAGGCGACAAAACCTCCCCTCACAACTGAGGTACTTCATGATCAATTTCATGAGCGGAGCATACTCATCTCTCAAAAATCTGAATTGGAAAACTCTCATGAGCTGACTCAAACAACTGGCCTTAATGTAAGGCTCATAATGATGCCTATCCACCTTCTTCTTCTTATGCCACTGTTCTCCAATATTTGGTATCCCTGTTGCCACTGATATAGTTTCGGGTGTCAATGTGAAGGTGACCCCGGCCAAGATAGACTGACCTCCATGTAGGTGAAGTGCAAAAAGACGGGCCAACTCATGATGAACTCTGACATTTGCCACCCTTTGACAAAATTCAAAACATGCTAGGTGCTAGAAACATGAAATAGCAAGAGGGCATGCCTGCAACTCGGTGAGGGTGTTTGGCTCATCTCTAACATGTTTGCCACCTCGGTGATGTCTCCTGGGGGCCTGTTCTCCTGAAGCTGTATCACTGTGGGTTTCCTCCTCATACTCTGATGAAACCTTGGATGCCATGACTGCTGTTTTATAAACTGAATTTAGGCTGCCCCTTTTGATGATGGTGAAACCTAGGTTGTTTTGATAATCTGCCACTAAGGGGACAATGAAACAAGGGAATATTAGGAGGGGAATAATATAATGGGAATAGGGGTTATAGGGAGAATTTTGTTTAGGGACATGTAGGGGGTTTGGGTATTTTTGATAGGGTAGGGTTTGGGTTTTTGGCAAGGTAGGGTTTTAGGGTTTGTATTGAGTAATGGGAGGAGGGGTAAGGGAATATGAGTTTGGTAGTGTTAGGGTAGTGATAGTAGGAAGAATGCAATAGGGGAATAAGGAACAGGGGTAGGGTAGGGAAAATACCTTGGCAGCAATAACACTGTTACACAACCCTAGCAAGATGATTTCTTGGTGTCTTTTTATGGTTACTTTAAGAAATTTTTGCATTCAATCACGGGCATAAAACCATCATATCTTTACCAAATTTGATGCACAAGTGAGTTTAGGTAGCCTACCTTGCAATTAGAGTGTCTTCACAAAAAAATTGGGTGAGTTTGGCAATTTCTGGGTGCTTTGTCTCTGTGTGCCATGTGCAAAGCCCAGTGCGTCGTGCTTCGGGTGTGTGCCATGCTAGTTGTAATTTAACACTGCAGGTGGGCTCTGTGTGCGCCGCACCCCTGCCTGTGTGCGCCGCGCACCCTGAAACCTCCTCAAATTGCTCCAAATCGTGCGATTTCTCACTCAAACAGTTTTAAATGTTCTCCCAAGCACTTGGTTGCAAAATTACTTGGATTCATGATGGAATTCGTGTATATAGGCTTGGAGGTCATGTTTTAAATTTGCTTTTTTTAAAAAAACCCACTTTCTAATGTCCTATTTGGCACCTTTTTCACTGACTTTAATATAACCCTGATTTTCACTTTTTCTCTGAATTTTGGGCTCAAACGATGAAATTTTCGACACTTTTTGTGGGGATTGCATGATAGAGCATTTGGCCACGGAAACCATGACTACACCTGAGGAAATCAATTGTCGACCCTTTTTGAAAATTTTGTCACCAATAGCACTGTTTGACTTTTCTTCAAAACAAAGTTTTGAAGAACAGTCGAAGTTTATCAATATGATGATGAAACTCTGCGGATCATTACTTTGCAAGAGAATCACTCTAGCTTGCATGGCTTTACTGGACATATTTAAAGACCAAATTGATCAATCCCTAGACCTAATGACCAAAAATGACTTTTGTCTGTTAAAGGACCAGACCTTGACTGTTATGGACTTTTTGATTATTTGACACAAAGACATAAGCCAGCAAGAGCCATACATGAGGGGAAATGATTAGCATGACTTTCTCCGTCAGATCATGGCATGCCCCTAGCAGAATGCAGCTGAATGAATGGAGCGGGACACCTAAAAATGAAATGCAAAAAGAGTTTTGATCTCTGATGGAGGACTGACCAGACTGACTCTAACAATGGCCACATACTTTTAAATCCTTATTAGACCCCTCATGTTGTTCAGATTCTTAATTTTGGGATGTGAATGGATTTCTTCTCCTCCTTCACGGATAGTTCCACCACTATACTATTCTTCACATTTATAGCAAATCCATCTTGGATTGGGGTATGATGATATCTTCGTCAGGGCTATCAATGCTCACTAGAAGCGAAGCAAGGTCAGTGATACTGGTTTTCCAGTGTGTTACCTACCTACTTCTGTTTATAGTGACTTTCCGAGGGTATGCTAGTGACTCCATTGGGTCTATGGATGCTCACTAGAAGCGAGGCGATGCTAGTGTCATTGGGTTATTCAGGTGTGATATCTTCTCTCTATGCCTAGAAATAAAATATAAATGTAAAGCAATAAGAAATCCTATGTTTTAATTATCTATAATAAGGCACATACGAAGATATAACTACAAGGTAAAATAAGTTGGATAGAAAACCTTTATTAAAAGGAAATGAATGACTCGACCGAGGCTATGGATGCTTGTTGGTAGCAGAGCAAACTTGGGTGTCAAAGGATGATGTGTTTCTTGGGATACTTAAATCAGGTGAGTTATATTATACTTTTGGCTGACACTAATTCCATTTTCCCTAGCTAACATGACTAACATTGTCTCAGTTTCCTTATCACTTGACTTATCTAGACCTTCTTGTGGACTATCATGCAAACATACATTGCATAGTTTCTTTCCTTGTACACACACACACCCATATAGATAAAGGAGAGAGTAAAACAGATGAATAAATGAATGAAATAAAATACTATATCTATATTATCAATAGAATAAGAAAATAATAAACATCATGCTTAACAAAATTATACTCTCCACCTCCACTATTAACTCAAAATCTTTAAATATTTTAAAACACAACATGCCCATTGTAAACAAATAATACTTGCTTCATATTTTAAAATTCTTAATAGAAAATAACCTCATAGTATATTTTAAGTTCAAAATGCATAATCCATCATTATTTAAACAGTAAGCTAATAAAGGTTTATAACATTTACAAGTTTTACAAAATAAATACAGCAAGCATTGTCCCTTATTTAGAAAGCGACTTAATTACAAAAAGCGTATCAATATAACAACTCAACTATGCTTCCCCTAAAATTATCTAAGTCTAGAGAAGGGATGCATCCCACAACCTCTTTTGTGTGCACTTCCTAAACCATATTTTATATCCATGGTAGGAGAGTCAGTTTGTCTTTGATCCTAGTCACGCATACCTCTATTTCTTCCATCAAACAAAGTAACATGTCTAATTTACCATGGATATTTTCACACATTACGTCACACCTTCCGGGAGCATCTCCCATTTTCTAAGCACAAAACTAATTCAACCTGAAACTATTGTAGACAATAGCTTCAACTTGAAGGCTAGTGTTTCCGTTATGCATACCATAGTCATTATGGGTTTTGTCCATAATTGATTTCCAATTTTTTTCATATCGCATCTCCATAGTTTCGTTCATGCCTTAGCCTATGTGAAATTTATTCCTGTACAGAGCTTTCCTATTCAACAGCCTGACACCCCCATTTCTAGTGAGACTCCATAACCCAATGAAAAGGAACCAGGTCTATGTTCTTGATCCTCCATGAGGGAGTATCATCCACATATGGATTTTGTTGTTACTGACTAAAGTTACCCCCCCAACCTCTTGAAATAATAATTCTAAGTTATAAAAATGTGGTCCTTAATATTTATTTAAAAAAGGGGAGCACAGTATCGAATGTGAAAATCTTATGTTTAATCATGCACTTTCCTAAGATTAACAGTTCACAACAATCCATTAGGAAATAACCTATGTAGATTTCAATAGCCTTATTATCCTAGATGAAAGTAATTTTATATTAGTTTTTTATTAATCAGACTATCTCACATTTAATCAATGTACCAAATTACCCCATTGCATACGAACATGCATAGGAGATAAACCTCAAGTTCATACCCGATGTATCACAACCATTCATTCAAAACTCATCTAATGGTTGTCAGGTTACATCGAGTCCAAACATGCAAGAATGATAACTATTTTCACCAATCCAATGTAATCTCTATTGTTCATCCCATACACATCAAGATCCACCTGGTTGTGACTTTCAGGATACTTAACACATATTATCTGCCTAATGGATGGGACCCTCACTTGGTCTCCAAGCCTGCCAAATGTGATGTGAAAAATGTTCTCTTTCATTAGTTAGTGTCCTAACCTAACTAAAATCGATTTTTGCCAACTTTTCATCTTTCTACTCATGCTTCTTATTTTCCCCTTACATGTTGCTTGAAAACCTGAGAGTGGTGATAATTTCCCTTTGAACGTAATCCTGAGACTCGAACATTATTACCACCCACCAGGTAAGATATTCTCCTTCGCTCTTACATTTGTTTGTCGTCCATTGATATAGTTTCCAAGGGGTGGAAAAATGTCAGAAGTGTCATCCAAGGAGGCCTTAGTAAATGAATTAGCCAACATTACAAATAGCCATACACATCTAACATATGTCCTTAATATGAAAAAACCTTGAATTCCCCTTTAAAAATCTCTAACGAACACATGTGTCTTTTGAAATCTGAGGTTTTAGCAGCTACACTTTGCCCTATCCACTTTGATCTGGATTCTATTCTCATGCTCGCCAAGCATTTTGAACCTAAACCTCAAGCCATCATCTTTCCTTCAGATCGTAAGGTCTTTCTAGAGCTTAATGAAGACATTGTTTATAAAATGCTCAACATCCCTGCTTTGATAATCAACATAATAGATAAAGGATTAGACTAGGAATTCATTATCTAGGTGGAAGAAGATAAAATTGAATTCTTCAGGAGTCACCTCCAAAACCATCACCCCAAATTTAATTTACAATTGCCTATATTGGAAATTTGTTGAAACCCTTGTACTAGACCTTGACATCCCTTTTCTCTATAATTTTGTGACTAGTTGATGATATGAAAATAGATGAGTTTATCTTCTTGCCTACTTAGCTTATCACCATGAGCACTCGCCAATAGATGATCAATTTTACGAAATAATTAGTCCAGGCTATTACGGTTGACCTTTCTACTGCTATTCCATTCAGCTCATGTTGCACGTGCACACACATGGTCCATTTGGTATTGTTTAATTATCCTTCCTATTTATTATCTACTAAACTCTTAATAGATAATAAAGATGAAAAATATAAAGAAAAGGAAGTTCTCCAATGGACTGGTGTAATTTATCCAGAATGCCTTCCTAAATCCTATGCTCAGTACATAAATTGTTTTTATTTTTACTTGAAAGCCAAATTCATTGGAGAAGCCTCAAACAAAATTTTAGACGAACAAAAGAAAATCCTCAAAATTACTAAGGAGGAAAGTATAGGAATTTGGTTCCTTTATCAAGATTTCTACCTAATATGTTTATATGGTTTCGAAAAAGAGCCTTTCAAATTACCAAAATATATTTCACCTTTACCTTTTTCTTATATAGTACTTAGGAAAAAAAAAAAAGCATTCTTCAGTTATCCATACTCTATCTGTTAGGTCCCTATAATACTAGTGTAACCCCTTATTGTTCTTATTAGTGTAGCCCCCTTATTTTTATTTTTGTGCCCATGTAATCCCCATGTTGTTATTATTGTGCCCCATAGAAGCCCACTATTGATATTGTTGTTCCCTTACATTATTATTGTTATGTATGCTTTGATTATATTGTGACCCCTTAAACTCCTATATATAGAAAGGAGGTATTTTCATTTATATCATCCAAGAATTTTTCATTTATGTAATGTAAACGAGGTTTCTCCCGCAAATAGGATAATGTTTTAGTCATTGATCTATCTATTTGTGAGTTAGTTTCATAACATTTGGTATCAGAGATTTGGATTCTAGGGTTTTGCTGATTTAAAAAGGTGATCATGGAATTTTTGCTATAACATTTTTTATGCAAAGTTTCAGGAACTAAAATTGAAACCACATAGAAAAGAAAGCTTGCTGAACTTCATGTATGAATTTCATATCTTGTCTCGCTATATTTTCAGAGATATGAGCAGAGGAAGTCAAGGATTTTCCAGGATCCATAATTCCATCTCAAATAGGTGACCTAGGGAAAATCATCATAAATTTGTCTCTGAGCATCAAATTTGAATTTTGTAAAAAGGTGACAGAAAGAGGAAAACATGACACATGGCTCTCCAGACAAGTTCGCTCTACCGAACCAGTCTATAATAAGGTCATCATGGAAGATTGGGCATAACTATTTTTTGAAGAATCTAATATTGGTCTAACTTGCTAGGTTGGAAATAAGACTTAGAGGGATAATAAATGAAAAATTATTAGATTTGTGAGATTTGAAATTACATGGATAAAACAAATTCAATATCTACCTCCTAAAAAGCAATAAAAAGGTGTGTGTTTTTTAAATTTGCATAGTTTTTTTTCTGAAAAATCAATTTGAAGTGATTCAAAGGGAATAGTGAAGCATAGATATCATTGTTTGATTTCAAAATGCCTTGAAACAAAAAATGGACACAGCTAGTAAGAAACTAAAAATATCTTCCATACCACATGAAAAAGAGGAAAAAATGCAACATGATATATCAAAATTGCGAGATCAAGTTCAACAAATTTCACTCTCACAAAGACTAACCAAAAATGAACTAGAAGCTAAGACGGATGGTTTGAAATCCAACATGGAAGAAATGATGAATTTCAATATGGAAGGTTTGAAGGATGGTTTAAAAACAGATTTGAAAGGGGACCTGCAATGTTTGAAGGATGGTTTGACAAAATTTGTATAACAAATGCTTCCTAGTGGTGGCAAGGTACTCCACAAAAGTCATGATGAGGATAAAAGGAATAAAAATTATGATTTTAGAGACTCACATAGTGGGTTGAAGACTAACCACATTCCAAATATCGATATGAGGAAATTTGATGGCAAGGATCCAGTGACATGGGTACTACAGATGGAGCAATTCTTTGATCTACATGATGTGTCAAACACACAAAAGGCATGCATTGCATCTTTACATTTAGAGAAAAATCAGTTTGTATGGTATCGATGGATATTTTCTCATAAACCACTTGTCACTAGGTCAATTTTTACGGAGAAAATGATGGCACATTATGAGGGTAAAAAGAGAAACACCTTCTTTAGCCAATTGATAAATCTCAAACAAAAGGGTTCAATGACGGAGCACATTTATGACTTCCAAAAATTGAATCTAAGGGTAAATGATATTCCATAGGAGCATAGAATTTATGTATTCATAGGAAATTTATAGGATAACATCCAACATGAGTTATTCCTTTGGCAACATGATTCACTAGAGAAGGCATTTAGGGTGGCAAGAAAAGTTGAATGAAAAATTATGGCAAAAAGGAAGTATACCACTCACAAATACACAGATGTAAGTGTTTTTCCTAGCCTTCCACAACCTACAAGGTTGAAACCACAAAAATTGGAAGAAAAAAGAGAAAAAGGGATTTGTTACAATTGTGATAGAAAATAAACTAAAGGCCATAAGTGTGCTGAGAAGAAATTATTTTACATAGCTTGTGAAAGGGAGGAAGAAAAGGTATAAGAAACGTCAAAAGAAGAGGATATACACTAGGAACCAACCCAAAAGAAGGAAGAAATGAATCTGACCATATCCTGTAATTCATTGGAAGGAATTAGCACTCCTCAAACTCTCAAGATAGAAGAAAAAATCAACAAGAAAAATGTTATAGTGTTGATTGATTTAGGTAGTACCCATAATTTTAATCATTATAAGATAGCCAAGGAATTGAATTTCTTCCTATATCCAACACCATAGTTTCAAGTGATGGTTGCAAATGGAGGAACTATAAATTGTTCTAGAAAGTGACATAATATAAAGCTAACCATGGGGTAATATGTATTGAATATTCCAATGCTTTCCATTCCAATGGGTAGTGTTGATGTTGTACTAGGAGTCCAATGGTTACAATGTTTGGGTACAATAGCTTTTAATTTTCAAGGACCTTTTTGGAAAAAAAAATTGGGAACGAAAAGAAGTTGAATTAAGGGGTGTCGTAGGGAAACCATGAAAGATAATTGTCTAATGGCATGAAAAATATTCTAAAGAAAGAACAACGGGGCGTAATTAAGAAATTATGCTCACTAGAAGTTCAAACATCGAAACCATCTATTTCTCTAGATCTCCAAAAGGTCTTGGAAAATCATTCCAATGTATTTGAGACTCCTAAAGGCCTCCCACCTATTCATTATCATGATCATGCTATTCATTTGATTCCAGGAAGTGTTCCTCAAAACGTCAGGCCTTACACATATCCCTATGCCCAAAAGAGTGAAATTAAACGTATGGTTTCAGAAATGTTAAAGGTGAGTATAATTCAACCTAGTTAAAGTTCTTTCTCTACTCCAGTAGTATTGATGCATAAGAAGGATGAATCATGGAGCTTGTTTCTAGATTATAGGGAGCTCAATAAGCTCACTATTGAAGATAAATTTCCCATTCCCGTCATCGATGAATTGTTGGATGAATTACATGAAGAAATTTACTTCACCAAGTTGTCGATGAATTGTTGGATGAATTACATGAAGAAATTTACTTCACCAAGTTGGATCTTCATTGAGGATATCATCAAATTAGAATGAAGACTAAAGACATTCTGAAAAATAATTTAGAAATCATGAGGGTCATTAATAATTTTTGGTCATGCCTTTTACACTTACCAATGCACCTTCCACATTTCAAGGTTTGATGAATTCCATTTTCAAACCCTTCCTTACAAAATTTGTGTTAGTATTTTTTTATGATATGCTAATCTGCAACAAGTCTTGGAAGGATCATATACAGCATGTTGACAGGGTGCTCAAACTATTAGAGGAGAAACAATTATATGCAAAAACCTCCAAATGTTTCTTTGGAGTACATGAAGTGGAATATTTGGTTCATATTATATCGCATGAGGGTGTTAACGTAGACCCTAACAAAATGAAAGCAATTAAGGAATGAAAAATACCCACAACCCTAAATCATATTCGAGGATTTCTCAAGTTAACAAATTATTATCGCAAGTTTGTTAATGATTATGGGAGAATAGAAGCACCTCTAACAACATTAATGAATAAATATGCATTTTCTTTGACTCCAAAATCAACTAAGTCCTTTGAACATCGTAAAGAGGAAATGTGAAAAGCACCGTCTTAGCTATGCCAAACTTCAAAAAGACATTTATTGTGGAATGTGATGCCTCACAAAATGGAATTGGTGATGTTTTAATGCAAGAAGGAAGACCCATTTATTTTGAAATTCATCCAATCAAAGGAAAGTATTTAGAAAAACCTATTTGTGAGAAGGAAATGTTGGCAATACTACATGCATTAAAGAAATGGATACCTTACCTAATCGGAAGACAATTCAAGGTACAAACACATCATGATAGTCTTAAATTCTTTTTGGGACAAAGATTATATTCATAAGAGAAACAAAAATGGGTTACAAAGATGTTGGGTTATGACTTTGAAATCATCTAACAAAAAGGGAAGCAAAATGTTGTTGCAGATGCACTCGCAAGAAAGCATCAGGATGTGGAAGCATTTCTTTGTACCATTTTTATTATCCAACCAGATTAGATAACCAAAGCAAGGGATGAATGGAAGAATGATGAAGAAGTGTGGACACTCATTTAAAAGTTGCAGCAAGATCCTAGTACATCTTATACATTTAGCTAGAAAAATGATTCATTACAGTATGAAGATCACTTATATCTTTGTAATAATTCCCAAATCAAACAAAATATTATTTTTGAATTGCACACCTCTCCCTTAGAAGGGTACTAGGGATTTTTAAAAACTTACCACAGGGTCGATAAGGAAATATTTTGGCATGGCCTTAAATCTGATATTCAAAAGTTCGTCATAGAATGTTTGGTTTTCCAATGAAATAAAGTTGATATAATTAAGACCCCGGGTCTGTTACAACCTTTAACCATTCCAATTCAATGTTGGGAGGAGGTCTCAATGGATTTTATGATAGGTTTACCCAAGTCCAATGGAAAGGGTGTCATCATGGTAGTAGTTGATATACTTACAAATTATGTACACTTTTGATCATTATCTCGTCCATTTAAATCTAGTACAACTTCTATTGCATTTATGGAAACAATTTAAAAGCTACATTGAAACACAAATATTATTGTAAGTGAGAAAGATCCCATTTTCACTCAAAATTTTTGGATAGAATTATTTTCTTGTCTGGGTACACAATTAGCCCATAGATCATCTTATTATCCTCAATATGGTGGGAAAACTAAGATAGTGATTTTTTTTTGAAGGATATCTTTTCTTCTTTGTATTTGATAAACAAACACAATGGGTCAAGTGGTTACCTTTGGCTGAATGGTGGTATAACAATTCCTTCCATACTGCAGCAAAAATGACGTCATTTATGGCACTTTATAGATATCATCCACTATCCATCACATCATCTTTAAGAGAAAATTATAAGGTTCAATCAGTGGAAGATCACATCAAACATCAAAAATAGGTTCTCTAAATCATAAAGGATAACCTCACTTTGGTGTAGAATCTAATGAAACAATAGGTCAATCAACATCATAGTGAAAGAAGTTTTGATGTAGGTGACTAGGTATTTTTATGGCTACAAGCATACAAAAAAATGTCCCTCAAGCAAGCTAAGAAGGATAATAAATTATCACCACCATACTTTAGTCCTTATAAGGTGTTGCAAAAGATTAGCACTATGGCATCCAAATTGGACCTTCTTTCATCTTCCTGAGTGCACCTAGTTTTCCATGTTTCATGTTTAAAGAAGGTTATAGGTGACAAGCTCCCAGTTCAAACAATATTTCTAGAACTTGACGAGGAAGGAAAAACCATATTGGAACCTGAAGCAGTTATGGAAACAAAAACCTGATAGCTACGAAATCAATCAATTTTAGATTATCTCATCAAGTGGAAGAACCTACCTGCTGAAGATTCCACATGGGAGGATAAGAATTTTATACAAAACCATCCAAAACTTCTCATGCATTAAGGACAACACGTTTTTTATGAGAGCGGAATGTTAGGTCCCTATAATACTAGTTTAACCCCTTATTGTTATTATTAGTGTAGCCCCCTTATTGTTATTGTTGTGCCCATGTAGTCCCCATGTTTTTATTATTGTGCCCCATAGAAACAAACTATTGTTATTTTTGTTCCCTCACATTATTATTGTTGTGTTGGCTCTGATTATATTGTGACCACTTAGACTCCTATATATATAAAGGAGGTATTTTCATTTGTATCATCCAAGAATTGTTCATTTATGTAGTGTAAATGAGGATAATTTTTTAGTCGTTGATCTGCTTATTTATGAGATGGTTTCATAGCAATATGCCACCTTTAATCACGAAGAATAAAATTGCTAAAGATGTCATTCAAAAGGAAATGTTGCCATTTGGTTTGATGCGGGATGAATTTTGGCACTATGGCCCATTAGCGATTATTTCAAGACTGAGGAAATAAGGAGGGTTGTCATGATACACACATGAAAGAAAGCTTGAAATAGAAAATATGGAAAATACCCTTTCATTGTTTTGTTTTTAGATATAGGTAGTTATGTAGATATCGAGAGAAAATGATGGAATAGGTCACCAAGCTGTGATGTCAGTCGGAATCTAATTCCTTGAGACATAAATTAAATAGTCATCACTCACCCCATTTGTTTCAATAACAAAGGGGAAATCAGAGGTTTTAAGCCCAAAAGCATCAATGTGTTGTGTGATAGAAAAAGAAGGTGATGTAGGCACTAAGTTATTCGAATTGGAAGTTAAACAATTAAATAAGGAAATAAAACATGAAATTAAAGATACTATGCCAAAGGATTCTGGGGCTTAAGCCCTAGATATCAAAAACAATTTTACAGAAGGGAAGTCAATGCATTCAGTGGGCACATAGTTAACAATGTTGCTAGAACAATCTTAGTGAGCACAAGAAATGGTACTCAAAGACATGGTCTCCATACCTAGACGAAGATTTATCTCTTTTGCTGATTTTGAGATGAATAATTTCAACATCATAGAAATACAACTGGAACTAGGAGAGAATCAACAACTAGTAGGTTCTGATATGTCCTCCTTTACAATCAAATTGAGTAAAGTGTGAGACCTCGATATGATCAAATTGCATAGGTAAGCTGGGGAAACCGTCGCCAGATGATTACTCGACTCAGCAATGGGAAATAGAAAGATGCAAGCTATGTTTGAAAAGGTATATAACCAGTTGCATATTGCATGAATATGTCTAAGAACTAGAGCTAATTGGATCAAAGAGCTAGAAGACACAGTGATTTGTCAAGCCATCCAAACCAAAGAAATTGGACCATTTCAAAAATTATTGGAGGAAAAATAAAAAGAGATTAAAAACATCCAAAGTATCATGAAAATCCCTGAATATGACCCCCACATTTTAATATAATATTTTGAGAGGAGAGAGGAAATTGAGAGGCAACTCCAAGAGATGAAAACTTTTGTCTGACTTAAGGAAGAATAATTCAAAAGAAAACATGGTCATATGGAAGCTTTAAAAGAGGATTTTCAAGAAAAATAATAACAACATCTCAAAACTATTTCAAAGTATAAATCTACAGTTGATCAAGCCCTTGTGACCTCCCAAGTATCCGTAGATGAAGGGTCAAAGTTCTTATGCATAAAGGTTTCTCAATGAGAATGAGAACTTAATGGATCTAGACAATAAAAAGAAAGAGTTGAGAGGAGGGAGGAAACATTACTAGAACAAAAGAAGGCCATGATTGAAAAAGTTCAAAATACACTTAAAGAAAAATAGCGTGAGGTCATTTCCTTTGAAGAGGTGATTAAGGTAACCACCATAGGAAGACAGGTCCTCATAGAAGCTAAATAAGAAACTTGGATGGAGATTGAAAAAAATCTCAAAAGTAAGAGACTATGTAGAGATCCTCTCTGACTGTGAAAATGGGATAATCAAGAGTGCCAATCTAGAGGCCAAAATCACAACTTCAGTGTTGGTTGAAATACTAAAGGACATAGTCCCGCTCATCAATTTGATGAACACTCTTAAAGATGAAACTCTCGCAAAAATGAGTCTACCTCCTACGGACGATTTTTTATTCTCCATTTGTATGATCAAACAAAAACACAACATGATGTAGGTCATACAAGAAGAATTTGATAGAGCATCTAAAGAGATCAAGGACTTCAATATTGATTGGAATGATTTATCCAAATTTGGTGTCCCATCATTCTAGGGAAAAGAGAAATAGTTGATTTCCCATTAAGAGTTCTATGATAGGTTGAAGGCCACAAAGCAAGACCTTGGTTGTTTAGCTATGTAGAGTGAGGAATCTATTTCACCATCTATAGTAGTCAATTCATGATTTCATCATCCTAGCTGAGATTAATGAGATAATATAGAATCTTCCCATGACATGTTATAAGATCATATCTCATTTGACAGTGGTGATAACTAAATATAAAAGTGTTCCTTGGATATCAGTGGTGCATTGGGATATGATTGTTAAGGTCAGAAGGCTCAAAAAATGGAACATTATCCTGCAGTAGGCATCTTCAACCACTCAGGTTTTTCAACATGTTCAACCAATGCAATAGGTTACATACCAACCAAAATATTGGAGTGAGATCCCATTGATCACAACTCATGCATCTTTAGCTAAAATGTGTGGAGAAAAAAGTTCTTCTCCTTTGGTTATGTTGAGTAAATATAAAGGGTCTAGGTCACATAGGTGACCGTGACATTTTAATTCATTAATCTCAAGTTTAAGTTGTTTTGATTTCTAATTCGAACAATTTATTAGTTCGAAGCAGTTATTTCAAGACAGTTACTTATGTTATTATTATTTAAAACCCCATTTCTCGTAATGAGGGGGTTGTTGATAGAAGAACTAATTTGTGTTTTATGGATCTGATTGTACAAGATACGCTAATCTTCATTGATTGAATGGTATAACTATGCATTTCTACCAAATTTCCTTTTTGTGTGTGTTTCTTCATAACAATTTAAACACACTGAATGCAGGACTTGTTTTGTATTGAGTAGTTTCCTTTTAATTCATTCCCTTTATATTCTGATATATATTATCAAATTGAGGGGTTTCAATATTGGTTATTTGATTGAAGGATAGTTCTAGGAGATTTCCTCTAGGACTAAGAGAAATCTTTAGCCTTATGTATTTTCAAACTCTTTACATTTTTCTTTATCTATAGTGCTTGTAATATTTTCTTGTTTGGGATATAAATGAAACTTTGTAATCATTATACTCTCATGTTGATCTTTATGATTTGATGGTTCTGATATTTAGTATGTGTATCATTAGTTTTGTGGAACTAAGTTGAGAAGAAAAGAATAATTTCACATGTTGCATTGTTCTTGCATATTATTATTGAGTCTGTTTGTTGTCCCAAGTACCCATATTTCATTTTTTGTGTCTTGTGTTACGTTTTCCTTTTTTTATTTCTCTTTCATTTGTAAAGTATTTTAACATAATCTTTAATGCATGAGTTACATTGTTCATATGATGTTAGTAATTAAAATGTCTTCTGTTAAAATTGTATTATCACTACAATGTCTCATTTGATCATTATCTTGCTTTATTCTACTTGGATCTTGAAAATTATACAATTATAGCTAGGGATACCCCCTGTTTCTGTAGGTGGTCAGCCTTAAACACATAGAGTGGGAGGATTTAAAAGTCCTTAGTGAACACGTTCTTTGAGTGTTTTTAATCAAGGAATGATTTGAGAGCCAACAACATTGTTACACTTTCATAGTTTCATCCACACCTTAATGTCATCCCCCTTAAAGAATTGTATGCACATTAATTATACATTCCAATTCTAAAAGTACATATTGTAGTTAATGACATTAGCACCCTACTCAACTATCACTAATTTTGGACTGACAGTGAAAATACTACCTTTATGCTAAGGCATTTTCCATTTTTTCTCTTGCAAAATCTTCTAAAGTTTTATTTCATCTTCTTTATTCCCATAATACAAGTATTCACGAGTTTATGTCCATTGTATTCTAGTGTTCCCATTGCTCATACAATTCCTCTAAATGACCTTGATCATTATCCAATATTCATTTTTTGATTGATAATATTTACTCCCTCATAGGCGTTATTGCTATTTAAACCTTATAGTGATACTTATCACTTTATTATGTGGAAATACTTTTGTGATTTCTCAACCATTTTTCACAAGGTTATTCATTCAAAAATACTTGAAAAGTGCTACGTGATTTAAGCATGATGATATCAAAAATCCAAATTCTTCCATCATATTCTAGGATAATCTATTACTTCTTTTTTATTGGTTAAACTCATTTGTAAAACCTGTAATCACTCACTTTTACTATCTTTCTATAACTCTCCTCTATTTGTCTCCTCCTTCCAAGATGGTTATCATTACGAACTTATCGTTGATTAGCATCATTAAAATATTCCTAAGTTCCTTCTTTTCCCTTAGTCCCTTATAACATTATTATATTAACATGTGGTTCTATTTACTATGTAGAAGTAATGTTCATGATTTTACCACATGTGGTAATTGAAAAATCAATAATAATGATGTTTTATTCTCATGATGGAAAGCAAGGGTTGGCATGTGGATTATTTTCTATAATATGACGATGTTATAACTAATGGAATGGTTGCATGAGAGGCGGTGAATAATAGGAAATCCACCAATGGGTTGAGAAGGACATTTATTTGATAATATTATGGGGGCATATACCTATGAGGTAGAATATCTAACATCTTAAGGGTTGCGAGCATAATTAATAAATGACTTATGCTAGTGTTTATTTTTCCTTGTATAAATCTCAGTGGGTTATGGGACCATTTTAAGGGGGTTGAGTGCCTCATATTGGGGTTGTGATGCCAAAGTTCAGAAGTGGGTGTGGCATTTTGATGCCTAGGGTTGTACTTAATACAATTTTTTGAGGGAGTGGATTGGCTGTTTGAGATGCCTGGGGTACATGAGTACTATATAATATGTATGTATTGGGTTAGATGAGATTTAAGCCTCAATGCTTTGGTATAAGCCAATGGGGAGTTAAGATTGGGTTTGAAATTTGGAAAGAAGAGCTTGAGATTACTCACACAATCCCTGGTGTTGTGATGTATCTTTTGATGCCTAGTGTGGTGAATTGGGTGGCCTTATACTAGTTCAACAATGAATGTTTGATATGAGAGAAGAAATAAATAAATAACTTATAAGTTGAATGATTAAACTTAATTTTAGGACGAGGTTCCTTAAAGAAGGGGAATATGTAATACCTTATATTATTAAATAAATATATAATAATGGTCATAATAATAATAAAATAAATAAAATAATAAATAATAAATAATAAAGTGATGTTCCATCCTTTTCAAGGACAATCTATTGCTTCTTATTGGTTACTTATACTCATTTGTGAAACTTGTAATCACTCACTTTTACTATCTTTCTATAACTTTTTTCTATCATCTACTCCTTCCAAGATGGTTATGGTTACGATCTTACCATTCATTAGCACCATTATAAAATTCCTAAGTTACCTCTTTTCCCTTCCTCCGTTATAACATTATTATATTAAGATGTGGTTCTATTTTCTATGTTGAAGTAATTGTATATCTTTGAAAAATATATGTTCATGATTTTATGGCATGTGGTAATTTCATGTTATTTTAATAACAATGATGTTGTATTCTCATGATGGAGTGCAAAAGTTGGCATGTGTCTTATTTATATAATATGACAATGTTATAATTGATGCAGTCGCTGCATATTGAGAGGTGGTGACTGGTGGTAAATCCAGAAATTGGTTGAGAAGCCTGGTCATTTGATGATATTGTGGGGGCTTATACCAATGAGGGAGAATATGTAGCATCTTATGGGTTGGGTGCATACTTAATAAACTACTCATTCGAGTGTTTGTTTTTCCTTATATAAATGTCAATAGGTTATGGGACCATCTTGATAGGGTTGAGTGCCTCATATTGGAGTTGTGATGCTAAAGTCTAGAAGTGGGTGTGGGACTTCGATGCCTCAGGGTGTACATAATAGGAGTTTATGAGGGAGTGGGTCAACCTTTTGAGATGCTTGGGGTATGTGAGTACTAGATTATATGCTTGTGTTGTGTTAGTTGAGGTTTGAGCCTTTGAGATTTGGTATACACCAATGGGGATTTAATTATGGCTCTAAAAGTTGGAAAGATTAGCTTGATATTACTCACACATTCCGTAGTGTTGTGATGTAAATTTTCATGTGTGTTTTTGTCACTTGGGTGGCCTTATACTTGTTCAACAATGAATGTTGGATATGAGAGAATAAATAAATAAATAACTTATAAGTTGAATGACTGAACTTAACTTTGGGGAGTATGTAATACCTTGCATTATTAAATGTATATAATAATGATCATAATAATAAAAAATAAATAAAATAATAAACATTAAAAGTGATAATATTAGTAAATAAATAAATAATATAATAACAATAAATTTATGTTCCAAATAAATAAAGGAATATATAAAAATATTAAGAATAAAATCAAGTTAGTAAAATATAAAAGTGTAAAAAAATTAAGAGTCAATTATGCTAACGATGAGTTAAACAAAACTTAAGAAAAGAAAGATAGAAGTTTGGATGATGACACATGGACTATCTGCATGAAGATTATATTTCCATTTTTGGAACAAATTGTTCTATCTAACGGATGAGAGGGAAGATGTGAGGCATTAAATTTATAAATAATAATGATAATACTAATAATAATAAAAAATAAAATTGAGAATATTAATAAATAAATAAATAAAATAATAAATAATGAAGAGAAGTTTTGAATAAATAAATAAAGAAAATTATAAAAATAGTAATAAAATCAAGTTAATAAAAAGTAAAAGTATAAAATAAGCAAGAGTCAATTCCAAAAAAGGCTAAGTTGAAGAAAACACAAGAAAAAAAATAGAAATTTGCATTATGACACATGGATTGTGGTCATGAAGATTATATTTCCAGTTTTGGAACAAATTGTTCTATTTGATCGATGAGAAGGAAAATGTGAGGCATTATTCTTTCCTAAGAGAATTATAGGAAAATAAGGATTTTTTGGCATGGGTACTTGATTGGGAGCTTGGGGGTGGCCATTTGTAGAGAGACTTAGCATAGTTGAGCATGCGGTTAGGCACAAAGTCATCCCAAAAGATTGGTTGTGGTCAGCTAGATCTAAATAGTGCAATGATTCTAAAATCTCAATTAAGTTATAATATTCATTGTATGGATAAGTTCCCCATCTCTCTTAGCTTCTGTTAGGTTCCTATACCAATAGGTTTCATTTTTCATGATTGATAGTGTAAGTGCCAAATATCATCATCCTTTCCATGCTGCAAAGGTTCCATATTTTGTATATAGATAAAGAAAATTAAAAAATGTAAAGAGGGTATGCCCTAAAAGAAAAATCAAAGGGCAAGAAGAATGAGTTGGTCAATAAAAGAAAAAAAAATGAACCCCAAACCAAAAGACCAGGAAAGTGGCCAGTCAAAATGCCACTACTATCTTATTTGTGTAAAGCAGTTCACAAAGTGCAAACATTGTTTTTATCACACTTAATGGATGGCCCAACAGTTCAATCTGGACTAGTCCATATTTAAATTGCCTGTTGTAGAATAGAGAATGAAGGTCTGTCCAAACAGTTCAAGCTTGGCAGATCATTAGCTAGGTAGAGAAGCAAAGGGTCTCAACTGATTAATCTGTGCCCTTGGAGGCAATAAGGGTAGACCTAGATAGGAGGGTAGTCAAAAGAAAAGAGTTAAATCAGGGTTTGCAAGTTCAAGTGCACCCAATCAAAAGGAAGAAAAAATGGTAGGAATCGTAGAATGGGTAAGTAGATTGAAGTTGCAGAAACAAGTCTATCAGCAGTGTCATCTCTTTCAATATGGTCTATTTCATGGATATCTCTAATGCCATGGAAAAGGTATGATGACAAATCACATGTTGCATGTCTAACATCCTCTCTTCTCCCTCACAACAAACACTCACTAACATCCCTGAAAGAGATTGAGATCTGCCCAAACTCTTAATTTCACTCCATTTTTAGAAAAACTTAAGTGAAACTTTAGATTTGCTTAAGAGCTAAAAGCCACATTTCTTGTGTAAAGTTTTTTTTCTCCTAAACGCCCTAAGACCTAGGTGATTTAGCTCATACACCTAGTGTGTCTCCCTCATTCTCATATTAATATCCTAACTTTACTATATAAATCCCCTATATCTCCCCTTCCCCTTATTATGTATAAAAATCCAAAAAAACACAAAAAATATTATAAATACCCCGCCCCTACCTAAATATGGCTATAAAGTTTCTTTCGGGAGTCATTGATCCACCTGGGACCAATAACAACCCGCCATTTGGCACCCTGGGATTCGTTGACCACCGGTTGAACGAATAACCATAGTCGTTGTGCAAAAAACATCGAAATTTGATTAATATTTGATTAATCAAACAACCGTATCCATTTAAACTTCTAGCCTAAAGTTTATAACCCCCCCCCGCACAAACATTATAAAATATTAAATATGTGGGCGGGTCCCCGCGTCGTATCATACCAGCACCTGCGATCTCGTCAACCGTTGGATTGCGCCCTCCAGATCCAATGGCCTGCATTGATATCGGAGCTGCCCCGGTGTACGCATGTTAGCTCCCGATGGAAAGTGGTTTTTCCGTCGTACATGGGGACGCGTGTCCCATTCCTATTGCATCAGGCTCGCTCTTACAGAAACCGCCCCCGTACCAAAAGTGGTCCGATGGAAACCATTTACCGCCTGTTCTCCCCACTGTGCACATCATCCCCACATCTACGTCTGCGTCAGTGCCCCCACCACTATTCCGTCCACCGTGTCTGCCCCGTCACCCATCCACACTAGCTTCCATGTCACCCACCGTACCCGCTATGCGACAAGGTTACGTCATGCTGACATCAGCACAAAAAGCGCCATAAAGTCCGAAAAAACCCAAATTTTCGTTAAAAGTCACGAAAGTGATGTTTTTGTTTATGTTTTATGTGACCAATAGTGGACACCGTGCATGAGAATTACGTTGAATTCACCATTAACGTCCAAGTCTACCACCCAGGCGTGTTCATACTGCAATCCTGACTCCCCCAGCTCACTCTGCAACTGCATTCCACAACAAAGTCTCGTAAAATAGGTATTTACTCGTCAATCACCCATAAATCCTGTTTTTTTTTTTACATAATTTCTCTGTAAAAGATCACCAAGATAGCTAAATTAAACTCAAAGACACTATTGCCCGCAAGCTTCTGCGCTCTAACTCACTGTGTAACCATATTTTCGGGTAAAACCTGCCCATTCTGTGGCCCTCTGATAAATTGTCCATTGAAACTTAAAATCAAGCTCCTGTCCGCCTGCAAAATCCCCAAAAGCACCTGTAAAAGCCGTGCTCTTCCAATTGTTTTTAAGCTTCCTCGCTAAAAAACTCTGCAGACTCTGTCTTCCCTTTGAGTTTTACTCAGTAAACCCATTTTCATATAAAGCTCAAGTCGCAAGAATTCCTGTTAAAAAGCCCTCTGTCAGAACTCTGTTTCCTGTTGAAACATAGACTCAAATCCAGCTATAAGCACAATGAATCATGGAGGCTCCAGTGGCCCTGAATATTGCACCATTAAATGCACCTCATAAAGAGTTAGAGTGGCTACCTCTTGCTGACAGAGACTTTCAGATCAATGATATGGAGGGAGAAAAGCCTCACCTTCAAGGTTTCTGTGAAATAAGGAATAGCTTCAGAAACAAAGCTGACCTATTTGGAATATGGGAGTCTAATATGCCTATATAGTACCTGCCCTCAGTGAATGTCTTCCCTGACTTCATCCATCGATGTTGTGCTAATTATGAGCCTTCTCAAAGGGCAGTGATGGACCCTTCTAGAAATTTCCTCTTTTACATCACCCCTCAGTCTATAAATGAGATGCTACAATTCAAGCCAACTCAGCCTTTGGTCCCTCTCTTCATGAAACAGTTGTTGGATCAAGCCTCAAATTTGTCCTCTACAGAAGTTAACCGAATTGATAATATGTTCATGCCTCCAGAATGCTACTCCAGATACACACCTCCCTATCAGCATGCTTGGTTTGATGAGCCTGGAAGACTGGTCATAGACATGATTTCTTACATCCTAGGGTTCAGGACAAGTGAGATTGTGGATGAAACAGTCATGACCCTAATGTCCATGTTTACTCTCGGATAGCCCCTTGCTGTCAAATATGATTATGCCTCCTATATATCTAACAAAATTCATGAGCAGTTCATGAATTTGGAGAGAGAAAGAGTGTTTAAATACACTTCATATATATATCATTTGCTGCTGTACTATCAGTTTGATAGCTTCCCAGTTTTCCTTAAAACATTTGATGCTAAGGGGGAGCGAAGGTCTGTAATGTTTTGGTCCTCAGTATTCCTTCATGTTAATAGCTCCCCATACACATAATGTGAGTTTATTGACCGTTTTATCTATCCAACCACTTGCTTATTGTCAACAGATCCTCCTGACAGGCTCACTGCTGAAATGCAGAGAATCCTGCATCACTCAAAGGGATACAGCATTGGTGACTGGTACTATTACCAAAACCACACTGTAATAAGGATTTATGGCTATGAATTAGCCCCTTATAGACTGCGAAAATATGTCCCGATGAGACTCTTTCCCCTGGACTACTACAGGCAGTTCAACAGTGCAGATTTAGATCATTTCTATGGTCCGAGGAAAAAAGCACAGCTTAAAATAAGACATCAATTGGGCCCCTTTATCTTTAATAAAAGGGAAGAAGAATGGAAGGATGCTAACACTATTCTAATAGAGAAACTTAAGCTGAAACTATGATTCCATTGGTCACCATATGACCCTGAACATTTCATAAGCTTTAGAAGAGTGAAAAACAAGCTCACAGGGTATGTGCATCACAAAATCCCTGAAATTGAACAATATGCTAATCAACAGGAATGGGTAGAAGGCACACTAGTTGAAGAGCTTACTGAAGAAGAGATAACAGAAAAAGCAATCAAAAACCTTGAAAAATCAGTTGACCTGGAATCTTTTGGACAGGTGTTTTTCACATTGCCTCGACACCTTGGAGCGGGCACATCATCTACCACAACTTCCCAACAGCCTACCCAAGAAAGTGTTCCACCAGCAGGGACATCCAAAGGCAAGGAGGTATAGCATTCTGAGTAGCAAGAGACCATGGCAGACCGGCCAGTTGCAGCAGAAGAACAAAGTCAAGGGCAAGACCCTTCAACGGAAGCAAAGGTAACTAAAATCCCTCTGCTACAGACTCCTCTTAATGAGGAAAGAGCCAAGAGAAGGGATAGGCAGGAGGCGACACCCACAGGGGCATCCACAGATCAGCAAGGAGAAAAGAGACAAAGATTAAATCCCTATTCAGAAGAAGAATTGCCAGAGGAGCCAGCTGAACAGCAAGTTCCCCCAAGTATGGAAACATCAGCTAGCTCCTTCCAGCAAGAGCAAGAGAGGCAACATGGTGTGGAGGCAACATCCACCAGGAAACAAGGCAAAAAAGGCTTAGACATCAAGAAGGCATTCACTGACATAAAGGCCAGAAATGAGCCGATAAGGTTCCAACTCTATAACCAATTACTTAGAATGGCTCCCACTAATCAACAGAGGCTAATGGTAGCCTATGATATTAAAGAAGGGAAAATGACCCTCAGTCACTTCAAGCCTACAGTACAGTAGCCCCAGTCATCTACTGATTATATCAAAACCAATCTGGAAGTCCTAGCTAAAGACATCCACCCAATGGACCAGATTGAGTTAGACAAACAAACTGGAGAAATGGTGTACTCCACCTTGGCGGATAAAGCAATATTGGCCCACAGATTGCAAAATTCACTTTATAATACTTCTGCCTAGTTGGAATTGGAGAAAGCCTCCTCAATGGCCAAGGATAATAGAATTAAATCCTTGGAGGAAATCATTGTGGAATTGGGACATGATCCTAAGGATCCTAAGGGCATTCAGGCCTTGATAAAAAAGAAAGAAGAAGACATAGCAGCCCTCAGAAAACAACTCAGGTTGCCAGCTACAATACATCCTCAAACCACAGAAGTAGCATAGCAGAAAGAAGAGGAGGATGTAGTAAGTTTGCTAATGTGCATGAATGAATGACTTCTAGAAATAGAGAAAGCCTTGGGAGCAGCTCTGCAAGGAAAGCAGGGAGAGTTGGCCTCTCAGCCGGCTCAAACAGCTCTAACTCTTGAAACTTCTCCTCCTACAGTCACCATTGCAGTCCCTCCTACTGATCTAATAGCAACAGCAGGTACTTCAGCTCCAGCAACAATAGCAACAACTACAGCAGCAGCAAAACAAGAAGCCAACTTGAGTATGGAGGAAATGATGAAAGAAATAAAGGCTCTGGAATTGTAGATGGCAGAATTAAAAGAAGCCAAGGAAAAGCTGGCCAAAATCGAGGTAATATATGACAAATCAAAGATGGATGTAGCTGAGAAGATAAGGGAAGTAAAGGCCTTGGAGAAAAGAATAAAGGAGCTGGAAAAAGAGCTCACTCTAGATAGAACTCTAGCTGAAATCAAGAAACTTTTGTGGGCCAAAATTGGCCAATCTATCACTGACCAATGGACTGTAATCCAGACTATTCATGACCAAGTTGAATTGATAGGGATAGCCTAGTTTGAGACTTAAAAATCCAGAGCATTATTGGGAAACAAACCCGAAGAGGCCAACAAATTGATCCATTTCTTGAATACTCATACAAGAGAACAGTTAGCAGCTCTGCATATCAGGAATAGAACAGACACAATTTTGCTAGTAAAAAGGGTGCTGACCATGAGGAATTTTGTGCAGACTTAGAAAGAAAGTTCCAAGAGATGCAAGAAGAAATAAATATCTTCAGGCAAAAGTTTGCAGCGTTGCAGAGCAAGGGGTTACCCAGCCTATTGACCAGCAATGGAAGACTATTATCACATGAACAATATGCTCACAGGGTGAATACTTATGTTTCAAATCAAATTATAGCATCATCCAGCAGCTCAGAAGACACAGGGCCTCCTTTTGGACAGGTTTTATATGACAAATTGGAAAATTTATTTTATATTGAACATGAAATAAATCATCTTTTTGAGGTCCAGCCAACTTACTACACATACACTGAAGCTGATGAGACATTGATTAAGCTGCAGAGACACCAACTGCCTACAGATCAATGGTGGAAGGGCATGCTTGAGGTCTTGCTAAGGTAATTTAAATACTTTTTTTTTGATCCACCGCATAATAGCAAATTTAAATATAGAAGTCATCTATCAGAAAATCAAATCGATAAAGGAAGGAATTCGCGCTGAAAAGCGTTGAGACAAGCTCAATCACAGGTGGCAAATGACAGCACATCAGGGACGCAAATCAAAGAAACAACTATCAACCGACTACTCAAGCCAAAAATTCAACAAAAGCGGAACGCCTGAGCTGGCCTGTACAAGCATAGTTACTCCTTCATTCATTTCTACGTGGTTTCTCCCACATTAGTTATTGCCTTTGCCAGAGTAGATGGATGAATTTATTGTCTGATATTTCTTCCTACCGGATATTTTGTAAACTCTTTTATAAATACTTCCCCAAGATATGTATTGTTGTTGGCTGATGAATATCATTTTGGACCTCCGCTGTATGTATTGAAAACTCTTCTAAAATAAAATTGCTGGAATGCTTTACTGGTGAATTCGATGGTTATGGAATCAATGGCTAAAAAAAAGATTGCAGAATTCTCGTGTTATTGCATGGATCAATAAGTCTTCTTTACTCTTGTTCTATTATTTTTGTTTTATTCTACATCTAATATCATGTTCTAAGTTACAGGAAAAAGGATTAACCCAGAACTTACTTTGTTGTACTCTGTGTTCAATTCCTGTAATTTTATATGTTTTCTACAGGACTAGCATAGGCAAGAATTCTTAACTACTCTTGTCTCCCTGGTTCTTTCACTCTAAATATCATCAAGGAATTCTTAACTGCTCCCTGATTATGTTTATACAATTTCCCTCTATTGGCATAATGAAAGATTCTTGATTGCCTTTCATTCCCTGACTTCACTTCATCATATTTCAGCTTAAAAAATTGTTCTATGTTTAACTATCTTGCTCTGCAGTTTTCCTTGCCAAAGAAACCATACCCAGAGGTTTACTCCATTAGACTCCATCAACCCAATGGTCTGAACTTCTCTCACATTACAGCCTGTTCTACTGAATGTCATCTTCCAAACACCAAACAAAACTCGTGCTTTATAACTATCCTAATACTTAACAAAACAAATCTAAATTATAAAGAGAGAGCCCTCTCTGGTTGCAGGTAGGCTAAAACTTGTAGCTAAAGGACTGGTTAGTGGTTACCTCGGCCGTACTCCCTTCAGAGGCAGGGAACAACCTGAGTGATAACATCATTGGCGACTCCACTGCGGACCTGAATGACTGTTTGTTACTGCTGTCCATTTTCTAAAGCTATAGATGGAGCCTGAAGTTAGCCAGGAAGCCTTTGAAACTGTTTTTGCTGTGCAATTACAGGAGTAAATAAACACTGCTTCAAGTCAATCTCCAATCTAGGTTTAGGATTTAGACAACTGTCCCAAAGATTTGATTAGTTTCCCTGTTTCAACATATTCAAAGGAAAAACAGAAGCCTCGTATCTTTCAAAAGAATTTTCTTCAGAATATTGTCAAAAAACTTTGATCTTCAAATATTTCCAGAAAATACCAAAAACAAATTTAGAAGCTGGCTCCAAAGAAGAAAACTCGTTACACAAGGTCAAATCCTGATCCAGACCCTCCAGCTATTTTTGAGAATCCTAACTTTATTTCTAAGGCCCTTAGAAAACAAGAAAAACTATAAAAATCTGTTGATTTAGTCCTTGATATACTTCAGTAAAACCCTGCTAAATTTGAGCTCACCCCTAGGAGACCAGCAGTCCTTTCTACAGCCTCTACTAGTTCCTCATCCACACCTCAAAGTATCCTTTCCACTCCCCTATCCACTACACATATTTCCACTACTGTCCGTGCTATTCCAGCTGTCTTATTTCTTCCTGTTGTCCCATTGATCCCTGTAAATATGGCAAATCGTTATGCTCCTCTACAGTTACCTGGAAATCCCGGAGCTATGCCTCCGGATTATCAGGGTAAAATTACATATTTTGATGGTACTGGCTCCTATACAGCCCAGCAACACACCAAGAAAATGCAAGATTATTTTGAGAATTATGAAATTGATGATGATGATGTGAGAATGAAGATCTTTGTCCAAAGTCTAACGGGTGATGTAAGGATTTGGTTTAGAGCACTTGCTGCAAATTCTATAGCTGATTTAGAAGCTCTTTATCAATCCTTTTTAAACAGATGGGAAAAGAAGAAATACCCTTTACACATTTTAACAGAATATGATAATTTGAAAAGAGGCCCACAAGAAATCGTCCAAGACTATTGTGCTAGGTTCAACAATGTCTATAATGCCATTCCCCAAAACTTAAGACCTCCACCTGATTTGGCTTTGATCAAATTCCCTGATGGATTTGATGCTGACATGGCATATCAACTGAGGGTGAGAGCCCCTCCAAGCTTAGCAGACATGCAAAATATAGCTGTTAGTGTGGAGGCAAACCTGATTGCTAAACGAAATTGGGCAAGAGCTGAATGAAGAACAACTTTCAAAGAAGAGCCTTCAGCATTTGAAAAAAAACTGGATGCAATCATAAAGGGTATGGACAGACTTGGAGATAGAGTGGAAACTATTGAAAGGAAATCATCTTGTGAAGGTCAACCAAGTAACACCACAAGAAACCCAAACTTTAGAAAAAATCAAAATCCAAATGTTGGAAGGGCTGGCCCTGACCAGAACATTAGACCTCCATTTCAAGAGAACTATGCCGAAGCCTCAACATCTAGTGAACCAACAGAGGACCCTCACATCAACTTAATGGGTTTAAACAGTGAACAACAAATCTTTTTAACCCAAGAAGACCAAGAGGCTCATGCTGTCAACCAATTTCAAACCAAGTCCGAAGAATCATTTGATTTCAGAGAAGGATATGATGCAGCAGTTTATGAGGTTCATAAACAATACAAATTAAGAAGCAGAACCATAGATGTGCCTGAACCTACCAAACTGAAAGATACTAAGCAGCTAAAGAAAACAAAGGATAAAGCTGCCCTAACAGATCTCCTTGATAAAACAGTCCTCGACCCAAAGGAAGCCATTGTTGAGGAAGACATATCAGACATATAGCCCTTAAAAAATCAGTCATCTACATCCCTTCCGTGTAAAGAGAATCTAAACTATCCTCCTAAAAATAATTTCAAAACAGATTTACCTCAAAAAAACATTTACAATGAAGAAAAGGTCACTGAAAATACAATAAAGAAGGAAAACTTTGCTGGTTATAACACAAGAATACAAGTGGAAAAACCTTTTAACTTAGAAACAGAAATTGGCAAGCTGAAAATAGTTATTCCTCTCTCTGAATTGGCTAAACATGAAATTTATAGACAGCAAATCAATAGGTCACTACAAATACCAGAGAATAGGGATGCAGTCAATGTTCTAGATGATCAACCAGAATTGATTTTCGGTCTTGAAGTCAATGGTAAAGCAGTAGATGGAGGGGTTCCTCCATTCTATGTGAGCTTAAACATTCATGACAAAGTGCTGCATAATGCAATGTTTGATTCAGGAGCTTCCCATAACCTAATGCCTAAGTCTGTGATGGAAAGACTAGACCTAGACATCACAAGGCCCTACAAAGACTTATTCTCATTTGATTCCAGCCAGGTCAGGTGCCTAGGCCTAATCAAAGATCTGTGTTTATCTTTGGTCCAATATCCAGCAAAAACAATCTTGATGGATGTGGTGGTAGCTGATATTCCACCTAAGTATGGTATGCTTTTGTCCAGATCGTGGGGTGCAAAACTCCAAGGGTCTTTGCAACTAGACATGTCCTATGCCAGTATTTCAGTCTTTGGCCAGCCAAAAGTATTATACCGAGAAACATTAATGAAATATGTGGTTAGTAGTCAGGAGTAACCCCAAAACTTCCCCATTTATTCTGTGCATTCCGATATGGATTCCTTTATCTTATACAATACTGAGATGTGTCCCAAAATTGATATCAAACTCCTGAAAATAGTACAAATAGAAAGCATAGATGAACAATCTAGTGCCCAAGATCAAAAAAATATTGATGAGATTGATACAACAAAGGAAAATGACATATCATATGAGTTACAAGAGCCAAATCTGCCCACTGAACAAGCTTCCAAAACTCTTAAGGCTAGTCATAACCAAGAAATCTTATGGTACTTAGAGTTTGATGGCTCAGTGAACAAATTAGGAGCAGGGGCAGGAGTTTGGACACACAACATGCAAAATGACCATGCTGAAGGTCATGCATATAGGTTAAATTTCAAATGTACAAACAATATGGCCGAGTATGAAGCCCTTCTGTTAGGTCTCAAACTCATCAAAGGTCTAGGTGCAACCAAGGTTTCAATTCTAGGGGATTCAGATTTGATTATCCAACAAATGAAGGGAAACTTTGTTACAGATGGTCTTAGGTTGAGAGCTTACAGAGGGTCATCCATTGAAATACTTAACACCTTCTCAGAATCTCAACTCACCAAAATTCCAAGAAAGCACAATTTACATGCACATAGTTTGGCAACCTTTGCCAGCACTTGCAAGCTTCCTTTTGAGCCCAACCACCACTTCACTGCCAAAATCAAACACAGGCCTGCTGTCCCAGATAATGTCAAAAATTGGTAGGTGTTTGAAAGTGATACACAAATAAATAATTTCCTGACTTTGAAAGAGGAATTCTCAAGTATAAACATTGACACTAGTACCATTGATGATCAACAGTAAATACACAAAATTGAACAAAACATATCAGCTGAAACAACAAATTTAATTTTGCATCCAACAACCTTTGACTGTAAAAATTTACAAGAGCTCAAGCAAATAGACCTTGATGAAATTACTGAGGGAGAATCTGAAGTGATTGAACTAAAGGATAATTTTCTGCCCACGGGCTTAACTCCCTTAGAGTACATATTTGATTCAAATGATATCTCAAGAAAGCCAAAAATGCAACCATTGAATGCTGAAATTGAGGACTGCAACATTGGAACCACAGAAAATCCCAAAATGGTAAAGCTGTCCAAAATGTTGCTTCCTGAGAAAAAGCTGAAATACATTGAGTTGTTTAAGGAGTTCCAAGATGTCTTTGCCTGGAGCTATGAGGACCTCAAGTCCTATGATACTTCAGTTATCCAACACACAATACCTTTGAAAGAGAATCAAAAACCTTTTAAACAGAAGCTTAGAAGGGTGAATCCTGTCCTCCTTCCCCTTATTGAAGAGGAAGTTAAATGAATGTATAAAGCTGGAATCATTGCACCTATCAGGTTCTCAGAGTGGATTTCAAACCTGGTGCCTACTAGGAAGAAAACGGGAGAGATAAGACTATGTGTTGACCTAAGAAATTTGAACAAGGTCTCTCTCAAAGACCACTACCCCTTACCAAAGATGGATCATATTTTACAAAGGGTAGTGGGGGCTTCTAGGATCTCACTGTTAGATGGCTTCTCAAGGTTCAATCAGATTTTAGTTCACCCAGATGACCAAGACAAAACTGCCTTCACAACACCTTGGGGAACCTTTAAATATGTGAAAATGCCTTTTGGACTCAAAAATGCAGGGGCCACATTTCAAAGAGCAATGGACATAGCCTTTGCAAAAGAGATCCATGATTTTTTAGTTATATACCTTGATGATCTCACTGCTTTCTCAAAATCAGATCAAGAATATTTAAAGCATTTAAGACAAGTGTTCCTAATTTGCAGAAAATATGGCATATCATTGAACCCAAAGAAATCACTGTTTGGCCTAGAAGAAGGCAAACTCCTAGGCCACATAATTTCAAAATATGGCATAAGAATTGACCCGGACAGAATTCAAGCTATCGTCCAAGTCCCTCACCCAAGAAACATCAAGGAACTACAAGCCTTTCTAGGAAAGATCAATTTCCTAAGAAGATTCATTCCCAATCTGGCCGAACTGGTAAGACTGTTGAATAACATGCTGAAGAAAGATTCCAAAGTAAAATGGACAATGGAAGCTAAACAAGCCTTTGAGGACATCAAAACAGGTTTAACAAAAACACCTGTTCTTGCAAGCCCCAAATTTGATAGAGATTTCATGATCTTTTCATTTGCCTCTGAGCATACAATTGCTGTTGTCCTATTACAAAAAGATGACCAAGGGTGTGAGAAACCCATTGCCTTTTTCAACAAAGCACTTAGAGATGCACCTTTAAAATATCAAATTATGGAAAAACAGGCTTATGCCCTTGTAAAATCCATCAAGGACTTCAGAGTTTATATCTTGTACTCACATGTGATAGCTTATGTCCCTAATGCCGTGGTCAAAGACATTCTAACTCAAGAAGGAATTGAGGGTGAAAGGGGCAAATGGATAGCTAACATTTTAGAATATGACATTGAAATCAAGCCTACAAAACTCATAAAAGGAAAAGGGTTAGCCAAACTGATGACTGAAACCAATTTTCAAGCCCTTGACATCAATGAACTGGATAACGAACAGGAGATGACGACTCCATAGATCAATCAAGCCTTTTTACAATCACCTTGGTATGCTAACATATGCTATATTTTGTTAAACCTGCAAGCTCCTCCAGGGTTATCCAAGACTAAAAAGAGATTCTTAAAAATGAAAGCTTCAAAGTTTTGTATCATAGACAATGTTTTGTTTTGGAAAAATCACGAAGGTATTTTACTTAATTGCCTAACACTAGATGAAACTGACAAAGTACTTAAGGAATTTCATGCAGGGGACTGTGGTGGACACTTGTACTGGAAATCAACAGCTGATAAAATCCTAAGGGCTAGATTTTATTGGCCCTCCCTGTTTGCTGATGTGAAAAAAATTGTAATGTCCTGCCACAAATGCCAGATCTTTGAAGGCAAGAAAAAGCCGCTACCTTTGCCCCTCAAACCCATTTCAACTGAAAGATCGTTTCAACAATGGGGTTTAGACTTCATTGGAGAAATCCACCCTTCATCTTCTGGCCAACACAAGTGGATTTTGATTGCCACAGACTACTTTACCAAATGGATAGAAGCCATCCCCTGTAGGCAAGCCAATGACTCAATCATCATGCAATTCTTAGAAACCAACATCTTGTCTAGATTTGGTTGTCCGGAGAAGATTATTACTGACAATGCTGCTGCCTTTAAATCCAGAAGAATGATCAGTTTTTGCCACAAGTACCACATTACCTTGGGCCACTCCACAGCCTATTACCCTCAAGGTAATGGTCTAGCTGAGTCATCCAACAAAAGCCTCATCAACATCATCAAAAAGGTCTTGGAGGAGAATAAAAAGAATTGGCATAAGAAGCTTGTAAATGGACTATGGGTAGATAGATTGACCACCAAAAGATCGATTGGAACCAGCCCATATGAATTGGTTTATGGTATGGAGGCAAGATTCCCTTCATCTTTGGGAATCCCAGTGATAAAATTGCTGCAAGAAATACAAGCAGAACCTAATGATATTCAGAGAAGGATCAATCAAACTATTCACTTGTAGCAGACTAGAGAGGAAGTATACCAGAGAAATCAGCTTCTACAAGAAAAACTGAAAAAGATGTTTGATAAACGAACCAAAGCAGAGGATTTCTTCATTGGGGATAAGGTGTTAAAGTGGGATTCTAGAAGAGAGGATAAAGGGAAGCATGGCAAATTTGATTTCCTTTGGAAAGGACCATTTGTCGTTCAGGATGTACAAGGTAATAATACCTATTTTTTGAAGAGTTTGGATGGCACAGAAGCTGAGGAAGGCCCAGTCAATGGGCGAATGCTTAAGAATTATTTTGATTCCCTTTGATCAACACAACCCAACTGTATATTGTACATAAATAGTTGTCTTTCCAGCAGTTTTCATTTACAGCAATTAGATAAGGAACAAGATGCAATGGATTTTGAGAAAAAAAGTCGAGGAATTACACCACCTTTTGTGTATATTTTCAATTTACCAGAAGAGATCAAGAAGCAAAACTTGGGAATTATAAAGATGATGATAAATACTCAAACAAGCCACTAAGAACAGAGCAGTAATTTTGTACAAATCAGCTCATGGGAAATGCACACATGCTACAAAGGTTCAGATTATTGGTCTCCAGGAGAAGGAAGTTTCAGATTACAACAGCCAACTAAGAATAAGGCCATCTGACCTATTGTTCTTGGATTTTCACCTGGAAAAGCCATCCCCAAGTGGAGCCACTATTAGGTTCCTATACCAATAGGTTTCATTTTTCATGATTGACAGTGTAAGTGCCAAATATCATCATCCTTTCCATGCTGCAAAGGTTCCATATTTTGTATATAGATAAAGAAAATTAAAAAAATGTAAAGAGGGTATGCCCTAAAAGAAAAATCAAAGGGCAAGAAGAATGAGTTGGTCAATAAAAGAAAAAAAAAATGAACCCCAAACCAAAAGACCAGGAAAGTGGCCAGTCAAAATGCCACTACTATCTTATTTGTGTAAAGCAGTTCACAAACTGCAAACATTGTTTTTATGACACTTAATGGATGGCCCAACAGTTCAATCTGGACTAGTCCATATTTAAATTGCCTGTTGTAGAATAGAGAATGAAGGTCTGTCCAAACAGATCAAGCTTGGCAGATCATTAGCTAGGTAGAGAAGCAAAGGGTGTCAACTGATTAATCTGAGCCCTTGGAGGCAATAAGGGTAGACCTAGATAGGAGGGTAGTCAAAAGAAAAGAGTTAAATTAGGGTTTGCAAGTTCAATTGCACCCAATCAAAAGGAAGAAAAAATGGTAGGAATTGTAGAATGGGTAAGTAGATTGAAGTTGCAGAAACAAGTCTATCAGCAGTGTCATCTCTTTCAATATGGTCTACTTCATGGATATCTCTAATGCCATGGCAAAGGTATGATGATAGATCACATGTTGCATGTCTAACATCCTCTCTTCTCCCTCACAACAAACACTCACTAACATCCCTTAAAGAGATTGGGATCTGCCCAAACTCTTAACTTCACTCCATTTTTAGAAAAACTTAAGTGAAACTTCAGGTTTGCTTAAGAGCTAAAAGCCACATTTCTTGTGTAAAGTTTTGTTTCTCCTAAACGCCCTAAAACCTAGGTGATTTAGCTCATACACCTAGCGTGTCTCCCTCATGCTCATTTTAATATCCTAACTTTACTATATAAATCCCCTATATCTCCCCTTCCCCTTATTATGTATAAAAATCCAAAAAAACACAAAAATATTATAAATACCCCACCCCTACCTAAATATGGCTATAAAGTTTCTTTCGGGAGTCATTGGTCCACCTGGGACCAATAACAACCCGCCATTTGGCACCCTGGGATTCGTTGACCTCCGGTTGAACGAATAACCATAGTCGCTGCGCAAAAAACATCGGAATTTGATTAATATTTGATTAATCAAACAACCACATTCATTTAAACTTCTAACCCAAAGTTTATAACCCCCCACACAAACATTATAAAATATTAAATATGTGGGCGGGTCCCCACGCCGCATTGTACCAACACCTGCGCCTCCCGCTAACCGTTGGATCGTGCCCTCTAGATCCAATGACCTGCATTGATATTGGAGCCGCCCCGGTGTACGCACATTAGCTCCCGATGGAAAGTGGTTTTGCCATTGTACATGGGGATGCGTGTCCCATTCCTATTGCATCAGGGCTGCTCTGACAGAAACCACCCCCGTACCAAAAGCAGTCCGATGGAAACCATTTACCGCCTATTCTCCCCGCCGCGCATGTCATCCCCACGTCTGCGTCTGCATCAGCACCCCCACCACTATTCCATCCACCATGTCTGCCCCGTCACCCATCCACATCAGCTGCCACGTCACCCTCCATACCCGCTATGCGACAAGGTTACGTCATGCTGACGTCAGCACAAAAAGCGCCAAAAAGTCTGAAAAAACCCAAATTTTCATTAAAAGTCACGAAATTGATGTTTTTGTTTATGTTTTATGCGACCAATAGTGGACACCATGCATGAGAATTACGTTGAATTCACCATTAACGTCCCAGTCTGCCACCCAGGCGCGTTCATACTGCAAACCTGACTCCCCCAGCTCACTCTACAACTGCATTCCGCAACAAAGTCTCGTAAAACAGGTATTTACCCGTCAATCACCCATAAACCCTATTTTTTTACATAATTTCTCTGTAAAAGATCACCAAGACAGCTAAATTCAACTCAAAGACACTATTGCCTGCAAGCTTCTGCGCTCTGACTCACTGTGTAACCGTATTTTTGGGTAAAACCTGCCCATTCTATGGCCCTCTGATAAATTGTCCATTGAAACTTAAAGTCAAGCTCCTGTCCGCCTGCAAAATCACCAAAAGCACCTGTAAAAGCCGCGCTCTTCCCACTGTTTTTAAGCTTCCTCGCTAAAAAACTCTGCAGACTCTGTCTTCCCTTTGAGTTTTACTCAGTAAGCCCATTTTCATATAAAGCTCAAGTCGCAAGAATTCCAGTTAAAAAGCCCTCTGTCAGAACTCTGTTTCCTGTTGAAACATAGACTCAAATCCAGCTATAAGCACAGTGAATCATGGAGGCTCCAGTAGCCCTGAATATTGCACCATTAAATGCACCTCATAAAGAGTTAGAGTGGCTACCTCCTGCTGACAGAGACTTTCAGATCAATGATATGGAGGGAGACAAGCCTCACCTTTAGGCTTTCTGTGAAATAAGGAATAGCTTCAGAAACAAAGCTGACCTATTTGGAATATGGGAGTCTAATATGCCTATATACTACCTGCCCTCAGTGAATGTCTTCCCTAACTTCATCCATCAATGTTGTGCTAATTATGAGCCTTCTCAAAGGGTAGTGATGGACCCTTCTGGAAATGTCCTCTTTTACATCACCCCTCAGTCTATAAATGAGATGCTACAATTCAAGCCAACTCAGCCTTTGGTCCCTCTCTCCATGAAACAGTTGCTGGATCAAGCCTCAAAGTTGTCCTCTGCAGAAGTTGACCGAATTGCCAAGATGTTCATGCCTCCAGAATGCTACTCCAGATACACACTTCCCTATCTCCATACCTGGTTTGATGAGATTGGAAGACTGGTCATAGACATGATTTCTTATATCCTAGGGTTCAAGACAAGTGAAATTGTGGATGAAACAGTCTTGGCCCTAATGTCCATGTTTACTCCAGGACAGCCCCCTGCTGTCAAGTATGATTATGCCTCCTATATAGCTAACAAAATTCATGAGCAGTTCATGAATTTGGAGAGAGAAAGAGTGTTTAAATACACTTCATATATATATCATTTGTTGTTGTACTATCAGTCTAATAGCTTCCCAGTTTTCCTTAAAAAATTGGATGCTAAGGGGGAGTGAAGGTCTGTAATGTTTTGGTCCTCAGTATTCCATCATGTTAATAGCTCCCCATACACATACTGTGAGTTTATTGACCTTTTTATCTATCCAGCCACTTGCTTATTGTCAACATATCCTCCTGCCAGGCTCACTGCTGAAATGCAGAGAATCCTGCATCTCTCAAAGGGATACAGCATTGGTGACTGGTACTATTACCAAAACCACACTGTAATCAGGATTTATGGCTGTGAATTAGCCCCCTACAGACTGCCAAAATATGTCCCGATGAGACTCTTTGCCTTGGAGTACTACAGGCAGTTCAACAGTGCAGATTTAGCTCATTTCTATGGTGCTAGGAAAAAAGCACAGCTTAAGATAAGACATCAATTGGGCCCCTTTATCTTTAATAAAAGGGAAGAAGCATGGAAGGATGCTGACACTATTCTGAGAGAGAAACTTAAGCTGAAACTAAGTTTCCATTGGTCACCATATGACCCTGAACATTTCATAAGCTTTAGAAGAGTTAAAAACAAGCTCACAGGGTATGTGCACCACAAAATCCCTGAAATTGAACAATATGCTAATCAACAGGAATGGGTAGAAGGCACACTAGTTGAAGAGCTTACTGAAGAAGAGATAACAGAAAAAGCAATCAAAGACCTTGAAAAATCAGTTGACCTGGAATCTTTTGGACAGGTGTTTTTCACATTGCCTCGACACCTTGGAGCGGGCACATCATCTGCCACAACTTCCCAATAGCCTGCCCAAGAAAGTGTTCCACCTGCAGGGACATCCAAAGGCAAGGAGGTACAGCATTCCGAGCAGCAAGATACAATGGCAGACTGGCCAGTTGCAGCAGAAGAACAAAGTCAAGGGCAAGACCCTTCAACACAAGCAAAGGTAACTGAAATCCCTATGCTACAGACTCCTCTTAATGAGGAAAGAACCAAGATAAGGGATAGGTAGGAGGAGACACCCACAGGGGCATCCACAGATCAGCAAGGAGAAAAGAGAAAAAGATTAAATCCCTATTCAGAAGAAGAATTGCCAGAGGAGCCAGCTGGATAGCAAGTTCCCCCAAGTATGGAAACATCAGCTAGCTCCTTCCAGCAAGAGCAAGATAGGCAACATGGTGTGGAGGTAACATCCACCAGGAAACAAGGCAAACAAGGCTTAGACGTCAAGAAGGTATTCACTGACATAAAGGCCAGAAATGAGCCAGTAAGGTTCTAGCTCTATAACCAATTACTTAGAATAGCTCCCACTAATCAACAGAGGCTAATGGCAGCCTATGATATTCAAGAAGGGAAAATGACCCTCAGTCACTTCAGGCCTATAGTACAATAGCCCCAGTCATCTACTGATTATATCATAACCAATCTGGAAGTCCTAGCTAAAGAAATCCACCCAATGGACCAGATTGAGTTACACAAACAAACTGGAGAAATGGTGTATTCCACCTTGGCGGATAAAGCAATATTGGCCCACAGATTGCAAAATTCACTTTATAATACTTCTACCCAGTTGGAATTGGAGAAATCCTCGTCAATGGCCAAGGATAATAGAATTAAATCCTTGGAGGAAATCATTTTGGAATTGGGACATGATCCCAAGGATCTTAAGGGCATTCAGGCCTTGATCAAAAAGAAAAAAGAAGACATAGCAGCCCTTAGAAAACAACTCAGGCTGCCAGCTAGAATACATCCTCAAACCACAGAAGTAGCACAGAAGAAAGAAGAGGAGGATGTAGTAAGTTTGCTAATGCGCATGAATGAAAGACTGCTAGAAACAGAGAAAGCCTTGGGAGAAGCTCTACAAGGAAAGCAGGGAGAGTTGGCCTCTTAGCCAGCTCAAACAACTCTAACTCTTGAAACTGCTCCTCCTACAGTCACCATTGCAGTCCCTCCCACTGATCCGATAACAACAGCAGGTACTTCAGCTCCAACAACAACAACAACACCTACAGCAGCAGCAGAACAAGAAGCCAACCTGAGTATGGAGGAAATGATGAAAGAAATAAAGGCTATGGAACTGCAGATGGCAGAATTAAAAGAAGCCAAGGAAAATCTAGCCAAAATCGAGGTAAGATATGACAAAACAAATATGGATGTAGCTGAGAAGATAGGGGAAGTAAAGGCCTTGGAGAAAAGAATAAAGGAGCTAGAAAAAGAGCTCACTCTAGATAGAACTCTAGCTGAAATCAAGAAAATTTTGTGGGCCAAAATTGGCCAATCTATCACTGACCAATGGACTGTAATCCAGACTATTCATGACCAAGTTGAATTGATATGGATAGCCCAGTTTGAGACTCAAAAAGCCAGAGAATTATTGGGGAACAAACCCGAAGAGGCCAACAAATTGATCCATTTCTTGAATACTCATACAAGAGAACAGTTAGCAGCTCTGCATATCAGGAAAGGAACAGACACAATTTTGCTAGTAAAAATGGTGCTGACCATGAGGAATTTTGTGCAGACTTTAGAAAGAAAGTACCAAGAGATGCAAGCAGAAATAAATATCTTCAGGCAAAAGTTTGCAGTGTTACAGAGCAAGGGGTTACCCAGCTTATTGACCAGCAATGGAAGACTGTTATCACATGAAAAGTATGCTCACAGGGTAAATACTTATGTTTCAAATCAAATTACAGCATCATCCAGCAGCTTAGAAGACACAGGGCCTCCCTCTGGATAGGTTTTATATGACAAATTGGAAAATTTGTTTTATATTAAACATGAAATAAATCATCTTTTTGAGGTCCAGCCAACTTACTACACATACACTGAAGCTGATGAGACATTGATTAAGCTGCAAAGACACCAACTGCCTATAGATCAATGGTGGGAGGGCATGCTTGAGGTCTTGCCAAGGTAATTTAAATACTTTTTTTTTTATCCACCGCATAATAGCAAATTTAAATACAGAAGTCATCTATCAGAAAATCAAATCGATAAAGGAAGAAATTCGCGCTGAAAAGTGTTGAGACAAGCTCAGGCACAGGTGGCAAATGACAGCACATCAGGGACGCAAATCAAAGAAACGGTTATCAGCCGACTAATCAAGCCAAAAATTCAACAAAAGCGGAACGCTTGAGCTGGCCTGTACAAGCATAGTTACTCCTTCATTAATTTCTACATGGTTTTTCCCACATCAGTTATTGCCTTTGCAAGAGTAGATGGATGAATTTATTGTCTGATATTTCTTCCTACAGGATATTTTGTAAACTCTTTTATAAATACTTCCCCAATATATGTATTGTTGCTGGCTGATGAATATCATTCTGGACCTGTGCTGTATGTTTTGAAAACTCTTCTGAAATAAAATTGTAGGAATGCTTTGCTGGTGAATTTGATGGTTATGGAATCAATGGCTAAAGAATAGATTGCAGAATTCTCGTGTTATTGCATGGATCAATAAGTCTTCTTTACTCTTGTGCTATTATTTCTATTTTATTCTACATCTAATATCATGTTATAAGTTACAGGAAAAAGGATTAACCCATAACTTACTTTGTTGTACTCTGTGTTCAATTCCTGTAATTTTATATGTTTTCTATAGGACTAGCATAGGAAGGAATTCTTAACTGCTCTTGTCTCCCTGGTTCTTTCACTCTAAATATCATCAAGGAATTCTTAATTGCTCCCTGATTATGTTTATACAATTTCCCTCTGTTGGCATAATGAAAGATTCTTGATTGCCTTTCATTCCCTGACTTCACTTCATCATATTTCAGCTTAAAAAATTGTTCTATGTTTAACTATCTTGCTCTGCAGTTTTCCTTGCTGAAGAAACCATACCCAGAGGTTTACTCCATTAGACTCCATCAACCCAATGGTTTGAACTTCTCTCACATTACAACCCTGTTCTATTGAATGTCATCTTCCAAACACCAAACAAAACTCGTGCTTTATAACTAGCCTAATACTTAACAAAACAAGTCTAAATTATAAAGAGAGAGCCCTCTCTGGTTGCAGGTAGGCTAGAACCTACAGCTAAAAGACTGGTTAGTGGTTACCTCGGCCGTATTCCCTTCGGAGGCAGGGAACAACCTGAGTGATAAGAGTTTCCATATACTATAACTAACTATTTGAAATCTTCCATATGTTGATGATTATTGGCCTTCAATTTTTGTAAGTATTTTTTATATTTAGTTATCTCTTACGAATGGGCCACTACAAAACTTCTCTCTCCCTCTCTCTATATAGAAACACACACACACAAACACAGACACTATTTAATAATAATAATAATAATAATAATAAATTATATCAAAATTTTCTTCTGCAATGGTTGGCAAGAATGACTTTGTATAATCTATGGTTTTCATCAATTATGCTTTAAGTTCCAACTATGGCACCATCAAGGGAGAGGGGAGGGGGAATAGGCCCCTCCTTCAACAATGTTGTAGAAGGGCTTGTGCACAAGGGAAATTCGTGCATACCCAAAAATAGTATTCCTAGTAGCAACACCACTGCATCTTCATTGAATTCCTTGGTGTTGAATGAAGGAAAACAATTTATGTCAGAAGGAAATTGTATGTCTTCAATTGAAGTGAAAAAGGATTATATCTTACCTTCCATAAACATAAAAAACATCTTTGTATGAAATCATTTTCGACAAAGTTGGGGAAAAATACAATATATGAGAGATCATGTGCTAATATGTAAGTCTATTAGAATTTATCATGCAGAGAGAATTCATATATGTTGGATTCGAAAATACTAACAACTTAAAGGAGAAAAAGAGCTCAAATTAGGTTCCAAATGGTTCTTTATGGTTGTCTTCGACCATGTGGAAAATAGAGACTAATATTTGATGGAGGGCCCTATTTTCCAAATTTAGTAGGGTTATACTTGAAACCTTGGGTAGAAAAATTCAACCTGAAAAAAGGAAATTTCCATTTAGCTCCCTTATGGATCTAACTCTACTTCTTTAGGAATTTTTTGATCGGGATAGACTTGAAGGTATTGGTAATGTTAGAGTATCATTTTCCTTATCAATGAAAAATAATCTGGGATGGTACACTTCATATGAACGCATATTTGTATACCTATACCTACTTAAGCCACTCATAGTAATCATTCAAATAAGCTATGATAATGAAATATGGGAACAACACATAGACTACAAATAGATAAAAATTTATTGTAGGGAGTACCATGAATATGGACATCACTCAAAAGAATGATTTTCAATCCTAACTCAACAGCCCATGCAAGCTTGTTGGAAAATGTACTAGGAATGATTTGTTGAAGTCACTAGTACGTCAAAATCCAAAAGAAGGGGGGCAGATGACAAAATACTTGGGGGGAGGATTAGAGATGATAATAGATACATTATTTGTGAACAATTAGAATAAGGTCAAATGGGGGAGTCTGAAAAAAAGACCAAGAATAAATGGGAACTTCTTCTTAGAGATAACCAAGCAAAAGCACTTGGAAAATAAGGTAGAGAAAAATGGAATAGGAATGTTGTAGTGTTTTCCTCTCAATGATGTATGAAAAGAACCCACTTAAGATTATGGGTGACAAACAATCTCAACAATAGAAATGACTACTAAACATTGTAGATCTACAGCTATTGATTGAAACAAAACCTGCAAAATTCTGATCTATGCTACGATCATAGTTAAACAGTGAAAGAAAGAGTAATAACCCCAAACATCCAATGGAAACCAGATATGTAAAGAATAATTTGATAATAACATCTATGAAGAGAACAGATAAATGTTACCAGTCCCCCTCTATGAGATGGATTCTTTGCTATCCTCAATCGTCTTCAGCTTCTATAGAGTCTCTATCCTCTATAATGCATAAACCCAACAAAAATATGGTGTGCGATAATGAAAATAATAAGAGTTACAACAGTGAGTGAAACAGTGAAAATAATCAAAAGTGAATAATGAATGGAAAAGCCTTCTATTTGTAACAAAATATTGAGTTATCCTTGAATATTGAGCAATAATAAAATATTATTGATCCCATTCTTGTAATTACCACTTGGAATATTTTATTATATTTGTTTAGAAGGGAAAAAGTATTTTAACTTTTATTTAGAAATAATAAATAAATAAATGATTTATTTATTACCTTAATGAATTAGTTAAGGAATAATAAACAAATAATGATTTATTTAATTATTCCTAAGGGATTTAGTCAAATTTAACAAAGAATAGTAATTAATTAATGATTAATTAGTTATTCTTGGAGAAAAAATAAGATAAATAAAGATTTATTTGTTTATTTTTCATGATTGGGTCAAATTTAATAAGGAATAATAATAAAGAAATGGTTTAATTAATTATTCCTAGAAGAAAATAAAATAAATAGTGATTTATTTAATTATTCTTCATGGGTTTAACTATAAACTACTTAATAAAGGTGGTTTATTAGGTAATTTCTCATGGTGAAAGCAATTTTTCTAGGTTAAAATTGGCTTTACATGGTATACTTCGAGCCATCTAATAAATTAGGCTATATGATCAATTTTTTGGTGATAACAGATTTCCCCCCAACGTACAAGTGTTAGGAGAAAAACATATGACCGAAGTACATTGTAAAGACACAATCACTTTGACGACATAAGGGAGTCAAGGAGAGAGAAAGAGAGAGAGAGAGACCAATGAAGGTGAAGTTGAGAGAGGATAGTGACAGAGGGGTAGAGACTAATACAAGTCTCCTTTTATGTTGTGGTACCAGACCTCAATGAGGCAGGGGAGGCATACCCATATCTTCTGAGATAACTTAGTACAAAAATAATGGTTCACCCAGAAATATGAAATTGAGCAATAAATTACATGTTGAATGGTACATGACATGCTGGCATAACAGAGACAGAAAATAATACAATGTATCTCATATACATAACGCACCTGGTAAAAACATGAGTCAGGATTGAATTCAATAATATGTGAGTACATGAGATATAAAGTCCCTTCCCTCAAAAAGTGGGTGGGAGGGAGGGTAGAACAACCGAAGAAGCCCTGCTGAACAAGGGATGACTTTGTAATACAGAATGGATCATCTGGAGGAGACGTGCATGCTATGAACACTTCGCTCGGTAGGAGCCGAACCCATCAACTCTGCGAAACTACATCTGAGGCTATAGCATAGTAGGTATGCATCCGTGCATGTGGGGGACTACCTGAAACGCCACCCCCTCATCAGGTCTGAAACATCTCACACACACTCGGGAATCATTGGGACAATCTACTACATCACTAGACCATCAAGTGTATGGATCACGATCATGAAACAATCAATTCACAAGGAAATAATGAGTCCCTCTGCTTGATCCAAGGTGTTGAACAAGAAGGGAAGCTAGAACCAAGATACACCGCCCTCTAGGTCATTCTTATGGAATAAATGAGTTGATGTTGACAGAATAGGGCCCACGATAGATGAGGCAATGAGGGTCCTCAAATAAAGCACACAAGAAAATAGTAATGTGAAGGATGGACTGACACGGGGATAATGTGAAAAGTGGGACTGAGGGACAAACATATGACTTCCCTTGTCAGAGCATAAAGTGCATGGTTGACCTGGCAGCAACTGACTCTACTCTATAAGGGATGGGGATAGTATGACTGGAGGCCAAAATGGGATACACAGGATGAAAGGTATGCAAATATGGATGGAATGTTGTGACATGATATGATGGGACATGAAATAAACTCCAATAATGCAAGGGTGACTCATCGCGGATGCTCTAAATAAGGGTGACTCAATGATGCCGCCACACAAACTAGGCTTGATGGGTACCATGGGAACATGATTAAATGATGGTCACTCATGACCAAAATTGACATATTGTATGACAAGTATTAAGAGGAGGTGGACCTCAAATTACAAGTGTCACTTTGTGATGAAATTAAATTTTGAGAGGTGATGAAGTGACCCTTCTTAGAAAAATGGTTTCCAGGTGAAGTGTCAAATCATCAAAAACTGAGGAAGACCCATTATAGATCTCAGTGAGAGATTTCCAGTGGTGCTGAAGGTTCATCAAACTGAGCTACGGTCTAGTTGCAATGGGTGATAGAAAAATTGTGGATTTTTCTATGAAACGACGTTTCCCCCGCCAATTTGGATTCATTTGCTAAGTGAGCCATGGTGAATGTGGAGAGGAGGAAAAGGCCCTAAATCGTGTGGAGATCATAGCAGGCAAACTAACCATCAGAATTGGGATCTACGACTTCTAGGCAGGTGGCCTTATTCATCTCTTAAATTTCATCAGTTTATTCCCTAAATTTGGGCACCTGGCAGCTCCCTAGGGGACCCTTGCCCTTTCTCATGGTCGCATCACACTTTCTGGGTCCAGAAATGAGAGATGGCTCGCAGGAAACAACTGGAAACCTGCGAACTCACACTTTCTAGGCTTAAAACTGCGATTTGTGGCTGGATGAGGGGTTGGCCTGCTGGCTTGGTGGGGATTGTAGGTTGATTAGTGTAGCTTGTTGTTTTCTTTTTCGAACTAACAAGACATGTGGTGTTTTGTAGATATGGCAGAGTTGAAAATCAACTAGTGTGAATGAGACTTGGATACTCTTCAATCCAAGATCTAGGGGGATTAGGTGGTTTGAGGGCATTAGCTCATTATGGGGCTATCAAGTTAGTAGAGAACCCACTAATGAGGGTAGGGGGAGGATCTAGACTAGAAGGTCTTTGTTGTGTAGGGGCACAAGATAGAGCTCACATTAGAGGATATTTACTTCTTTATTGGACTTCCACCCCTTGGAGTGGTGGGGGATATTCATCCGGTGTTACCTCGTGGGAGGAACATTACTGAGTTTGTGTAGTGCCATTCTCGATGGGGTGTTCGTGTCAAGGGCATGACTATCCCACCTATTGATCTAGAAAGGCTAGAGACATAGGTTGTTGTCGTAGCTGTGCTATGGGTCCTGGGTAGCCAAGCGTTCCACCACATCACTGGAGGGATGCTGATGTTAGTTGATAGTTTTTTGGCTAGGACCTACTATAGGTGGGCCAAGATGAAGTTGTTGTCAGTGAAACGATAGTTGAGTCATTGTAAGAGGAAGATGAATCATGACTACGCTTTTGGTATAGTACTGTGCATGTTCTTCTTTCAAAAGATACCCACTATCCATCCTCATGTATAGATCTGAGATGGGGGCCCACAAGAGCTTAGGATGCGCTGCTGGGTTAGCTATTGTGGAGAAGAGGAGGAGGGGGAGTCAGACAAGTGTTCCAACTCAAGTTTTTTTCACACTCAAACTAGATGTCTCTTTACATTAACGACTACCCCTATAGCAGGATGAACTATCAGGGGGATCCTGACTTTCCACTTCTGCTCGATCGAGCATGGGGACTAGATGGTAAGTGTCAAGTTTCTATGTTTTATGATGCATTTTATATTTCGATCTCATGTATATGGTACTGAGTGTGAAATATGTTGTATTCAAAAATAACATTGGTTAAGCTGGTAGGATATGCAGATCCGGCCGCAATGCACGGGGCCACAAACTGGTGGATATGATCGTCATAGCGGGGTCAAGAGGATACTACGCTGCTTGCTTATTTGCATTGTAGGTTTGGTGTACTCTTGCCTAGGCTTTCAGATCGCGAATGGCATGACTTAGACGATCGATACATAGATGACTGCACCGGTCTTCCCTCAGAGTGGCGAGGTATCGCATGGTGTGTGCCAATGGTAGTTTAGACAGTACGTGATCTATGGGTAGGTGGAGCGGAGCCTTTGGTGTGAGATCCACTGGACAGTGACTAGATGCAGGGACATGTGGGTCCCATTAATTGTGATTTTTGTAACATGCTATGGGCATGTCGAATGTATTTAGAGCTATGGCTCCAAACACTTTTTGTGATACATAATATGAATATGCAATTGATATGATGATGATGGTTCTCCATTTGTTTTATTTATTGTTTTCTTCTGTGCTATACATGTGATGAATGCCAATTTAGAATGTTGTTTGCAATGGTATCTACATATTGATTTTGGGATCTAGGCACATGACTAAAAGTAATGGTTTCAAATTCACATACCAATAGATTCACTAATAGATATTTTCTAAATAGGACTTGGTTATGCACATGAAACACACCATTCAATTGCATGACAAGTAGCAAGGAATATAAATGAACATGAAGATGAAGGATGTGATGAGAATGGGCATCAACTAACAAAGTTATCACTGCATCATATTCTTCCTCATTACAAGTGGCAAATCCAATGCACACTCCGTTTAAAATGACTAACATATTCAAGGGGGTAAAAATGGCCCTGGCTACCGAGGCTAGATTCTGGGAGAAGCGACTTACACCGTCGGTATGACGGATATATGGTGTGGATGATGGATCCATATGAAAGGTGCAAAATAAAATGGATGAGATGATGTAATCTACCTAACTACATGGAAGAAATAAAGACACCCAAATCAAATGGATGTGTTGTGAGGAACATTTCTAGAGGTAGAGCGCATTGGAAGAATTAGGAAGGAGATGGCCTTTGAAATCCTCATGAAGAAATTCCCCCTTACTCAACTGTATGGGTAATCAGGGGTAGACATAGCTTCCATGGTGTTGCCATCACGCTGGGAGATGGGCGGACGGGAGGAAGACTGACTACATGATGCAGAGACATTAACTAGTGCCTTAACTCGAGGAATAAGGTTCAAATACAAATCACATTGAATGGTAGATGATGGACTAGTAGACAGAGGGTCTACTGATGTTGAGACCTCAAATTCTATCGAAAAAGATTCGATAGAAATGAGCGTAGCAACCTCAGGAAGGTTTGGCAATGAAGAACTCAAGGATGATGACGGGTAAAGAATGGGGCCTGTAGTGTCTGTCATCTCAACATTACGGGGAGGGGTCACAATAGAAGGGCCAAAGCTTCCCTATTTTGGTTGACTAGTGGTACCAAAATCCATAGGTAGAGGAGAAGAGGTTCCACTATGAGTGTCGTCGTAGTCACGAATCGCCTGAAGGCAATCACGAAACTCATCGAGACGGGGGGAACAATGGGAATAGTGACCGTGAAGATCACAAAGGGCACAAGGGTGGTTTGTACAAAGCATTTTGAGTTTCTTAGGTGGGAATGGTATGTTAACATGGACTTCTAGAATATTCGACTCAGGGAACGATTCATGAACCAATAGTTTAAGTTGAGGAATCTCAAGACGATTGTTGGTGGTGTGCCCAACGACATCACACAAAGTGCATGGGGGTGTCATCTTTGAGACCTTAGTGGCTGGAAGAGCTTGGTGAGCCTTGTCCTTTGAATCTTTCATTTTATCTTTTCCCCTCTGACCAGATACTTTCACAAAAGGAGTTTGTTCTTGTTGAGGTTGTGATGGAACTGAAGCAGTGGTAGGGGTCATGGGGACTAGTTGAACCGGGGTCGAAGTGTGATATGGTCTTGGCTAACCAAGAAGAGTGTTTATGGGGCGATCGATGTACCATACTAGGATCCCAAGAGTCATGTTAGGAAGGACCAGCAAAGCCATGACAGGCACAGAAAAAATTCCCAGAGGGGGGAATAAGAAAGGTATCTGGCCCATAGGATAATGTCCTGGTGCAATACCTCCTAGATGGTTAAGACCTAGAGGAAAAGTTCCTAGAGGTAACATAGGAGAATCACCCATGAATGGAGGAGGTCATTGGGGAGTGGGTCCATAGGGTTTAGCTGGAAGAGAAACAGTCGGATGTTAAGGAGCTAGTTGTTGATCAAGTGTACCGGGCTACTTAAGGGCAACCTGTGACACTTGTAACATGCAAACACTCATGGAAGAAGGTTCAAAAATGGGATGGGGTGGACCAGGGAAGGCACCCGATAATGAGGAATCCTTATAGACTCCAGGTGAAAGATTGGTGCAAGGAGTTGAAGATTGGTTGTCGGACATCGACGAGATGATGGACTCAGGGGAGGTCAAGGATGCTGGCTCGTAGTAAGTCAACTGATCAATCGTAATGATCTTCCCTTCATGGGGGAAGCACATCTTGTGGAAAACTGCAGATGCGAAAGTTGACATGGAATATGTGTAACTACGACCTAAGAGGATGTTGTAATCGAAAGTGGCATCAATGTCTTTGATATTGATATGGACAATCTTACCTGCAAGGGTCACTAGATAGTTGTTGTACATGCCAAGTAGCTAGGAGGAGTGCCCATCCAAAGCATGCAAGGTGATGGTGGAGGGGGACAACTCGGGTGACTTGAGTTGTTTCCAAACAGTAGTGAACATCACACAAGCGGATGTGCCTTCATCAATAATGCATCTGGAGATGATGGTATTACAGACTTTAACTGGTATTTGGAGAGCAATAGATGAAGGAAATGGGGGATGCTTTGATGTATCAACTAGGAAGACAATCAAGTGATCATCAGAAAGATCCATTGCACCCAAGACAGTTAGTAGAGCCTTCATTTGGGAAGGGAACTACTAGAGGACTTCTAGTGTTGACATGGAGGTAGGTGATTGCACCAAGTCATCTGCTATATTGTATGTATGGGAAAATTTGTTAGAAGCCGCGTTACGGCGTAATGATCCCTTTGGTATCTTTGGAATGGCCTCAAATTTGGGTTAAGGGATCTGTAAAGGACCATTTGGTGTCATAAGAGGCTCTGTGGAAACTTTGGTTTTGGACTTGGTAGTTGAAAAAGTGGAGGTGTTGTCATATTGATGCAATCGAGTTTGTAGGTCGATATTGGGGGGGTTAACCTCATCCGAGTTCATCATCAAGATCTGGTAGTCATCAGGACTAGAAGGTTGGTGGAATTGGTTTGCTTGACCTGGCTGGGGTTGAGCACCAACAAATCCTTGTTGAGGGAAAGGATTTGTAAGCATGATTGATTGAGGTGGCACAGGATTCTAAGGTGATTGTTGACCTTGATAAACTATTTGAGCTTCCCACAGTTGACATATTTGGGGTAAAAGAGGACACTCATGTGTATAGTGGCCATGTACACCACAACATGCACAAGTATTGTTTATAAGAATAGCCTTGTTCTGCTTGGGTTGGATGCCATGTTGCTGTTTATTGGTGTTAGGTTGGTTCCCTTAGGGTTCACTAGGCTGGTTACCTTGGTTACCATGGTTACCCTTGATACCCTTCCCCTTATTCTTTTTCTTCAAAATTATGGGGATTAGTATCACTCTACTACACAAACACTTGTCCCTAAGGGGGAAGTGGCTGTTGGGGCTGAGGATGCATGGGATGTTGTGGCGCTAATGCTTGAGGGGCTGGAGCGCCAGGATATGCATAAGAAGGAGCAACAGTTTGGTAGATAGATTGGGGGCCTAGAAACATGTTTCTAGCAAGAGGGGCATAAATGTTGGAGGAATTGGTGCCCCACTGTGGTTAGCCATAACTCTGGTGAGTGTATGGCGAAGAGTGTGAAAGGGATCCAACAATACCATCATCATCGTGAGATTCTCTTGGTGCATTGGCACTTCCAGGATGAGGGAGGTCTGGAATGATGGTATAGACATAACTGGATTGAGCATAAATCAGATCATATCTCAAAGTGGTCTGGATAGCTTCTTCCTCATTCTAAAGAAAATGGGATGCATCGTCTTTCCCAATGGGGCATAAAAGGCTCTTGAGAAACCAATCTAGATAAACATAGTGTTCGAAATGCGAGGCACAACATGTGCTCCTCCTTCGAAACCACTCTTGGACATGGTTAGAAAGGTGAGTGGTGGAGGACTGACAGAATGTGGTCAATAGCTCTATACTAGTGTCATACAAGAGAGGTAACCGAAAATATGATAAGAATGCTTTAGCAAGCATCTTGAAAATGGAATGAGAGATAGAGGGTTGGTCTACATACCATTTTGCAGCATCTCCAGTGAGCATGCATTGGAAGAGTCAAAGATGAATGAAGTCATTGGTTATGGAGTTGGACAAACACCATAAGTGGAAGGATTGAACATGGTTGGTAGGATCCTCTCCAACAATACCATCGAACTTTGGGATGTATGAGGGAAGCTTAGTCAACACAGAGGGACAACAATCATCATGGTGTATGGGGTCATGTATCAACTGGTTAAGATCCGATAGACTTAACCCAACCATAAAGGGGAGCATGGGGGCTGTCAGAACGGTTCCTGAGACTATTCTGCTTGATGTGACCACCAATATAGCGCCGGAGCCACCACCAGTTTGGGTTCCTGCACCAGTTGTGGGTCTAGACATGGTGAAAATATGTGGTGAAGAAGGCTTGGAATCATATGAGGAATCAGAAGAACCAAGAGAAGAGTCAGGATGGGGACTCAGAGGGCTATGAACTCGACCCTGATAGGGATGAGTAATATGCCCAAGTAGAAACTAGGGGTGAAGGCCTAAGAGTCTCTATGACTCACACTTTGGTGGTGCAATGATGGAAGGACACACGGAACATGGAAAGGGTGAAGGGAAATAAATAATATATCTTATGTCTCTAATGTGGTGAGATAAATTTATTATCTTAACTCTTGGCTTGGTGGTGTAAACTAAGCACCCTTCACTTAAGGTGTGCTTGTGTGTGCAAATTGATTAATTGATTAAGCCTAGATCATGTTTGTAAAAAAAAAAAAACTTGCTACAAATAAATAGAAATAAATAACAGAAAATGAATAGAAAAACAATTAAGTAAACCCCATCCAAACTGGGTTTGCAAAAATTGTACTTCTTGGTGGATAAACTGATGGAAAATACATTGAAATGGTCAAGATATGTGAATTTTGCTGTGACTGGGATCAAGTGATTCTAAGCTGTTGGAAAGTGGTGCAGCAACAACAAAAAACCAAAGGGGAAGATCGCTGTAGAAGGATAGGGAGATGGGTGAAACACCTAAGGCGACTGATGGGACCCTAAGGGAATGACCAAACAAGTTTAAATGTGAACTATTGATGGTAGAAACCTATCTTAATAGATCTGAAACAAAAGGTTATAGATCTAGAAAATGTGGCTAAAGGTGCTGCAGAAACTCGGACTTCTCACTCAGCTAAACTCCTCCTAGAAAGGTGGAAGTGTACAAGAAGCCCTAGGGGAGGTTAAATTCAACTTTGATGAGTAAAACATAATGGATCAAGGCCTAAGCAATATGAGATAGAGGTCAAACACCTAGCAGACAGCTCTTAGCAAAACTTAGAAATGGATCTGAGAAAATCCTAAAACCCAGAAATCGCAGGGTATGACCTGTTTTTTTATGAAATCACACTTTTTGGGTTGAAAGATATGTTCTAAATCCCATGTTGCACCTTTTTGGCTGAAAACTATGATTTCTGTTCCAAGACTCTCGGTCTGGAAATTCTGGAAAAAAGTGCTGCTTTTGTTGCGGCTGGATCCTGTGACCTGTGAAAATGACCAGAAAGCTTGCGAAAGTTAGAAGTTTATCAAATCTATGGTTAAAACACTAGAAAACATTAGCAGAATTGAAGAAAGAAGAAACTCTAAGCTAAAAACCAAAGGTCACTCAGGTTTCTGGATTCGAATTATAAAACCTAGTGGAGTCGCCAATTTGTTGTAGTGTTTTCTTCTCAATGATGTACGAAAAGAACCCACTTAATATTGTGGATGAAAAGCAATCTCAACAATAGAAATGGCTGCTAAACATTGTAGATCTGCAGCTATTGATAGAAACCAAACCTACCAAAATTCTGATCTATGCTACGATCATAGTTAAATAGTGAAAGAAAGAGTAATAACCCCAAAAATCCAATGGAAACTAGATATGTAAAGAATAATTTAATAATAACACCTATGAAGAGAACAGATAAATGTTACCAGTCCCCCTCTATGGGATGGGTACTTGGCTATCCTCAAACATCTTCAGCTTCTGTAGAGTCTCTCTCCTCTATAATGCATAAACCCAGCAAAAATATGATGTGCAACAATGAAAATAATCAGAGTTATAATAGTGAGTGAAACGATGAAAATAATCAAAAGTGAATAATGAATGGAAAACCCTTCTATTTATAACAAAATATTGAGTTATCCTCGAATAATGAGCAATAATAAAATATTATTGATCCCATTCTTGGAATTACCACTTGGAGTATTTTATTATATTTGTCTAGGAAGGAAAAATTATTTAAACTTTTATTTAGAAATAATAAATAAATAAATTATTTATTTATTATCTCAATGAATTAGTTAAGGAATAATAAAGAAATAATGATTTCTTTAATTATTCCTAAGGGATTTAGTCAAATTTAACAAATAATAGTAATTAGTTAATGATTAATTAGTTATTCTTAGAGAAAAAATAAGATAAATAATGATTTATCTGTTTCTTTTTCATGGTTGGGTCAAATTTAATAAGAAATAATAATAATAAAATGGTTTAATTAATTATTCCTAGAAGAAAATCAAATAAATAGTGATTTATTTAATTATTCTTCATGGGTTTAACTATAATTTACTTAACAAACGTGGTTTATTAGGTAATTTCTCACAGTGAAAGCAATTTTACTAGGGTAAAATTAGCTTTACATGGTATACTTGGATCCATCTAGTAAATTAGGCTAGATGATCAATTTTTTGGTGATAACAAGGAAACACACATAGAGTACATAGAAACGAGTGAGGAAAAACATGTTTTCTTTGGTATAGAGGAAGAAAAGTAAATGGAATTCTAAAATATAGATCTACAAATGTGGGCATTAAAATGGAAAAAAATACCCAATTGCCATTCTTAAAGAGGAAGTCTAGATTATAAATAGAGCCTACATTAAAACTTAGTAGTAGTTGCATTTCTAGTTGAAAGTTAAATATTCTTCTCTGTCCTCATTCTTTTCTTTTGGGGTTAAAAGTAATGTAATTAAATATTTATATAAACCAGCAAAGGAAGATAAGATGCTAGGTAGGAAAATAAATAAATAACTTAATTAGGAAATGGGAGAATCCAGAGTCAACACAATTAGGGTAGTGTTGATGATAGAGACCTACCAATCATCACCATTGTTATCAATGGAAGTATATCATGGAGTATATCAGGTCTCAATGGATAAACTAAAAAGAGACTCCTTAAAGATAAATAATGGAGGAGAAAATGCATATTGTGATGCTTCAAGAAACCAAATGCTTATTTGAAGCTAAGAAAAGATTTTCCAATTCAAGTTGGAAAAACAACCATATTTTTTCCAATTAATTTTAACATGCTTCTAGAGGCATATTCATTCTTTTGAATCCAACCACTATCTCTTGTTTAGATTCATTATCTATCTCCATAACTATAACATCTATATCTCACATTTTAGATTTCTCAAATCTCAAATTCATCACTAACTTCTATTAGCCAACCACCTCTGCTGACTAATTTTTTTCTCTAGAGCCATAAAAACATGTCACACATCATTAGGAACAATCATTGGATCATAGAGGTGTTTTCAACATGATAAAATTCATTCACAAAGGAAGGGGGGCATAACAAGGCTTAATGAAGATGTTAGTATCTTCATAGATTTGATAAATCAATGAAATTGGTAGATAAAAAAGATAATAATGGTACCTTTGCATGGAAAAATAAAAGGGGAGTATAATCAAAAGTCTCCTCTCACCTAGATAGATTCCTAATTTCAGAGCATTTTTTTTAATTGGGGCTTAATTTTGAAACCTTTATTCTTCCTTGTTTTAGGTTAGATCACCCAATCAAACTATTTTTGGATTAGATAAGAATCCCAAAAAATATGGTACTTTAGATTTCAATCCTTGTATCTTATACACCCCTCCTCTAAAAGAAACCAAGAATATTGGTGGAAATAATCTAGAGGCTTTGAAGGCATTGCAATGTACAACTTCCAACAATGGCTAAAATACACTAAAACCTAGTTAAATGAGTGGAATATCAAGGAATTTGGAAATATTAAAGAAGAAGGAAAAAATTGGAAGAAATTGAAATCATATAACGTGAAAATGTACAGGGGGGAGAATAAAGGAATTAAATCATAAAGAAGTTTCCACTCAACTCAAACCTTAAGAGCACCTCAAACAGTTGGAATTGTGTTGGAAGCAAAAGTATGGAATTCAAATGCTTAGTGAAGGAGAGAAAAATACAAAAACAATTTCACCAATCCATGATTCAACATCAACAACATTATACAATCATCAATCTCAACAACTCTCAAAATAAAAAATAAAGTATCATAAGGAAATAGCCGAGGAAATGGTAAATTATTTTCAAGACATATTCACAAAGCTAATAAATCATAGAGTAATTTCAATATGGAAAATAATAAAATATATACCAAAAATGGTAAACACGGAAAAAAAATGCCATGTTACTAGAGAAAATAACAAAAACAGAAGTAGAATGAGTTATGAGAATGCTAAGGAATAAATTTCTAGGTCCACACACAATCACATTATCCTTCTTTCAAGAATGTTGGCAAATTATGAGAGAATATTTTATGAAACTTGTTGAGGAATGTAGGAAATTTGTGTCTTTACACTCAACCTTGGACGAATCTTCAACTCTCTTATTATGAGTAATTATTTCTTTGAATCCCCTAAATATTTTCACCTGATTTCCATCCATAATTCCATATACAAAATCATTTCTAAAGTAATTGCTAACAAACTCAAACCTCTTCTTCCCTCCCTTGGATATTGAGAGTAAATTGGTTATGTGGAAGGAAGGAAACTTTTAGATACAATTTTTATTTCTCATGAACATATCCACACCCTTAAATCCTCTGAATCCTCTAAAATCCTCATTAAATTGGATGCTTCTACATGCTTCAAATGTTGTAGTTGACTATCATGTAGCATATGCTCACAACTTTTGGTTTCTAGAACCTCAACTCTATTGGATCATGGCCCTTGTTTCCAAGGATTTATTTTGCATCCTCGTAAAATTTTATCCTTCTTCCACCTTTTTCAATTCTATAGGCATTAGACTAGGAGTCCTCACTCCCCCTACCTTTTTATTTTGATGGACGAAGGATTAGGATGTGAATTAAATTCATTTTTTCATCAAGGAATTATAAAAGGTTTTACCACAGGTAATTAGGATTCTCCTTGCATGCATAATTTTTTTTTGATACTCTTCTCATGGGTCAATCCACTTGTTATCTCAAAATCAGATCCTGATAGGCTGCTGGTCAGGTTGACTCTAAGTAACTATTTCAAACCGACTTTAGGCTGAGGCTTAGCCTCCTCAACCTAAGAGGGCTCTCTCTTGATGGATTAATGATTTTGATTAAAGATAAGATGGCTAACTCTTATAGAACAACTGTGAAAAATATGAATGGTGGAAACACATTAAACAAAACTATCCATTGGGCTTATGGAGTCAACAACACCTCAATATAACAATGAACTCAACCTTACATGGAAGTCAGGTCATTCGGCATTTAAACATTCAGAACATAAACTCATATGGGACCACACAGTTTATAAATGCATACAGGAAGTCAGAGCACATTCAGTGAATTCTGAGTGATTATACATCCATACCACTGTAAGAATTAAGAAAAGGACAACATCACATATTCTGAACATAAAAAATCCTTCATGAATCCTGAGAAGTAAAGTCCAGCATGTATATTACTGAGAATGAGTCTTACATAGGCCAAATACCAGCTTTTTCATAAAATTTCCAACCCTGATTACATTGTTGTTTCAGCTATATATAGAGCTCTTATTCTAACTGATCGAGATTCCTCCTCCAGCATGAGCGGAATTTGAAAACTACTTCTATTGACACCTATTAACCCTTTAACTAACTAATAAATACAACTGACTACTAATTGACAGCTCTAGAATCCTAAAACAATTAGGATTCTAATTCTACATCATGCTAAATATATCATTTATTACAATCAAAATGGTGCTCCTACGAGAAAAAGGAGAAAACAGGTCCATTCTCTGACAATTGGTCTTTTTTAGTTTAGCTGTGATGGATGCTCGAAACTTCTTACTGGTCCTTAATGTCGTATCCCTTTACCTCTGCTGAGAAACAGGAAACTGTCCTTGTTTTTATGCCTTTGTTTTCCTCAAAGATATTCAGAAGTAATTTGCCATGTTGATTTTCTTGAATTAGTAATGAGTGCCACGTCCTTCGTGTGTTGTAAGCTTTTCCCATGTGCATGTGTGCTGACACAAAAACTTTTTTAATGCTGATAGGAAAGTCTTCAAAATTCGGTTCACTGATCGTTAATTATGCAGCTTCAGCAGTTTCGTAGCGCGCTACGAAACTGTTGAGTTGTTCCCAAAAATCATAGTTTCAATACTAAACTCTAACTGTCTTGAGCTTTATTTTCTCAACAGCCACTCATTGAACGGATTAAAGGTCAAAGAGTTAACCTCACTCTGATGAGCTACAACTAATTGTTGAGGCTTGTTAGGTGCAGGTGTAGGCATGTCCCATACGATCAAATGACAATCATCTCCAACAGAGCCAAAAAGATATTCGTGCTTCAAATGCCCTGTAACATCCTCAAGTGTCCCCTCATGAACCTTCAATATTTAATTGGCTTCAAGCACTTTCTTTCCAAATGCAGCGTTTATATCCCACAAACATATTTGTGTATTGTTTGAACCACTTAGTAGGTGACCTTCTTTGAGAGGGCTCCATGACAAACCATATTCAGGTCCTAATATAATCAGGGCAATCTTCCCTGTCTTCATAGTTTCTACTGCCTTATCAAGACCAGCAATCACTTTATGTCGAGATTCAAAGCAACAAGACTTCGAGAAATTTGCAGCTTGCTTCAAGTTTGTAAGCCCAGCCATAGGTTTAAATTTGAGTTCTTTATACAATTGCACCATCCAATGTTTAATGCTTCTGATTTTGTAAGCCCTTTTAGATGCACCAATTCACCATGAATCCCTGAGCACATCTCTAGATCCAGACTTGTCAAGTTCACAAGACTAGCTAAGTTCACAAGACCAATAATCTTTGAGCAGCATTTTTAAGTTTCCCTGTACTACCACTTGCATTTAAAAGGAACAGAGGATCTTCTGCATCAATCCATCTAACTTCAAATTCGGTCATGTATTTTGGAATTGCATCCTGCCACCAGATGTCTCTTCCTTTCTTCTATGGTGTGCTTTTTATTTAATGCAAACTCATCTGCATATGTCAAACAGACACCTACAGGAACTCCATTTTTAGATGATTCCACCAGTGCAGAGTCTATTTATTTCTTTCTTATTAATGACTTTATCACCCCTGCGGACAGCATTACAAGTTAGCAGTGCTTTAGCTTTGTGGTGTATAATTCATTGAGCAAGAGACTCTGCTGAAAATCCAGCGAATACAACTGAATGAACAACACCAAAACGAGCACAAGCAAACATTGCTATCGACAGTTCTGCTAACATAGGCAAATAAATTGCCACTGCATCTCCTTTCTTGATACCAATATCCTTCAAATAGTTTGAAAAGTGGCAAACCTTTTCTAGCCTCATTTACTAAGTTTGATAACTGCTGCGCCTGCTGAATAAGATTCTTCCTTCATAAATTAAGACGGCGAGCTGCACCTGCAACAGAAGCAGCTTGACTCAGTTATGCTAGCTGGATACCAAGGCTTTGTTCCTTGGACATGTACTTCCCTGCCAAATGTCGATGTAGAGTCACAGGTTGCCAATTTGAAGTCAAGCATGATGCGCTTTGCCCAGTAATTCTGAATCCCTTATTCACAGATGGGTGTGTTGAGATATCAACCTTTAATAGACAACCTTTAGGAAATAGATCTTTTTCAGTATCTTGTATTGCAGCATATATTAAAGGCAGACAGACTTCCACTGCTTCCTTGAAATCACTGTCGCTGCTCTCATATTTTTCCCAATTCAAAGATATTGCAATAGAAGGAACCCCTGACATGAGAGCTTCCCTTGCACTTGCAACAGTGCCAGAATAAATGATGTGATATCCACAGTCTGATCCCTTGTTGATTCCACTGATTACCACAGAAGGCTTCTTCCAAGGAAAGAGTGCTCCAGATAAACCTAATGAAACACCATCTGCTGGGGTACTAAAAACCTTATAAGCTGACAACTGTTGATGCAAACCCAAAGGATTTTGATAAACATGACAGCTGAGTAAGGTTTGCTACCGATCAGTACAAAATCACCTAGACCGAGTTTCTGCGTTACGAAATCACCTGAAACATGTTGCACTATGAAAACACCTAAAGAGCTTTGTAGCACATAATAACCTTTGAACAAAGCTGACACATGGAAATTGTGTGAATTATGAGGCCAGTGGTGAATAAGGATGTAGTGGACTCCTAAGACTCAGACTCTAAGGCAAACAAAAACTCAAACCTAGACTAGCACCGAATTTTTACCATCAAACTAATGTGAGTGGTTTTGAAATTAGAATTCTTAAGTGATAACAGTGGCTCCACTTGGGATAGTGTGCTCCTGTAGTACACTAAGAACTCGCAGGTCCAGTGCCTTATCTTCTTATGATAAACGGAAATTTGTTTGACAAGCATCCCCTTTCAAGCTTCTGGGGCCTTCACCTCGGGCTTAAGCTTGATGATCACTGTAGGAGAAAGAAATCTACCACTACTAAAAAAAAAATGCTCAGTCAACCTTGAGCTTATTTGCATTTTCCTACCTACCTACCTTATCAATTTCAACTTCTTTCTGCTCAATCAATGTGAAATTTCCAATGTAGCCAATCATTTGTTTTATCTGATATTGGAGGCTCTTGACTGCATTTGACCTCAAAATAACCATGGTAGTGAGATGACCAAGTCAACTCATAATATGCTTGATCTTTATAATGCAAATGAAAATGAAATACTGGTGTGCAAAGCTTTGCCATGTATTCACCTATAGGGTCAAAGAAGACATGGTTATTTTGATGATCATCATAACACTCTACATCTTCAGACAACTGATTCTCAACCACACAAGATTCTTTTGATATGCTATCCAACTGCTTTTCTGAATGATGCTTACAAAAAATGTAATTTTCCTCACTATTACGATCATTCTTTGATGTAAGCTGCTGCAAGGAATCACAAAAATGAACAACCTTTTCCTCTGCCTGAGGATTATAAAAAATTTCTTCCAGTATTTCTTCTTGTTGTGTGTAATCATTTTTATCTTCATTATGATTCGAAGACTAAGAATATTGTTGCATCTCTTCATTCATATCAAAGGATGAAACATGGTTTTCACAAGTAAACCCCTGCTGCTCTTCATGCTACGTTTCATGAGATGTTATACTTTCTTCTTGGTTTTGAAATGCATTGTTATGAAGAGCCTCTAAAATTTCTTCATCCATAAATTCATCATCATCATAACAATCCTCCAAATATTGAATAAAACTCGTAGAATGTTTACAACAATCTTTGACCAGCAATAAGGAGGGATGACACTCTTTATACATGTCATAGAACACATCATGGAAATCAGCAAGAGAATATAATGAACCATTTTCCAAACTTTTATACCAAGACCATGCTTTTCCTTCTAAAGTGGTCTTAAACATCCTCATGAGACAATCTTCAGGGAAATGAACCTTAAGACTGCGTACATGCATATGAAACCTAACCAAATGAAGAGCAGCATTGTCTTTCTTTTCATCTTTGAATATCGGAAGATCCTCTAACCAATCAACCTTTGGCATAGGATTTGGAAAACCAGGGATATGAGACCGATTCATAGGAGCATACCTGGCATTCATTCTTGCAGTGGAATTCATCTTGAAACTTCATCAAGCTACTGATCTTCTAGCAGTTGAGTCACCTTCCAATTTCTTATTCGATGTGTGGAGTCGCCAAGGTAGTTTTGCAGCCTCAAATAGATGTCTGAGCTCCTGCTACCTTCAGAAGTTCAACCTCTTAATTTCGGGAATGAATAGACTTCAGGCTCCCGGCAGATGCACCAAAATGTTATCTCAAAATCAGATCCTGATAGGCTGCTGGTCAGGTTGACTCTAAGTAACTATTTCAAACCGACTTTAGGCTGAGGCTTAGCCTCCTCAACCTGAGAGGGCTCTCTCTTGATGGATTAATGATTTTGATTAAAGATAAGATGGCTAACTCTTATAGAACAACTGTGAAAAATATGAATGGTGGAAACACATTAAACAAAACTATCCATTGGGCTTATGGAGTCAACAACACCTCAATATAACAATGAACTCAACCTTACATGGAAGTCAGGGCATTCGGCATTTAAACATTCAGAACATAAACTCATATGGGACCACACAGTTTATAAATGCATACAGGAAGTCAAAGCACATTCAGTGAATTCTGAGTGATTATACATCCATACCACTGTAAGAATTAAGAAAAGGACAACATCACATATTCTGAACATAAAAAATCCTTCATGAATCCTGAGAAGTAAAGTCCAGCATGTATATTACTGAGAATGAGTCTTACATAGGCCAAATACCAGCTTTTTCATAAAATTTCCAACCCTGATTACATTGTTGTTTCAGCTATATATAGAGCTCTTATTCTAACTGATCGAGATTCCTCCTCCAGCATGAGGGGAATTCAAAAACTACTTCTATTGACACCTATTAACCCTTTAACTAACTAATAAATACAACTCACTACTAATTGACAGCTCTAGAATCCTAAAACAATTAGGATTATAATTCTACATCATGCTGAATATATCATTTATTACAATCAAGATGGTGCTCCTATGAGAAAAAGGAGAAAACAGGCTCATTCTCTGACAATTGGTCTTTTTTAGTTTAGCTGTGATGGATGCTTGAAGCTTCTTACTGGTCCTTAATGTCGTATCCCTTTACCTCTGCTGAGAAACAGGAAACTGTCCCTGTTTTTATGCCTTTGTTTTCCTCAAAGATATTCGGAAGTAATTAGCCATGTTGATTTTCTTGAATTAGTAATGAGTGCCACGTCCTTCATGTGTTGTAAGCTTTTCCCATGTGCATGTGTGCTGACACAAAAACTTTTTTAATGCTGATAGGAAAGTCTTCAAAATTTGGTTCACTAATCGTTAATTATGCAGCTTCAGCAGTTTCGTAGCGCGCTACGAAACTGCTGAGTTGTTCCCAAAAATCACAGTTTCAATACTAAACTCTGACTGTCTTGAGCTTTATTTTCTCAACAACCACTCATTGAATGGATTAAAGGTCAAAGAGTTAACCTCACTCTGATGAGCTACAACTGATTGTTGAGGCTTGTTAGGTGCAGGTGTATGCATGTCCCATATGAGCAAATGACAATCATCTCCAACAGAGCCAAAAAGATATTCGTGCTTCAAATGCCCTGTAACATCCTCAACTGTCCCCTCATGAACCTTCAATATTTAATTGGCTTCAAGCACTTTCTTTCCAAATGCAGCATTTATATCCCACAAACATATTTGTGTATCGTTTGAACCACTTAGTAGGTGACCTTCTTTGAGAGGGCTCCATGACAAACCATATTCAGGTCCTAATATAATCAGGGCAATCTTCCCTGTCTTCATAGTTTCTACTGCCTTATCAAGACCAGCAATGACTTTATGTCGAGATTCAAAGCAACAAGACTTCGAGAAATTTGCAGCTTGCTTCAAGTTTGTAAGCCCAGCCATAGGTTTAAATTTGAGTTCTTTATACAATTGCACCATCCAATCTTTAATGCTTCTGATTTTGTAAGCCCTTTTAGATGCACCAATTCACCATGAATCCCTGAGCACATCTCTAGATCCAGACTTGTCAAGTTCACAAGACCAGCTAAGTTCACAAGACCAGCAATCTTTGAGCAGCATTTTCAAGTTTCCCTGTACTACCACTTGCATATAAAAGGAACAGAGGATCTTCTGCATCAATCCATCTAACTTCACATTCGGTCATGTATTTTGGAATTGCATCCTGCCACCAGATGTCTCTTCCTTTCTTCTATGGTGTGTTTTTTATTTAATGCAAACTCATCTGCATATGTCAAACAGACACCTACAGGAACTCCATTTTTAGATGATTCCACCAGCGCAGAGTCTATTTATTTCTTTCAGATTAATGACTTTAGCACCCCTGTGGACAACATTACAAGTTAGCAGTGCTTTAGCTTTGTGGTGTATAATTCGTTGAGCAAGAGACTCTGCTGAAAATCCAGCGAATACAACTGAATGAACAGCACCAAAACGAGCACAAGCAAACATTGCTATCGGCAGTTCTGCTAACATAGGCAAATAAATTGCCACTGCATCTCCTTTCTTGATACCAATATCCTTCAAATAGTTTGAAAGCTACCAAACCTTTTCCAGCCTCATTTACTAAGTTCGATAACTGCTGCGCCTGCTGAATAAGATTCTTCCTTCATAAATTAAGACGGCGAGCTGCACCTGCAACAGAAGTAGCTTGACTCAGTTATGCTAGCTGGATACCAAGGCTTTGTTCCTTGGACATGTACTTCCCTACCAAATGTCGATGTAGAGTCACAGGTTGCCAATTTGAAGTCAAGTGCGATGTGCTTTGCCCAGTAATTCTGAATCCCTTATTCACAGATGGGTGTGTTGAGATATCAACCTTTAATAGACAACCTTTAGGAAATAGATCTTTTTCAGTATCTTGTATTGCAACATATATTAAAGGCAGACAGACTTCCACTGCTTCCTTGAAATCACTGTCGCTGCTCTCATCTTTTTCCCAATTCAAAGATATTGCAATAGAAGGAACCCCTAACATGAGAGCTTCCCTTGCACTTGCAACAGTGCCAGAATAAATGATGTGATATCCACAGTCTGATCCCTTGTTGATTCCACTGATTACCACAGAAGGCTTCTTCCAAGGAAAGAGTGCTCCAGATAAACCTAATGAAACACCATCTGCTGGGGTACTAAAAACCTTATAAGCTGACAACTGTTGATGCAAACCCAATGGATTTTGAAAAACATGACAGCTGAGTAAGGTCTGCTACCGATCAGCACAAAATCACCTAGACTGAGTTTCTGCGTTACGAAATCACCTGAAACATGTTGCGCTACGAAAACACCTAAAGAGCTTTGTAGCACATAATAACCTTTGAACAAAGCTGACACATGGAAATTGTGTGAATTATGAGGCCAGTGGTGAATAAGGATGTAGTGGACTCCTAAGACTCAGACTCTAAGGCAAACAAAAACTCAAACCTAGACTAGCACCGAATTTTTACCAACAAACTAATGTGAGTGGTTTTGAAATTAGAATTCTTAAGTGATAACACCACTGTCAAAGAAGCATTGGCTCTCAAATCCATTTTAAGTGACTTCTTGAAGAGTTCTAGAACCAATATCGACTTAGCTAAATCAAAAATATTCATTCCAAACATAGTGATTGTAATCTAAGATCACATATACACACTGCTTCGCATTCAGAGGAGTTACCTTCTTTCCAAATATCTTGTAGCCCCTCTAGTGTAAAATCCTCCCGGATGGAAGGTTTCAAAATAATTACTACAATAATTTGAAAGAAAACTCTTCCGCTATAATTTATATCTCTCAATATTGGAGGTAAAATCACTCTCGTTAAATTATCCTTGCAATCTATTCATTTCTATCTACTCTCAACTTATTAGATCCCAAATAATTTCTACAAAAAATTATGAATACTCAATGATATTTCCTTTGGGGAGGATCTAAGCAGGAAAATAAATCAAAACTTTTTTCTTCGGACAAAATTTGCAAAACCAAAACTCTTGTAGAACTAGGTGTGATGAACATAAAAATACTTACATAGGGACTACGAGCCAAAACATGAAGGGTATGTCTAAAGTGTCCAAGATCTCTATAGATAAAACTACAGAAGGAAAAATATGTTGCACACATAGAACAAAACAAACTTATATGCACAGAGGGAGATATTAAAGGCTCTCATTTTTGGAACTCAACCTATAGAAACAATTGTCTCATTTAAAACCATATATTTTAGGAACTTAGAGAAGGAAACTTGGATATTTTCTAGGAGGACTCTTGGAATTATTGGCCAAATATAGGGCAAGATGGGGAAATGCAAATTCATAAGATGTAGCTAACATCCAAGGAAAAAGTATTGCATACATAGTATTGGACACACTCCCAAGATTAGAGCAAGAGGAAGAAATGGAAATGATGCATTCATTGGTCTAATAATATTAACCTAGAAACATAGAACATCATATCAATGAAACTAGAATGTGTAGGAAAATCAAGACACCATTGGGCATGGAAATTTTGAGATGGGGGAATTTCTCCAAAGGAGGCTTCAATCTTAAGGAGGCAAACAATTGACTAGCAGGAACCAAGGGATAAGTCAACCTTAATAAGTGGAAGACATTGTGCAACTGCAAAGTATGGCATAAAGTTACTATTTATATAAGGGATTTTTTGTAAAACAAAAATTTAACCCAAGATTACCTTACAAAAAAATGCTTCCAAGGGCCCTCCATATGTTATCATTGTTTAGGCAACCTATAAATTGTTGACCACCTCCTAAACAACTATGTATTTTCATCTAATATATGGGATTAGATAGAAGTTGTGTTTTCGCAATCTAATCAAAATAAGGGTATCATAGTATCAAGAATTAAAGAATGGAGAACTAACCCCTTTTACTAATCCCATTGTCAATAGAGTTCGACAACATTCCTTAAGGTTCATTATGTGGGAAATCTATAAATAAAGGAATAGATGAATTTTCCAAAATCATGCATTCGACCTGGATATAATACGACAATCCATCATGCAAAAAATTAGAGAAACAATCCCATTATCCCATAGAGAAATGACGAGGAAGCTAATATATTATCCCTAATTAGAATACATCAATTCAAAACAATATTTCAAGCATTATTCTATCACCGCAAATTGTCAAGTCCTCACCAATGGTCTCCTCTTTTGGAACACTTCTTAAAGATAACATTTGAAAGGGCCTCTAAGGGAAACCTATGGCCAACTAGCCTTGGAGGCATTTTCCAAGAAGATCAAGGTCAAATAATTATTATTCATGCATGAGCTCTTGGAATCAATACCAATCAGCCTAGGAACAACGTTTGGTCATTGAAATTAGAAATAATTACCATAAATTGATAGTAGAAGGAGATTCTAACATAGTAATTCATATGGTTAAACAATTTCATGGTGGCTCCAACCCATCCAATGTTTCAATTAGTTGGATACTTATAGACATCCTAACAAGACTAGTGAACCTTGTACAAATAATAACAACCCCCATTCTCTCACATGTTAAAAGGAATCCAAACGCACTTGCAGAAAAGTTAGCCAATGAAGTAGTCCATTTTCAATATAACATACTAGATCGAAAGTAGTCCAAGTTACTTCTTGGGTCTCTACAATCCATATGTGTAGTACCCCTTATGAAATTAATTTTTATTTAGACTTTCATGATTTTGAAAAGTCTAACTCTTAACTGCTAACTCCCAGTAATGATGCATCCATACTATTTATTCCTTCAGATCAATTGATTTCTCACCTTGTCTCGAGGATGAACCACATTAGTTGGTTCGAAACGTCGACCAATTCATAATAATTTGATTAACCTGAAACACATATTTATGCATTATGGATCATAAAAGTCTTAGATATAACAAGTTTTAAAATGTGTAAGAGGATGAAAGGTAAAATATTTATATGAGATTGAAATTATTTATTTACTATTCATAAAATAATTATGTTATTTTTCTTATTTCTATTTCTTCAATTACAAGATGGGCCACCACGTGAGTAGCTAGACTCCCAACTATAAGGGAACAATTAGAACTAGTTATGGCCCAAGAAAGGACAAAAGCTCATAAAGAGAAAATCCTCCATTGTGAAAAGGGATGATTTCTTTTTCTTCGAACCAATAGAGTTTTCATGACTAAAGTTAAATTTCATGGGCGAAAGATAATTTAACAAAAACATTATGGAGATAAAGGAAATCAAAATAATAATAATAAAAAAAAAAACAGCAATGGGAGATAAATACTTGACTTGTGTAGAAAAACAATTTAGCTAAGAAGTAGTAGGACATTGTTAGGGCTTGAGGAGGTGATTATGTGAAAATTACTAAAATTTTTCTTGACGATAAACGAGACAAGATCGTGGGGGTAAATCTTAAATAACAACTCATTGGTTGGGAGGAGCGCGATAACTGCTATTGTATTTTTAGAGATTCAGATAACTAACTGTGTCAATGTTGTATTAAGATTAAATATGCTAGGTTTTATTATTGTTTCCTAAGCATGAAATGGAAGTAATTTCAATATATATATATATATATATATATATATATATATATATATATATATATATATAGATATATATATATATATATATTTATATATGTATATATGTATATATGTATATATATATATATATATATATATATATATATATATATATATATATATATATATATATATATATATATCTGTATATATATATATATATATATATATATATATATATATATCTATTTGTATATATATATATATATATATATATATATATATATATATATATATATATATGTATATGTATATATATATATGTATATATATATATGTATATCTATATATATATATATATATAATATATATATATATATATATATATATATATATATATATATATATATATATATATATATATATATATATAATGTTAACCAATCCATTATTTGACAAGAAACACATTATTATAATAGATCCAAGCATAATCATATAATAAAAAAGCATGTGAACCTCAAGAATGGAGAACATCAACATATCATTGAATAGGAATTTTGTATATTAGGTGTAAAACCCAACTGGGAAAAACCACAGTTGTTATATTTTTCTTCTTACCATTATTCTAAAGAAAATATTCTATTAGATCTTACATTGGCACACAGACTTACTAGTTTCGAGGCTCCCACCTTCTCAGGGCTACCAACTCCACTTGTTTCTCTAGTTAGCACTAGAAGGTAGCCACCAGTCCTTGATAAAATTCCTAATCCACTACCAGAAGGAACCTACAACTCCCTCATTAAAGGCTCCAACCTTCAGACCCTTCGTGGACCTCATTTTATGATCCTTCACACTGCATCCACTTGACTCAAACATAAATCTTACATACCATGTTTCATCCAATTTTCAAACTAGATCCACATATAAAATTATGCTTAATATCAATAAAAAGATACCAAAACCTCTTTGCAATAAATTTGTGGTCAAAAATCAAATATTCTCATTGGCTAAATACACATTTGACCTCTACACAACTGACAACATTTCTCTAAAATATGAAAATCAACTATTGGCAGGCCATAGTAACATATATAAAGAATTAAGACATTCCTAATACAAGTGTTTGGTAAACAAGGAGACAATCAGAATCTATGCTCCCATCAATAACAATCCCTTATGGACATGATCAAGCCTAACATAAGCCCTAGTAGCATCAAGTTCTCTTAACAGAAACCATTCTCAGTGAACCCATGAACATCATATATCCATGAAAGCTCTCTTACTCATCCAAAACAATAACAAATCGTAATGGCATGTCAACTATCACAATGAAAGAATATCTCAATACAAATTTAACAAAATTTTGACAATCAACAACATTAACTTAGCTTTTCTAGCCAATAAAATAAGCAAACAATATTCCAGTAGTCACAACTCTAGCATTCAATGACTTTGACTAAACTCACTCCTAGGTATCACATAGAACGTTGAGGAAAAAATTAATATTTTTTCTATATTTAATTATTGCATGTAAGGTGCTAACCAATCTCCTATCAACCACTGAGAAATACATCATAGATAGCATCATCCTTAAACAAAGACAATAATTCTAAAAAATTCCTCAGTATACAGATATCAACATCAATAAAAACAACAAACATCATAGATCATAATAACTCAATTCCTTAGAAGCATATGACAATACAACTCAATCAATAAGACATGTAATGAAAAGCATGCAACATATCTTTCACAACTACTAGAGCATTGAGGAAATAAAAAATGCTCTCTAGCATTACCAATACATTACAACATCAAGAATAACTATACACAACCTCTATCTTCAACTCTGCAAAGTGGTAATTCATTAAAGGACAATCACCAACAACCAATTCCTAGTCTAGTACTATCATAAGAAAAACCTATGTTCATATTTTAATGCACAAGATGTTCGTCTCTATCCAAAACAATCTCTGAACATAAAACTATGTCATACATAGACACAAACCTCTGGTCTAGCTAATTTGCACATTGACAATTTCCTCTAGTCTTCCTAATTTGTGCACTGATAGAATAACGTATAGAATAAACCATATCAATTATATAAGGTTAATAGCATGAAAATCAATCAATGAATCCCTCCTAAAATATCATGAAATTCTCTATTAATCAGGTGATCAATTTTTAGCTTAAAAATGAAACTGCCTAGAGAGTCTTGAAACTAATGTAAAGTCAAAGTTCTCATCGTTCTGAATCCAAGGATGTTTGTTTCACCTCACTCCAACACCATATGCTCTATATATGACGTTCTGATTGTTTTTCCAAATACAAAAAATTTGAGCAGGCCTGTTGACTGGTAAATTGACTAGGTTGACCATATTTCTAAGTTAGGAGGGTGATTGTACAGGTATGAGCCAACTAGATGTTGACACTTGGCATGTTCTAGTTCGCTAGTTTTGGCGCACTTGGTCGAAATATGATTGGTGATTGAGTTTGTAGGTGGACCAATGGTGGGATTCAATGTGGCCTAATCATGGGCTACAACGTGGCACCTCGGGGTCAACCAAAATTTTATATGGCCAAACATGCCTCCACTGGGTTCGAATGCAGAACCTATGTTCTAACAGCAAGGCACCTTAACAACATGCATCGAGTGTTACCTAATAGTTATGGTGGCGCATTTTCATTTAACATATAAGCGAATTTGTATCAGGGGATGGGGTGAGGGCTAAGCCTTAGCCCCTAGTCACCACATGCCCATGAGACTATGGGCAAGGGAGTTGAAGGCTCAGGCTTAGCCTTGACCCACAGTTCCAGCACCCACACAATACCACAAAAGTATATAAACAGAGTGCGAAATAGTTGGGGCAGCAAAATGAGACCAACCCATGGTCAACACAGCCCATGGAACCACATGCCTTCAAAGTGCAGGGCTAGGTAGAAGTTATTAAGGAAGGGGGCAAAACCTAGGGTTTCATGGACACCACAAGACTGAGGCTCGAGTGCTTAAGAGCTAGTGGAGTAGGGGTTTGGCAGTAGCTCTAGTTTTAGGTCATATGACCTATGCATAGAACCTTGGCTGAGTGCTAACAGTCAAGGGTGCGAAGGCTAGGGCCTAGGTAAGGTAATATGTGACCCCATTGTGATCATGTGCTAAATTTTGAGGGGCTCGATGGAGGTTTGCGACAAGCGTGAAGGCTAAGACCCAACCTAGGCCATATGGCCTTTAACGTGTCCACATGCCAACAATTAAGGACTTTGATGGTTAAGGTGGGTCATTGGCCTAACTATCGGCCACACGGGGCATGAAATGACCACGTGCCAAAACTTAAGGGCTTAACCAATAAGGGCGAGCATTAAAGCCCAGCCCTATGTGGCCCATGTGGCCTTGTTTTTCAGATTAAGGGGTTCGAGGCCAAATTAAATATCCAACAAAATGCACCATCGAGTAGCAAAATTATTTCTTTGTTAGCAATTTTAAGGGTGAATTTGTAGAACTGATAGGCAGAAGGTCAAATTTGTAGGATGATTAACAGTTAATTTCATAGGAGAGCTTAGGAGCTTACATATTTTTGCATTTTTTACAAAATTGAGCTGAGAAAGAGTGAACTTAGGGGTTTTTGGTTGTTATAAATCCATTGGTAACCTCTAATTATGATTTGAGAACACGTACAAAGTATTTTTTCTGTTTTGAGACTAAATGTGTATGGATTAGTCAGGGTTTGTAAGCAGTTTTGGAAGGTATTTTGGCACCGAGAAGACCTTGTAGGGGTATTATAACTTCCAAAAGTCTACTGCAACATCTATAACCAGTAGGGTTCAGTTTACATTTAACTTCTCTTAACATGAAGTTTTAATGTGCTTCAATGTGGAATTGAAGTGTTCACATGCTCCATTTAGCTCATTTCAGTTGGAGTATGTCATCTTTGTAGGAGATGCTTTGAGTTGATATTATCTGTGATATTTCTTTGTAGGAAAACATTACCTTGTATGAGTAATAGCCACATGTTTACCTACAACAAACATTTACGTACTTCATTTGATACTGAATATATTAGTGTTCTAGTCATGTTGACAGGCCCAGAGATGTAGCGTAGGAGCATTGAACTCCATCAAAAAACCTTTTATTATGCTCTTATTTATGCCTGCATGGATTATGTGTTATTATGTTCACTATTTTAAGTTACATGTGAAGACTAATTCATGATTGAAGAGACATTGGAAAAAAATGTTATTTCATGGCCCATTTTTAACCTTGAAAAGCATCGACACAATCCTAATTTTTTTTTATTTGATTTTGGTGAAGAGGAAGAAATCACCTAATCCAATTTCAGAACAGTTTGGTATCGAGCACCAGTTGATCAAGTGGCAAGAATGGGTAGAAAAAGGAATCTCCAAGAGCTAGAGGAGCATAATTTGGCTCTTTAAATGGAGAACATAGAATTGAGAAGGATTTTAGAGATAGATGAAGAGGAGGAGAGAGACATGCACTTTGTATTGTAGCATGTTATTAATGAGAAATTTGCAGAAAGTTCTACTCCTATAGCAACAAGAGAAACCTCCAGAATGAAGCCAGTATGTGGTCATGGTTCAAATAGTGGCTTTGGACTATATGTGGAAGATGTTACGTGTGCATTTTGAAAGCATCTTAAACAAGAACACCATATTCCGGTGGACAAGAGTGGGTGCCTAGAGTCATCTATGAGTTGGCCATCATCATCATCATTAAAAGATGAAAAGATGAATGACAAGTTTAAGGAGGTAATTAGCATCTCAAGTACCACTCCTTCAATTTATGTGCATAACAATTCTTTTTCAGTATTTGAGAAACATACCAAAGGCATAGGTATGAAGTTTCTTTCCAAGATGGGATATGAAGGTGGAGGTGTTAACATAAATGGCCAAGGTATTACCAATCCAATTATGGTTGAGGAGAGACCGAAGTATTAAGGATTGGTATATGGACGAAGGGAGTTTGGAGAATGCTCCAAAAGGCTTGAGGCACATCATCCATTTGAGGATGAGATGCCACCACCTTATGAGAATATTCATTCTTCTCCCAAGTAAGATGAATGCTTGAAGGGACCTTGCATGGCATCGTTCACTCCATCTTGTCAAAGTTGCAGCTCTAGAAACAGGTATGCTTCTCAAAAGTGTTTTGCAATGTATGGAGATTTTGAATACTTATTGAATAAGTTCCCTTGTACATTTTGTGATGCACTTGACAATTGTGTGGCTATATCATAGAAACATATGATAATGGTTAAAATAATGAACCAAATTTTAGTCATCAAGCATAATGACTTTTCTTTGCATGAGAGAACTTCTATGTTAGCAAATAAGAGGAAGTTCTTCTATACTCATTGCAAGGTGCATGGACATGACACTGAACGATATTGGAAGTTACATCCAAATATTCATTCAAGGAAAGGTAAAGAGATTATGATACATAATGCAAGGGAAAAAATGGATGGCAAAGAGGACTCAGAGCAATCCTAAGTTGCCTCCAAGGCAAAGATGATGCAAGAAGAGAACCCATACGCCTAGGATAGGTAATATTTGGGTAGACTTATTGTAAATTTATATTGTAAACTTTGTAATTACTTGTTTTCATTACCTATTTAAGTAATTTTGTAAAGTGAACATTCATTTTCACTATGCTCAAAAAGTAGATGTTTTTCATTGATGTATGTATTGGCTCGTTATAGTCCACATGTTTAAGGACTTTTGTGAATGTACAAGATTGTCAATCAAAGTTGTCTACAAGTCTATCATATGTTCACTGATACAAGTATTCAATTTGAAACTTGTGTGAATAGAATCTTTGTTTTCAATATTGTGTAAGATGACTATGTATTGTAGGCAATGCAATCATTTCATGAAAAGATTTGAAGCAGTGCAATTCTTATGTATGAGCTCAACTTGAAGATGTTAAACAAAATTTATGTTGTTTCTGATTTCCAACATGGATTCAAGTTTGTCTTCAACAGTTTAAATTTCAAGATGAAGCTTTTTTTTGCAGCCGCAAAGAGAATGTTCATATTCCACTCATCGGTATTTTATTCCTGCAACAACAATAAGGATGATGACTCAATTCTTAACAGGACAACAAGTATTCATGAACATGATAGGTGAAGTGCCTTGATTGGGGCTTGAAGAGCACCAATTGAAAATTTTATATTTTGGATTTCTTTTTTGGGTATTTTTGAGTTCCAATTTCTTTATATTGACTAAGGATGTACACTTTTGGAGTCCAAAAGTTCCTAGTAGGGAGGTGTAATCGGGTGATCAATTTTTAGCTCAAAAATGGAAGTTCCTAGAAAGTATTGAAACTGGCCTCAAGTCAAACTTATTGTCATTCTAAATCCAGCGACATTCATTTCACCTCAATCTAACATTTTATGCTCTAGATATCACATTCTGATTGGTTTCCCAAATACGTAAAATTTGTGCTGGCCTGTTGACTTGGCAGTTGACTGGGTTGGCCATACTGTTGAGTCAATAGGATGACTATACAGGTATGAGCCAACCAAATGTCTTTGGGCATGGAATCCCACCAAGGCATGTTTTGGGGCTTAAAGCCTAAGTTTTGACTAAGTCCATTGTAAATACTCCACGATTTGTGGGCATGAAGCGCGAAGTCATAATAGAGTCATGGGGTTGTCTTCCCTTGTTTTTGTAATGAAATATCAGTTTGAAAGATCTACCCATGGTCCATGGACCATGGGATTGTATAAATAGAGCGAGGCTCTAAAAGTAAGAGAGACATCTATCTAAGCGAAGCCAATGGAATAGAAGGAATAGAAGCATTAAGGTGAAGTATAAGTCATGTCTTTGGGTCGTAGAGTAGGAGAAGGCTCTGCAGCTAAGTGTGCAGAGGCCTAGTGTCCACAGCTGAGTGCGCGGACCCCTGTAGCTGAGTGCACAGGGCAGGCCGAGTCTGTAACCATTGGAGGCATTAATAAAGAGAAGTTTTACCATATTTCTGTGTATCTTTTCCTGTTTTATGTATTATTTAGTATGAATTGTAGGTTTACTATTTATTTACTACGCAAACTCATATGAATGTGCTGGATAAGTAAATATAACATAAGGCATCCATTTACGTTAAGATAACTAACCGGTATAAGAAGATGAGTAAGATCTTGGGTGTGACTTAGGGAAATAGTGCAGATCATTGCTCCAGCAGCGTGAAAGCCACACAACCCCTGGTTAGGGCTACACGAAGGCGAATATATCAGGGCACGAAGGCCAGGGAAGTGTGCAAAGTAACCTGGGTGAAGGGACTCATAGTTGGACCAAATCAACCCCTCAAACATCTCAAGGATGTGGAAACCTAGTTCCAACACCCCCCCATACTACTTCGGGTGAGACCTTAGTTTGTGCTCCACAGACTATTGACAAAAGGGCCAGTAGTTCAGGGATTTATTTGGCTAATTAACTCTGAACCTGGGTCAAGCCCCAACAAGCCAACAAATGGTTCCGTTGGCGGGACCGGGATCTGAATAGAGATGTCTGATGTCGTATCACTAGAATCCAGTTAAGAAAGAAATTGAAGAGTGGTTAGAAAGGAAGATTCACGAGTTCGAGGCATAGGAGAACAGGAATCTGTAACTACCAAAAGAAGAGTGGTTGGACTGCTACCTATACACAGAGATCCATGAAATTTTCTTTGCATCTTTCCCTACTGAGCTATACGAGTGGATCAGAAAGCTAGCAAATAGCCAAGGAAGGTACAAGATCGACAGACCTATTGTGTGGACCCCAAAGTTGGTGTGCAAATTGGAAGCATCAGAGGATAAGATCACATGCACTATTGATCATTGGCTCGATCGAATTATAGGAGGATTCATCACTGAGTTTGTGGTAGATACTTCAGTCAACTATAGCAAGGCAGAATGACACTTCCTCAGAGGACCGCGAGGTAAGTACGTTAAGTCTTTGAACAATTGGATTAAAATGCTACTATGTGAAAAGAAGTTTATGTGAATACATTGATGTTTGGGGCTACGTGAAGTGGGAGAATTTATAGAAATGAAGGTAGTGGAGAACTAGAAACTAGCCCCTTGATTTCACCTCTGTGAGGGGATGAGGAAGAGCTCGTGAAGGTCTCACCAAGAAGTGCAATCAATTTGATAAGGCAAAGGATTCTGTGCATACCACCCCCATTGTCTTCACCCCCGTCTTCACCCATACCACCTACGACACCACTGCGAGTCAATATGGCAAGCGTGATAAAGTTTCCAGTGTTCAAGGGAGTTGGAAATGAAGATCCAGACCAATTTTTGTTGGTGATAAAAGATGTGTTGGAAGAGCAGGGAGTTACAGATGAAAATATAAAGAAATAAACGTTGGTCAATGCTCTGCAGGATCGCGCACTGACCTGGTATATTAAGCATTCTAATGACAATCTGAATGCAGGGATCACAGACATCCAAACTACACTGAATAGATAATTTAGCAAGCCGAAGTCAGAGGCATGGTCAATCATTGGGTTCAAGGAGATCATGATGCTTCAAGGTGAGACTCCTTGGGAGTTGGATTAGAGACTGAAGTGTACGATTCATGAAGCTAACATGACTTTGACGGATGGACAACAACATGAATTGTTTGTAGCATCAGTAACGCCACATTTAAGGAACACGCCGTGACAACAGAGGCTAACAACTCAGTTCCAAGACTTGGAGATCGCGATGAGACTGCATGAGACCCTGATATAGGATCCTAACTTGGGAGTTCAGCAGATCCACGCACAATTGAAAAACTTGTGCCTTGAGATGTAGAGTCTGAAACAAGACAGGACATCCCACAGAGAAGTGCGCGACGTGGTATGGTGCGTAAAGTGCAAGGGTCAAGGACATGACAAGGACCACTGCCTAGTGCTCACGAATTACCTCATGGAAGGAGGACCGATGCCGTTAAGACTAGAGGCACAAGCACAACCCAGCGTGGCACCTGCATTATGGTGTACAATTTGTCAAATAGGGGGAAAGCATGCTGTAGACAACTGCCATTTATTGCAGAAGTACACGCAGAATTTGCAATAGCTATTCTGTAATTTCTGTAAGTCAGTGGGACATGATGAGAACACTTGTAGAAGCTATGAACTCATGATGGATAGGACTCCCACCTACAGAGTTCAGGTTGAAATACAGCCCCTAGACCAGAATGCAGGGATGGTGCGAACAGGATTTGAGGGGCGTGGATGGGGCTGAGGTGGAGGAGGAGGACTTGGAAGAGGTCGTGGAAAACTGATATGTTACAATTGCAGAGGGCCAAGACACTATGCTCGTGATTGTACAAATCCAACACACCCATCATGCTTATATTGTACATTGTTTGATCATGAGACGGAGGATTGTCCCACACTAATAGCAAGGTTGCGCGACAAGGGAGCTCTCCAACCTCCCCCGACTCAGAACCTCCAAATGATGAGGTTTGAGCTGCACGAGGAAGACCCTAATGTGAAAATTATGCTCTAAACTGGAATTACGACAGGGGATGAAAAAGGAAAGTAGCCTGAAGATAGTACTTGGTGTTACACAAAAATATCATCACCATAACTATTTGTAGTCAATATGGGTCTATCATCACTTATATTGTCCTCCTAAGTAAGTCTCAGACCTCAGCTCTTCATGTCAAGCTTTGAAAATGAGAGAAAGACATTAAAAATCAACAAAGCTCTGGTTCTGCACTTTCTCTCACTGTTACATGCAGTCCCGCACCCCTGGTTCATGTTACCTACGGACCTGCCCGCTCTGTCTCTAAGGGAGTGGGTGCGGACCGCTGTGAAAGTAAAAAAGGCGCAAGTTTATTATTAAAACTCACTTTGGGTTAATTCTAGATGATTGTAGAAGGAATTTTGACATGGATTGTTTGCTCTTAGGTGGTTCATGCATCCCAAAAGAGAAGGAGCTAATCCCTTGATGGGAGGAGCTATCCGTTTGAAGGAGGGCTTTATCCCTTTGAAGGAGGACCTAGTAACTTCTCTCCATTGCACTATAAATACAGGCATTGGGCTGGTTGCTAGGGAGGTTAGAAGCTGAACATTTTTGAGGGTAAATAAGAGGAAGTTCTTCTATACTCATTGCAAGGTGCATGGACATGACACTGAACGATATTGGAAGTTACATCCAAATATTCATTCAAGGAAAGGTAAAGAGATTATGATACATAATGCAAGGGAAAAAATGGGTGGCAAAGAGGACTCAGAGCAATCCTAAGTTGCCTTCAAGGCAAAGATGATGCAAGAAGAGAACCCATACGCCTAGGATAGGTAATATTTGGGTAGACTTATTGTAAATTTATATTGTAAACTTTGTAATTACTTGTTTTCATTACCTATTTAAGTACTTTTGTAAAGTGAACATTCATTTTCACTATGTTCAAAAAGTAGTTGTTTTTCATTGATGTATGTATTGGCTCGTTATAGTCCACATGTTTAAAGACTTTTGTGAATGTACAAGATTGTCAATCAAAGTTGTCTACAAGTCTATCATATGTTCACTGATACAAGTATTCAATTTGAAACTTGTGTGAATAGAATCTTTGTTTTCAATATTGTGTAAGATGACTATGTATTGTAGGCAATGCAATCATTTCATGAAAAGATTTGAAGCAGTGCAATTCTTATGTATGAGCTCAACTTGAAGATGTTAAACAAAATTTATGTTGTTTTTGATTTCCAAGATGGATTCAAGTTTGTCTTCAACAGTTTAAATTTCAAGATGAAGCTTTTTTTTGCAGCCGCAAAGAGAATGTTCATATTCCACTCATCGGTATTTTATTCCTGCAACAACAATAAGGATGATGACTCAATTCTTAACAGGACAACAAGTATTCATGAACATGATAGGTGAAGTGCCTTGATTGGGGCTTGAAGAGCACCAATTGAAAATTTTATATTTTGGATTTCTTTTTTGGGTATTTTTGAGTTCCAATTTCTTTATATTGAATAAGGATGTACACTTTTGGAGTCCCAAAGTTCCTAGTAGGGAGGTGTGATCGGGTGATCAATTTTTAGCTCAAAAATGGAAGTTCCTAGAAAGTATTGAAACTAGCCTCAAGTCAAACTTATTGTCATTCTAAATCCAGCGACATTCATTTCACCTCAATCTAACATTTTATGCTCTAGATATCACATTCTGATTGGTTTCCCAAATAGGTAAAATTTGTGTTGGCCTGTTGACTTGGCAGTTGACTGGGTTGGCCATACTGCTGAGTCAATAGGGTGACTATACAGGTATGAGCCAACCAAATGTTTTTGGGCATGGAATCCCACCAAGGCATGTTTTGGGGCTTAAAGCCTAAGTTTTGACTAAGTCCATTGTAAATACTCCACGATTTGTGGGCATGAAGCGCGAAGTCATAATAGAGTCATGGGGTTGTCTTCCCTTTTTTTTGTAATGAAATATCAGTTTGAAAGATCTACCCATGGTCCATGGACCATGGGATTGTATAAATAGAGCGAGGCTCTAAAAGTAAGAGATACATCTATCTAAGCGAAGCCAATGGAATAGAAGGAATAGAAGCATTAAGGTGAAGTATAAGTCATGTCTTTGGGTCGTAGAGTAGGAGCAGGCTCTGCAGCTAAGTGTGCAGAGGCCTAGTGTCCGCAGCTGAGTGCGCGGAGCCCTGCAGCTGAGTGCACAGGGCAGGCCGAGTCTGTAACCATTGGAGGCATTAATAAAGAGAAGTTTTACCATATTTCTGTGTATCTTTTCCTGTTTTATGTATTATTTAGTATGAATTGTAGGTTTACTATTTATTTACTACGCAAACTCATATGAATGTGCTGAATAAGTAAATATAACATAAGGCATCCATTTACGTTAAGATAACTAACCGGTATAAGAAGATGAGTAAGATCTTGGGTGTGACTTAGGGAAATAGTGCAGATCATTGCTCCAGCAGCGTGAAAGCCACACAACCCTTGGTTAGGGCTACGCGAAGGCGAATATATCAGGGCACGAAGGCCAGGGAAGTGTGCAAAGTAACCTGGGTGAAGGGACTCATAGTTGGACCAAATCAACCCCTCAAACATCTCAAGGATGTGGAACCCTGGTTCCAACACCCCCCCATACTACTTCGGGTGAGACCTTAGTTTGTGCTCCACAGACTATTGAAAAAAGGGCCAGTAGTTCAGGGATTTATTTGGCTAATTAACTCTGAACCTGGGTCAAGCCCCAACAAGCCAACAAATGGTTCCGTTGGTGGGACCGGGATCTGAATAGAGATGTCTGATGTCGTATCACTAGAATCCAGTTAAGAAAGAAATTGAAGAGTGGTTAGAAAGGAAGATTCACGAGTTCGAAGCGTAGGAGAACAGGAATCTGTAACTACCAAAAGAAGAGTGGTTGGACTGCTACCTATACACAGAGATCCATGAAATTTTCTTTGCATCTTTCCCTACTGAGCTATACGAGTGGATCAAAAAGCTAGTAGATAGCCAAGGAAGGTGCAAGATCGACAGACCTATTGTGTGGACCCCAAAGTTGGTGTGCAAATTGGAAGCATCAGAGGATAAGATCACATGCACTATTGATCATTGGCTCGATCGAATTATAGGAGGATTCATCACTGAGTTTGTGGTAGATACTTCAGTCAACTATAGCAAGGCAGAATGACACTTCCTCAGAGGACCGCGAGGTAAGTACGTTAAGTCTTTGAACAATTGGATTAAAATGCTACTATGTGAAAAGAAGTTTATGTGAATACATTGATGTTTGGGGATACGTGAAGTGGGAGAATTTACAGAAACGAAGGTAGTGGAGAACTAGAAACTAGCCCCTTGATTTCACCTCTGTGAGGGGATGAGGAAGAGCTCGTGAAGGTCTCACCAAGAAGTGCGATCAATTTGATAAGGCAAAGGATTCTGTGCATACCACCCCCATTGTCTTCACCCCCGTCTTCACCCATACCACCTACGACACCACTGCGAGTCAATATGGCAAGCGTGATAAAGTTTCCAGTGTTCAAGGGAGTTGGAAATGAAGATCCAGACCAATTTTTGTTGGTGATAAAAGATGTGTGGGAAGAGCAGGGAGTTAAAGATGAAAATATAAAGAAATAAACGTTGGTCAATGCTCTGCAGGATCGCACGCTGACCTGGTATATTAAGCATTCTAATGACAATCTGAATGCAGGGATCACAGACATCCAAACTACACTGAATAGATAATTTAGCAAGCCAAAGTCAGAGGCATGGTCAATCATTGGGTTCAAGGAGATCATGATGCTTCAAGGTGAGACTCCTTAGGAGTTGGATTAGAGACTGAAGTGTACGATTCATGAAGCTAACATGACTTTGACGGATGGACAACAACATGAATTGTTTGTAGCATCAGTAACGCCACATTTAAGGAACACGCCATGACAACAGAGGCTAACAACTCAGTTCAAAGACTTGGAGATCGCGATGAGACTGCATGAGACCCTGATATAGGATCCTAACTTGGGAGTTCAGCAGATCCACGCACAATTGAAAAACTTGTGCCTTGAGATGTAGAGTCTGAAACAAGACAGGACATCCCACCGAGAAGTGCGCGATGTGGTATGGTGCGTAAAGTGAAAGGGTCAAGGACATGACAAGGACCACTGCCTAGTGCTCGTGAATTACCTCATGGGAGGAGGACCGATGCCGTTAAGACTAGAGGCACAAGCACAACCCAGCGTGGCACCTGCATTATGGTGTACAATTTGTCAAATAGGGGGAAAGCATGCTGCAGACAACTGCCATTTATTGCAGAAGTACACGCAGAATTCGCAATAGCTATTCTGTAATTTCTGTAAGTCAGTGGGACATGATGAGAACACTTGTAGAAGCTATGAACTCATGATGGATAGGACTCCCACCTACAGAGTTCAGGTTGAAATACGGCCCCTTGACCAGAACGCAGGGATGGTGCGAACATGATTTGAGGGGCGTGGATGGGGCTGAGGTGGAGGAGGAGGACTTGGAAGAGGTCGTGGAAAACTGATCTGTTACAATTGCAGAGGGCCAAGACACTATGTTCGTGATTGTACAAATCCAACACACCCATCATGCTTATATTGTACATTGTTTGATCATGAGACGGAGGATTGTCCCACACTAATAGCAAGGTTGCGCGACAAGGGATCTCTCCAACCTCCCCTGACTCAGAACCTCCAAATGATGAGGTTTGAGCTGCACGAGGAAGACCCTAATGTGAACATTACGCTCTAAACTGGAATTACGACAGGGGATGAAAAAGGAAAGTAGCCTGAAGATAGTACTTGGTGTTACACAAAAATATCATCACCATAACTATTTGTAGTCAATATGGGTCTATCATCACTTATACTGTCCTCCTAAGCAAGTCTCAGACCTCAGCTCTTCATGTCAAGCTTTGAAAATGAGAGAAAGACATTAAAAATCAACAAAGCGCTGGTTCTGCACTTTCTCTCACTGTTACATGCAATCCCGCACCCCTGGTTCATGTTACCTGCGGACCTGCCCGCTCTGTCTCTAAGGGAGTGGGTGCGGACCCCTGTGAAAGTAAAAAAGGCGCAAGTTTATTATTAAAACTCACTTTGGGTTAATTCTAGATGATTGTAGAAGGAATTTTGACATGGATTGTTTGCTCTTAGGTGGTTCATGCATCCCAAAAGAGAAGGAGCTAATCCCTTGATGGGAGGAGCTATCCGTTTGAAGGAGGGCTTTATCCCTTTGAAGGAGGATCTAGTAATTTCTCTCCATTGCACTATAAATACAGGCATTGGGCTGGTTGCTAGGGAGGTTAGAAGCTGAACATTTTTTAGGGTAAATGCTAGTGGAATTGAGACTTCCTAGTTAAGCTTGAGAGGAGAGATCACATACCTTTTGGCTTCATTGGGAGGAGAGTGAAACTTGTCAAAGTAGAGGAGACTTCTTGTTGGACCCTGGGAGGAGCTTGTACAACATCAAGGCACAGGTTGTAAATTTCTTCTTTGATTTGAATTAATACAATCAGATTCATTTTTCTCAACAAATTGTCTTATGTCATTTGTTTCATGAATTCCTTGATCATCATGTTAAGTATGCTTTATGATATTGGCTTTTCAGGTTCTATTTAATTTGTTTGCTTGTTTGTGTTTGCAGATTCGCGACAAGGGAGCTCATTTGGATCAAAGGAGCAAGGCTTCCACAAACTTGCATTGGACCCAAGGTAGGCCTAAAACACTTGTTTGCCTTCGTTTGTAATTGCATATTTAGAGAAAGATAGTTTTTGGTTGGCTTGCTTGTCACTAGATATCTTTAGATACAAGGGAGGTCGATCTTGTCCGCAAGATTGACTTGTTCCGTGTGACAAAATGGCGACTCCACTGGGGACTTGATTTTTCCTTGTTTTTACTTTGACCTGAGAAACTGTGTTTTTGTTTCTGTTTTTGGCTTGTTGTGTGTGGAATTGGGTGGATTTAGTAGATCTAGGATTATTTTTTGTTTTTCATAACTTTGGGAGAGGAACGCACCCTCAGCTTGCAACACAGTGCGGACCTACCCACACTTTTGCTTTTCACACAGAGCGGTATCGCACCTATGTGAGCTGTGGGCTTGCGGACCCTGTCAAAATTTTGGAAAACTTAAGATTTTCTCTTTTATTCAGCTTAGGTTTTTTTTTTTATGTTGTTATCCCCTACCTAGACCTGCATATGACTTGTTAGGAACTTTCTTTAGGTTAATTCCATTGGTGCTAGGGTTTTAGGTGAAATTCCTAGAAGTTTTGGTTACCGAGCTTGATTTTCTTTTGGGTGTTGTAGTAGCTCAGAGCTTAGAAGCTGTAGAAGCCTCAGATCACCTTGGTTTTTACTGGCCTTCTTATGAGTCTGACCATTTGCAAAATCTACCTTTGTTGAGGAATCCATCTTGTGTTTTCCCTTTGCGAAACATTGAAAAGGCTTGTGTTAAAAGTTTGGATTTCATTTTTAGAAAAGAAAACAAAAATTGGTTGTTTTTTTACTGATTTGTTATTCTGGACAAATTGGTCCTTAGTTTGCTTAAAGCTAAGTAAAACATCCTTGAAAATAGATCTTGTAAGCTTTTACTTCAAATAGTTTTATAGTTTTTTAAGATTTATAGATCTCAAGATTAGGTTTGTCAATAGTTTTGAGTGTTTTATAAAAATAAAAAAAATCTCTTTTGGAAAAGGTTTGTTTTTGTAGTATTTGAGTGTTTGAAAGAGAAGGAAAATTTTTGTGAATATAACTAGTTGTCTCGTTTTTGAGTGCATTGGAAAAGACAAAAGCTCTTCTTTTTATTTTGATTGTTAAGAAAGATTTGTGTTTACAAGTATTTGCATTCTCAAACTCTTTCCTAGCTAGAAATTCATTGAAGGGAAAAGATTGCTTAATCATCTTAAGTGCATTTTATAGTGAATTTGAGTAGAGTCTTCACACCATAAGTTTCATCTCCGCACCTCTCGACTTAAAGAAAAAGCAATAAAAATAATGCTTAAAGTAAAATATATCTAGTAATCTTTTTATTTCTAGGGCTCTATTACACCAACATAGCTTAGGCTAATGTCTTGGAGGTGGGAGTAATTAACTCTCCAAGGCAGTAAAACAAACAAGTAGCTATATCTTGCAGTAGGATTAAATCCAATTGTTGCATCTATGCTCTGGGAAAGCTCCTCTTAAAGGAGAAGCATGAGATCGTGTCCGAACCAGTGTGGGAACCAATCCTTCCTCATTGGGAACGACACCAGATATTCACGTATTAAAAACGGTAAACCTCAGATTAACCATTGTTGAGGAGTCCAGGGTCACTTGTTGGTAAACCTTGGATTATGTCAAGGAGCCTTCAAGGGGATTGAGCTTGTTACTCTGCCCTTGCGTGCGTATCAGATCATAGACTGTTCCCCAGGTATATTTGTTTCCGTTGGTAACCATAGTGACCATATTCTATAGGATTCTTCCTAAAGTGATGGTGGAGGGAAGATCCCACTGTACCTAGAGCAGACGTCGACTAGACTCACTTGGATTTTCTTGGGGGTTCTCTTCACTCGAGATGGTTTAGTGGAGGAACTTGTGCCAGTCTATTCATTAAGCAGGTTGCCGGGGTAACTGTTCCAACCGCCATTTCTGTATTGAACTCTGCGACGTTGGATTTCATCACCAACTAGTGTTTTTAGTACGGAAAGTTACTGTTTGTGTGTGGTTTGATCTCCTAGATTCTTTAGACATGTGATTCAAATTTGTTTGGTTCTTTAAAGGCTTTAGGTGGTTTTCATTGAGATTTTACTTTGTTTTCATGTGAAGTAGTTAAAATATTTAATCGTGGCTGAATTACCGAGGAAGTCCCGTAGACTACGAGGCCAACCTCCTGAGTTTTCACCGAGCCAACCTGAAGGGTTAAGAGCCCTTGTAACTCCTAGAGACAGTAGAGTTGGGCCACCTGAAGAAGGAGAGTCTTCTTTAGTGGTACATCCTAATTATCAAGCTCTAGTAGCAGATTATAATCCAAAATCGGTGTCCGTTTCCGAAGTTACCGATAGCTTTTCATCTACTAGTGACTTAGGTGAAGAACCTGAAATATCTGAACTTGAAACTGAATTTGCTACTACTCCAACATTGGGGTTTACCTCTCCAACTTCTAGTGGTCCTAGTTCACCCAGGGTAGAAAGAATAATTACCCAAAATCTTCCTTCTGGACTAATAGCTATTGAAGAACTTGCTACTCCAGAAGAAGAAGAAGGCATCCCTATCCCTGAAAATCAACCTGTTATAGAACTTAGGGAGCGTGAATCAATCTTTTACAGTCCACCTAGGAGCAGTGCTTGGTATCTTTCATTGACCAATTTTTTTGAAAGCCCGAGTCTCATTTTTTCGCCACCTCGTATTCCTTTTCACCCAACACCTAAGGGTTACTATCCTTCGTTAAATATGTCAAGATAGTCATCCATTCTTTCTCAATCTCCAAAAAAAAATTTGTACGGTAGTCCTTCTGTTCCCTCTGGGTATCAGCCACTTTCTGGTACTTTTTCGGGAGCATCTCCTCAACCTATTGAACAAGGGTTATTAACTGGAAATAATGGAACTAAGCCATTGAGTGTAGAAGATATTCTCATGATGTCAGGTACTATTCCTAATCCTCAACCTCAAGGTGGTCGTTACCGCCTAGGGGGCAGCCTCAAAGTCCTCAAGTATCACCTGGGGGGCAACCTCAAGGTACTCAATTTGCGCCTGGGGAGCAACCTCAAGGACCGTACACACCTACGGGATAGTACGTTCCTCAAGGTCAACCCCAGACTCAATATGTACCTCAGGCCAACCCCAGTATCAATATGTACCTCAAGGTCAACCCTAGTATCAGTACGTGCCTCAGGGTTATCAGCCCCAAGGTCAGTACCCAACCCAAGGTTACCAACCACCTTCCGGTTAGTCATTTGTTCAAGGATCTGGAAATGTACCTTTGAATTATCAACCCTACCCTCAACCCAGTTATGGTCCTCAATATCCTCAACCTGTTATGGGTCCGTACCCCAGAATGAACTTAGTGTGGGATCCATCTCAATCACAACAGGCCTTGCAACCGAATGTGCAGTTGTCATCTCAAACTAGACAACCTTTAGTTTCTGGTTCACCCCAGCAACCGGTCCAGTCTACTATTCAAACTTCTGCACCTTCTGTAGTTTCTTAGCCTAGGCATAGTATGCCTCGTACTCCGCCTCAAATGGCTGCTGCAACATCTGTTCAATCTACCCCACCTACTTCTGGAGTATAGACAGCTTCGGTTTCTACTGTTCCTGTATCAACTCCTCAGACATCTTTACCCTAGTCTGGATCCACAATTCAAACTTCGGTTCAAATGCCTATAGGACAACCTGGTCCAAGTACGGTTGTCACAAGTGAACCTCAATTTACTTATCAACTGTACCAGAGACAGTACCAATTCGGTCCTGTTGTGCAGCAGCCAGTCTATCAGTATCAACCGTACCCTGGGTATACATATCAACAACCTCAACAACCCCATTACAGTCCGGTTAATCGTGGTTTTCCGGGAGGATATAATATCCCAAATGCAATTCCAATTCCTAGTTATCCTGGATATCCTCCTCCTGGGGCTGGTGTCATGACCCAGAGTTTTAGGGACCCTAATCGTCAGTTACCATTTATCGCAACTTTGGACTTGCCTGACTTGTCGCGCCTTACGAACGATCAAATTAACTATCTTCTGTTTTGGCCACCAATGCCGAATAAGTTGCCTAGTGATATTCCTAAGTTTGAAGGCAAATCAGGAGAGGATTCGTCAAACCATGTGATGACTTATCACCTCTGGTGTGCGTCTAACTCCATTTCAGATGATTCAATCCATTTAAGGCTTTTCCAGTGCACTCTAATTGGTCTTGCGGCCAAGTGGTACATTGAGTTACCGCGAGCCACTTTTTATAACTTTAGTCAGTTAGCTACTTCGTTTTTAACTCATTTTCAGTTACCAGTCAGATATGACAATGGCACGGAATTATTAACTTCATTAAAGTAGTCGACGTCCACTTACATGTCAAATCACATTCATGAATGGAGACGTCGACAGTGTTTAGTGAAGGTTTTTATTCCGGATCAGATCTTAGCTGAATGGTCTGTAAAATCTTTATTGCCAAAGATCACAGAGGATGTAGCTAAGGCCGGAATCGTTACTGAGGAGCAAGTAATTTCTCAAGCACAGTACCTTGACTTAGTTTATACGCAGTTAGGTACATTACACGAGAAAATCCCCGATCTTCCTAAGCAAAATCAAATCGCTGCAGCTCCTTCTGGGTCTCATGCCGCTGATGGTATGATTGGTACGGTTAATACCAAAAGTAAGAAGAAGTCTTCCAAGAATTCTTCTCCTATCATAACCTTGCTAGATTCCCTGACAGGAGATTCTTTCGCGGAAATTTCCGCCGATATTCATGTTGTAGAGTCATCTACAGCCAAATCAAAATCCGACGGTAAAAAGAAAGGGAAGAAGAAAAATAAAATAGACAAAAATTCGAAAGAGAAACCAAAAAAAGCAGAATCAAATGATGAGAAATGCAAACCTCGTTATCCTTGTCTCATTTGTGAAGAAGAGCATTTTACAAGAGACTGCCCTCACCATGCAGAGGTTGCAAAAATTGTCAAAGGTTCGCAAACTCCTGTTGTTTTGAAGGATCCTTTTCCTAGTCAAGACAGTAAGATGATAGGTTCTTCCTCAAATGCCTCCGAAGAACCCATAATGATGATGTCCCATGTTAGGATTGCGAATCGATCGCAAGATTATGGAAGTAAAAGTCCTGTTGATGGCAAAGAAGCAGAATCTTCTCATTCGAACCCATCAACTTCAGCTCCCGGTTCCGATCCACTACAGATCGAGAAACCTAATCCAGACTTAGTAATCAAACCGCCCACCAAGGGTATACTTCAAAAGTCAGCTTTCAATCCACATGTGAGAGTGGCTCAGAACTATAACATTGTTGAAGATTTAGCTGTTTCACCTTCAGCAATGTCGGCTTTGGAAGTGCTGCAATCATGTCCAGCACAGCGTAAATTACTATTGTCAGCTATAGGAGATGTTGACGTTCAGGACTCGAACCTTATAATTTTTGATCTAGAAAATAGTACACCACGCTTACCTCATCAAATGGCTTTCCAGATCCTAGTGTTAGTCAAAAACAGATCTTGTTATAGGACTGTGATTGATGAGGGAGCCTCAACGTGTATTATGTCGATACAGTGTTGGAGATTGCTTGGTTCTCCTACACTTAACCAATCCCTGACGATTCTAAAGGCCTTTGATGGCCTTGGGTTCCATCCTTTTGGCATTCTACAGGATTTACCTATAGGGGTTGAAGGCAGAACTGTTAATCTAGATGTGGAAGTGGTTGATGCCCCTCTAGATTACAACCTTCTCTTGGGTCGTAGTTGGTCTTATGCTATGACAGCTGTCATTTCATCGGTCTTTCGGCTGATAAAGTTCCCTCATAATGGAAAGATCATAACTATAGACTAGCTAACTTACTTTTCGTCTGACCCAGCATCTTCTGAAAGTATTCAGCATGTCGGCAAAACAACTATCCCATATAAGGATGTTGAAGTAGGACTAGTTAAAGATTCTGGTTTACTGGGAACTTTTCCTTTTCCTCCTATCAACGCATCGTCTTCTACTGCAACCATTCATATGATTTCATCAGACACCATTGTTTATGATGATCCTTGGATCATACCTTCCGAATCTAAGATAGACTCATTTGGTGATGTTATGCCTTTGAGTCCATATGAAATTGCGTATCAGGTCGTGTAGTCGTTTTCTGACCTTTCTTCAACCAAAAGTGACTTAATGAATGTGGTCCATGAGGAATCACTTTCAACATCAAACTCGGATTCAACAACATTTTCTGAACTTGTTCACACTGATGAGAAAATTCGTGAAATCCTATGTGTCGATGATTTACCATGGGAAGATCTTCATCATAGATCTTCGTTTTTACCCGAGATTGATCGTTTTGAAAATGATTTTTCATCTATTTTTACGATTGAATATGTCAAGGAACCTCGGAATCCAATGAAAAATCCTGATTCTGAGCTAAATTTGGGAAACATTTCTCAAACCATTCCTTTTGACATTTCGGTTAAGCCCGGAATTGTTGAGAACATTCATATAGGTGCCTCTTGTACGGAAGATGAATTTCAAACATATAAGGCCCTATTTCAAGAATTCCGCGATGTGTTTGCCTGGTCATATGAGGAAATGCCAGGAATTGACCCTGCAATTTTTGTTCATGAAATCAAAGCTTACCCGGATGCTAAACCCGTCCGGCAACGTTTGCGTCAGATTCACCCGAGAAAACCTGCTGCTATTAAAGCAGAAGTTGAAAAATTACTCAAAGCAGGCTTCATTTATCTGATTCCGTTAACGGATTGGGTATCGAATATTGTTCCTGTTAACAAAAAGCAAGGGACAATAAGAATATGTATCGATTATAGGGACATTTATAGGGACATTAATCGAGCCTGTCCAAAAGACAATTACCCAACTCCCTATATCGATCAAATCATTGATGATTGTGCCGGCAGTGAAATATTCTCCTTCATGGATGGTTTTTTCGGATACAATCAAATCAATATTCTACCTGTTGATCAACCAAAAACGGCTTTCATTTGTCCATGGGGGACTTTTCAAAGGGCCATGTCTTACGCGTTTCATGACATCAAGCACATTGTGCAACCCTATCTCGATGATTTACCTGCTCATTCATTACATTGAGCTGATCATCTCATCCATCTACAAGCAATCTTTATGAGGTGTAGGCATTATTGGATTAGGTTTAATCCACACAAGTGTGTATTCTGTATAGAAACGGGTCGGTTACTGGGGTTTGTTGTTTCGAAAGCCAGCATTCGTGTCGATCCCTCGAAGGTTGAAGCTATTGTCAAATTGCCTCCTCCTTCGAGTCTTTGCCAACTCCAAAGTTTGCAAGGGAAAGCAAACTTTTTACGTTGATTCATTCCTAACTACACCAAGATCACAAAGGGTTTTACCCAGTTGTTGAAACAGAATACTCCATTCTTTTGGGATGAGATAGCTGATAAATCTTTTGATGCACTAAAACATGCGTTGACCCATGCACTGTTACTGCATCCTCCCAACTACAACCAGGACTACTTCTTATATCTCGCCACCTCGCATTCCACCATCGGAATGGTTTTAGTTCAGGAAGATGAATTCGGTATTGAACATGTGATATATTACCTTAGTCGAACTTTAAATCCAACTGAACTAAAATACTCACATGTGGACAAATTGGCATTGGCAGCTGTTCAAGCTGTCCAACGTTTTCGTCATTACATTTTACTACATAAAACTACAGTAATTTCTGATTGCAACCCTATGATCTATATTTTAACCAAGCAATTGCTAGGGGGCAAGTACTCCAAATGGATTGTGATCCTGCAGGAGTTCGACTTGGAATTTGAAAAGTCTAAGTCGAAGAAATCTTTAGTTTTTGCGAAGTTAATGTGTGACTTCCCGCGTGCTGACACGGAAACTGTGGTAGAGGAGCCCATTGCGGACGAATCCTTGTTTCTAATCAGAACTTTAGATCCATGGTATGGGGATATCATCGTTTATCTCCAGACCCAATCCTTTCGGCTAGAAATTTCAAGGTCAGAACATCGAAAAATACGATTCCAGTCCCAACAATTTAGAATTATTGGAGATACTCTTTATCGCCGTGGGGCGGACTCTGTTTTTCAACGTTGTTTAAATCATGAGGAAGCTAAGAGGGTTCTCAATGAATGTCACTCTGGAGCGTGTGGCAGTCATATGTCAGGGTATGCCACAGCCCAAAAGATATTGCGCGCTGGCAGTCTATGTTTAAAGATTATATTAACGCGGTCCGAAAATGCCACAACTGCCAAATTTTTGATCAAAATATGCGCGCTCCACCTGCTCCTCTCCACCCTATAATTGCCATCAGTCCTTTTGCAAAATGGGGTATCGATCTTATTACATGTAACCCTCACTCAGCCGGGGGGCATGCGTATATCATCCTTATGGTAGATTATTTTACCAACTGGGCCGAGGTGATGCCTACATTTGAGGCAGACGACAAAACAGCTGCAATTTTCATGTTCAATCATATAATTGCTAGGTTTGGTGTTCCACAAGCGATTATCACTGATCATGGGCGTCATTTTCGAAACGTTATGATGACTGAACTTACAGGCCAGCTTGGCTTACGTCACGATAGTTCAACTCCATATTATCCACAAGCTAATGGTCTGGTTGAAGCCATCAACAAAGTTCTCGTCATCATGATCCGACGAATCATTGGGATTCATAGGTCGAATTGGTAGACTTTGATGGGGTCTCTTTAGGTAAGCCCAGAAATGGTCTTTACCTGAAGAGGTATTATGCTTAAAAATGGGTGTGGAGATTTTTAGTTAGGTTAGTTTTCTTTCTAGCTGGTGTGTTTTAGATTAAAAAGTGTGCTTAGCTTAGAGAGTGTTTTTTGTCATTATTCCTGCTTATCTTGGTTTTACTCTTGATATTGCAGATGTCGACGCCTCTCCAAACATACATTGGTTTTGCTGATGGTGCTTGTTGTAATACACGGAACATTTCTTCCACAGCTTAGGTTATCTATTCGACCTCTGATGAGTTGGTATCTATGCATGGGGTAAGCCTTGGTCAAACAACAAACAACATTGCAGAGTATAGCGCAGTGATTGAGTTATTATCTAAATCTATTTCATTTGGGATTTGGAGTTTGATAGTGAGGTTAGATTCTGAACTCGTTGTATTACAGCTTAATAGAGTATATGCCATTAGAAATCCAGTGTTATTGAGATTATTTTTTAGAGTGCATCTCTTGGAATGTGAATTTGATTATATTGAATATCAGCATATTCCAAGCTCTTTAATACATTAGCAGATGCAAGTGCTTCTCGAATGTTAAGTAGACATTTGCAATAATCATACATGTAAATTTAAAAACATTCCATAACATGTTTTACAAGATAAGCCAATAATAGTGATATAGTATAATATAGGAGTATACATCGTCTTCGATCATAGGTTGAAAAACACCTTATGATCAGCAAAAATGATAAGTACAAAAAGCAAAAATGTCATATGTGTCTACAATAGGCGATCATCCTATCACTGGTGATGATCTCGATAAGAAACCACTGTACGGGCCACCTTACAAAGGAACCTCCTGAAAGTTCCTGGGACCCCAATCACATAGCACTGAAGTGGACGAGGAATTTCATCTATGCCGGTCTCTGGAATGTCTCCTGTCAAACGCTCTAGGTGGCTCTCCAATTCGGCCAAGGTCTCTGCTGATTCATCCTGTGGGGTTGGTGCCGCTGCAACTAGTTCTTTCCTCTCGTAAGGTTGGAGAGCAGCTAGTCACCGTGGGCCTACATCTGCATTTGAAACTTTTACTATCAATTTTCGGACGAGATAAAAACAAAAAAAAAATTAAATTAAGAAAATGTTGAAAATAATTTTACTTGAATCATCCCATTGCTCTCCTGGTGGAAGAGCCATGTTTGGGTCACCGCAAAAATCTACCCCAGCATAAGGAAAGTCCTGAATAGCAAAAACCTGGTTTTCCAACCAATGGAAATACTCAGGTTTGAATCGAGCGACCTCTGTCCCCTCATCAGGATGACGGGCCATAACTGCAACCCATCGCATCAGTTTAGGCTCTCGAGGAAGTCCAGCTCCAACAGTGAGGTGCTGTGCGACCAACATTGGGACCCTCTCTAGACCAAAGCTCAAGACTAAAGCACCATATCCAAAGGTCTTCAGCTGTCCGTTCTTGGCTCTAGTCAGTTGGCCTTTTACATTAGCCAACACAGCATCGCACCAGTTGAAGATGGTGCCTCGAAAGCAGTCAACTGCCATCCGCATCTGGGATCCAGTGGCTATATGTAGTGCTGTGCTCCCGCAGAGCCTGGTAACAGTAAACGCAATCACCATGTGTTCAGGACGGGATATGGTTTTGATATCTATCTCTTTGTCTCTGGTTTGGACATTACAGTACTCTAGCCAGAGGCTATCGACAGACTGGCCACCTGGCCTAGTCCCGAATAGAGTCAAGTGTTCAGCTCTCTTAGGCAAACCAGTCAAAATGTAAACGTTTGCCGGCTCCATTTTGAGCTGGTGACCACCAATGAAGAAGCATTGGTCCTGTATGCTCCACCTGTCTACCAGCCACTGCAAGAAGTCCACCTGGGCCCTCATGCCAGGTATGGCCCAGAATTTTTATAAGCCGCATTCCTTCAATGCATCAATCGAAGGTTGGTGATTTATCGCGGCAAGATCTACGTCCTCATGCTTCCGTTCTCGCCAATCAAGCATGATGTATACTCTACATTCAACAAAAAAAGGCAAATTAGAATATGTAAAATTGAAATTTTTGGGTGAAATTTGAGTTTGTTAGGGTTTAAAAACCTTTGCGCGGGGTACGCACCCTCTCTGTTAGAGACAGTGCATGGGTCCACACCTTGCCTTCACGGCAGGTGCAGACCCCTGACTTTTTTCCCATTGCGAAAAAGTCGGGGTCCGCGGGTCCCCTGTGTTACACCTGCGGGCCCCCGCGCGCGGGTTTTTTGACCTAAAAGCTCCTAAAAAATGAAATCAAACCCTAAAAATCAATTTGAAATGGATGAAATTGAAGAGTAGGATGATGTGGATTACCTGGAGGAGACGGCGTTCGATTTCGACGGACGGATTTTCCGCAATCTTCACGGGAAGTTTCTAACCAAAAGCTCTATTCTCTCACCCAAATCTCAAACGTTAAAAATGAATTGACGAAAGCCATTTTTATAAGTTTTTTGAGTAAATGAATTGTTAATTTGTTTATGTTTCACTTTAGAAAGGTAACTTTTGTAGCATTTTTATCCATTTTAAACAGGTATGAGTAATGTTTGAGTTTTTGTGCAGGATAACGGATTTTTCAGGTGAAATCGGTCATTTTCGACGAAAAAACATTAGAGTCATCTTTAAGCTCTTTTCTGACTCCTAAAAAATGAAAATATTGCCGAGTTTTTCTTTTTAAGCTCGTTAAAATGGAACTAAAAAGACGGTCCTCTTACAACCCTTTTTTGACCATAAAAACATGAAAAGATTGCCGGATTTTTGTCGTTTCAAATTCGATATTGGTCATAAAATGACGTGTCATTGATCACTTTTTTACTTTTTCGGATCAGAGGCACTAATTACGAAAAGTACTCCTTGGTCATAATGATCAAGCGGTTCTCTCAAGTATTATTTTATACTTTTTTGGGCTTGGGAGACACAAATTTACGAAAAGGGACAACCATGGAGTTTTCTTAAGTTTTTTCAGACTCTCTAAAATTGAAAAACGCCGAGTTTCTCCTATACTGGACTCGTTAAAATTTAACAGTAAAGGACCTGTTCAATTACAAACAGGAATGGACCACTCCTTCTTAGGGTTTGAATTTAAACTAAGTTGGACTCATCCGAAGGATGAGCTTATAATCAAGCAAATGTTATCGTCCTCAAGCTTGTCAAAAATAAAGAGGTACTTTCAAGAAATGGTGGGGGAAAAGAGAGAAAAATGAGTCTGTTTGTCATACTTTGTAATCACTCTTGAACATGACACTTTTATTCACCTGGGTTGGGAAATCCTTTGCCTAATAGTTGATCAAACCACATTGAAAGTCTTCAGCTGGTTTCTGGGTATTAACTTTGGGTCAATTGCCACCAAACCATCTGCTGTGTCATTATGTGTTCAAGAGGTCAGTGCAAATAAGCCATTCATCTGCAAAATATCTGTCATCCATCTTGACCATCCCTGAGTCAGTCCTTGCAATTAAATTTCTTCAAAATTGATCTATGATTTCGTGTTGTGGGCTTCCCTACAACGGATTGCTTTCTATCGACTTCAGCTCTTTATCTAGAAAGATGATCTAGAAATCGTCAGTACCTTGGGATCTGCATGCCTCAATGGTAGGTTTCTCACCTTCGACAATAGGTTGCATCATTGACCTTTGATCAAAGGATTCCGTGACATGTTCGACATCAACACATCTATTCACATTTCATGGATTGTACTGAGTACTTTGAGAGCAATTGACATTACTGGTGGTTTCTCTCACACTTGTTAACAATTTACATCATTCACTGGTAATCAAGTGGTTTCTACCATGTTCGACTCCAAAACATTCATTCACATGGATAGAATCATATTGTTTTGGGAAGTAGAAATGAAGACCCTGGATCTAGTTTCCACCATCTAGGCTGCGAGGAATTTTGTATTCATTATACAGTAGACTATTCATAAACAGATGGCTGCGTCCATACTGTGTCTACATGTGTCTATACTTGTGATGTATTACAAGATCATTCCTATATCAGAGCAGTAGTTAGTTTGCTAGTTAGTTTTGATCTGAGTATGGGAATGCCTACCTCAATGATGATATGATCTCATATATATATTTTGCATTGAATGTTTTTACAGGTTCCAACCGGGCTCTCCACAAGATGATCCTTGAAATGATAAAGTACTTCACTCTTCCTAGATAATAAATGAAATCCTCATCTACTATAGACTTCGCACTTTAGGGGGCAATCTGTTACACAAAAATATTGTCACCATAACTATTTGCAGTCAGTATGAGTCTATCATCACTTACACTGTCCTCCTAAGCAAGTTTCAGACGTCAGCTCTTCATGTCAAGCTTTGAAAATGAGAGAAAGACATTAAAAATCAACAAAGCTCTGGTTCCGCACTTTCTCTCACTGTTACCTATGGTCCCGCACCCCTGGTTCTATTGAAGCCCCGAAAATCAGGTCAACAACAAGGGGGATACCCACCCGGTCCAGACCTTGGTTGGCAGCTCCTTATCCGTTTGGTATAGCGGGTCTGACTGGGGATAATGGGACCAGTTTCCCAATCTAAGGGTGTGTGTGTGTGTGCAGAGTTGGATGATGCTAATCTAAGAGTTCTAAGCTATTTTAATCTAACTTTATGCTATTGTAATCTAATGAAAACAACACATCTAATCTATGCTAACCCGGGATGTAATTCTTCTATTATGTAATCTAAAGAGATTTCAAACAATAACTAGTAATAAAGATCATTCAGCTATCATAAGAATAGAAATCAATTAAGATAAACCACTTTGCATAAAAAGTTAGGCAAAACAGTTGTGAACAGCATATCGCATAATAAGTTATTCATATATCAGACATAAATAAATGGCTCCACCATACAAAAGTGCCAAATGGTAACTCACACATTCATGCAATAACATATAAACAACTAAAAACTGTATATCACTTTAAGAATATAAGAAGAAGTGGTCAAGAGATAAAAGTACCATTTATGACTGGTCCTACTCATAAGCTTCAAGCAACAATGATTTATTTCTCCTTTCTCTAACATCTACTAAGAGTACAGAAGTGCAACATCAGTAGCAGATATCAAATGCAAATATCAATAAACCTTGATCCATCCATTCACCAAAACCTCCTCTGAGGGTGAAAAAGTGCATGTTCTGAGGACAAGTTTTTGACAAATTTCTGGACCCTTCTCTAAATGCATGAGAAGGGTTTAAATACTGCTAACTAAAATAACTTAATTACATAAATTTAGGATACGATTTAAATGACCGCCCTTTTTCTTAAGCAAAACTATTTCTAAAAATTGAATCTAATTCCTAACTATTTCTGCATTTGCTCCTTAATGTTTGTGAGCATCCAACATTTTCCTGGGAAGAGTCGGCTGGTTTCCTTCTGCTTTTGTTTGAGTTAAGAAAACAAAAATGGCAAGCACTAGCACCATTTTGTAGTAAACTGGAAGATATTTTCGGGAATCATCTTCTGGCTGAGTGAATTTACTGCGTGTATTCTTGGTAACAACCCAAATTTCCCTAAAATTGCTTCTCCTTTTGCTATTTCGGTTTCCGGACTCGTGGATGACTAAGCAAGTTAGGGATTTTGCTTTCTGAACAATTTTCTTAGTGATGCGCGATTAGCGCTAGGCGCTAATCGCGCATCGAAAACTGCCTCCATTCTTTATTCCGGGCTTTTTTGGTGTGTTTTCCTTCTTTAGCGCCTTTTCCTTTACCGGGCATAAGCTTCAAGATTTTTCGTAAACATGCTGCTTTTGTGAGCTTTTGACTTTGAGTGTTGAATGGCCTATTGATATCAGCATCTGTTCATTGATACTCTGGAATCTGTGTTTCTGCTGCACGCGTTATCCGTTTATGAGGGCATTTCTTCTACGTTCTCCGAGCATTGACGCTTTCTCCTTTTTCCTTAGATGTTTCCTACACATTGCTTCATGTTGTTACCTATTTTTCATTCCTGCAGTTCACGCAAAGGAAAAGAGTAATGATAATAAATATTGACACGAAAGCTCTAAGCTCTAGAAATGTATGAAATCATGACACCCATCGTGAACTGACTCTTCGAAAAAACACAAAACTGTCCTTCTTGAATACTTTGGCATACATTCATTAATTTCTTTTAAGACGCGCGCCCAATTTTTGGTTTATGGACAGCTTTCCTTGAATACTGCGCCGAGGAAAATCTGCGACGGGTGATTTCTACGACTCGCATCGCAGCATCGTAGATCGCATTATCAAGATGTGTCATCGCAGAGTTTCCTGATCAGCTTAGCGCAGAATCGCGCTATCATGTTGATCGCAGATCGTAGATCACATGTATCGTAGATCGCAGATCGCATGTATCGCAAGATCGCAGATCGCATCGCAGATTGCATGTATCACAAGATCGCAGATCGCATGTATCGCAGATCGCAGATCGCATGTATCGCAAGATCGCAGATCGCATGTATCGTAGATCGCAGATCGTAGATCGCGATGAGTCATTAAATCATTGTGTGCTGCTTATGCGATATTGCGGTATGCGACGTCACATATCGGCCATCGGAGATTTCTTAAGATATTCATTTAAGAGCGTTTCTTAATGTGTGCGATGGGATGGATTTCGCGTCTCATTCTTTCGCAGTTTTTATTATGCTCATAAAGAAATGTTTTATCTTCTCCGCGTGATGCGATATAATTTTAAGGAGTATAATACAAAAAGTTTTATAAAATGTTTTTGAATTTTTTATTAAGGGTCCCCATTTGCTTAGTGTTATTGCTAATACTAAACAAAGAGGGGGGTTGTTGGTGGCCACAACAATGGCGATTCACTGGGAAGAACCAGTTATCTCTGCTTTTCTATTGAATCTTAACTTCCAAAACAGAAAAATTTTCATAAGTCTAAATTTTGTTATGGACAGATAGAGTACATTATGCCTTATCCTATTAATGATATTTTGTTTCAACCTTTTTCTATTCTAATTGTTTGCTTCCCCAGTTTTGTCCTTGTAATTACATCAGCCATTACTTGGTCTTTTAAAGATAAAATAAAGTCTTCTCTGTGTGCCGGCTTTAAAATATGCTCGTTTGTCGTAGGTAGAGCCTCTGCTGCCAACAGGCGTCCATAGCCTCGACAGGGTTACCTGTTACCCAGCAATGATCCTTTATCCTGCTTAAGGCTATCTACAACCTTCAAAGAAAAATCCACATTGACACTTTTTCCTTTTTTATTCTTAAAGAACAATGTCTTGGTTTGGTAGCCAAATTATGACACAGTCATTCACTTGATTTACACTTTTGCTGAACAAGCTGGCTCGTGATGAGACCCCTTGTCTTTTGATTTCAACAATCTTGAGTCATTGCCGTGTTTTGATGGACAGTATTTGGCAAAGTCAGCAAAGTTATAATATCTGTGATCATGATAAGCCAGCTCGTGATGAGACCTCTTATTCTTTGAGATACAGTGTTTCTTGGATTGTTCCTCTGAATGCTACGATTTTCTTTAACAGGGAGGAAATCATTATTTTCCTTAAGAAAGTTCTGGACGACAATAATAGAGTTTGAAAACAGCAGTTTTACAGAGAATCTTTATTTTGTTATTGATACCTTTCATTGTGCTGATATAAAACAATTTCTTCGCTAAAGGTTGCTTTCATCAAATTTTTGAAGTTGAAACTAGTATCATATCTAGGCTAAAGTTTTGTAACTCTATCTGTCAATAATAAACATTAGATTTTCAAAAAATTTCTATTTATACAAGCGAAAAGCTCAAAATCTGAAAGAGAATTGGTGTCTTTTCATGAATACCTGTAGTAACCATTTACAACTGGTTTTATTATGAGAAAGAAAAGAAAAGAAAAATTAAAACTATTCTACAAAAATAGAAGAATAATCTTCTATGGAAAATATATTTTAAGGATTTGTCCATTAACAGGCAAAGAATCCCTTCTACCTACTAAATCCCGCAACACAAACGTTGATGGACTTATGACTTCAACAATTTGAAAAGGACCAAGCCACATTTGAAATTTTGTATGTTTGCCCTTTTCTTCATGAGCCTTATCCCATTTCAAAACTAAATCTCCCATCTGAAAATTTTTTCTGGTCATTATGTTTGAATCAAAAGAGGATTTTATTAGTGCTTGGTGATGAGCATGGGTTTTCTTAGCTTTTTCTCGTTGTTCTTCTAATTTAATTATTTCCATTTTTCTTAGTTGTATGGAGGAAGTAGATACTTCATCGATGTATTGTACTAAAGACAAAGTGGGGATCACTAAGTGAGTTGGAAGAACCACTTCTTTTCCATAAACTAAATTAAAGGGAGAAGTGCCGATTGAAGCTTTCTTCGTTATTCTATCTGCCCATAAAGCGTTTACCAAAGCTTTGTGCCAATTCTTTTGGTTCTGGTCAACTGTTCTTTTAATAATCCTGATTAGGTTTTTATTTTTTGACTCAGCTAACCCATTACCTTGCGGATAGTAATTGGTAGAATATTTTAGTTTGAACCCTCTTTTGAGTGCGAACTTAGTCATTGCATTTCCAGAAAAGTGTGATGCATTATCAAACATTAAAGCCGTTGGCAATCCAAACCTAGTGATTATAAATTGATCTATGAATTCAATGATATTTTCAGAATTGGCCGTCTTGAGAGGTACTGCTTCTACCCATTTAGTAAAATAATCTGTTGCCGTGAAGATGTATCTATGTTGCTTAGAAGAGTGAGGAACGATCTCACCTATTATGTCCAAGCCCCATTGACTGAATGGTTGCTCGATGTTTACCGACTGTAGTGGCATGGGCGGTTTCTTTTGTCTCCCAGCAGTAGTTTGGCAGAGTTGACATTTCCTCACGTAACTGTGTGAGTCTTTGAACAGTGTAGGCCAGTAATATCCTGCATGTAAGATCTTATGTGCAGTAGCATCTCCAGCGTAGTGTCCGCCTGCTGGTCCATCGTGGAGTTCCTGCAAAACTTTTTCAGCTTCAGTTTTTTTTAGACATCTAAGAAGAACATAATCATAATTTTTTCTAAAAAGAATATCATTTATGAGCTGATATTGTTTAGCTTTCAATCTCAGAGCTCTTTTCTTAGTGTGATCTAGGTGTGATGGAGCATACCCGTTCTTAAGATAATAAATGATATCAGCGTACAATGATTCTGCATCGTTTAGGCTTACCTCATACATTTGTACCTCTTCAGATGGGATTTCAGGAATTTGCGATGCTCCAGCCAACATTTTGCAGAAGCCTTGACCTCTTACAATGTTTGCTAGTTTGATCTCAAGGTCGTATTCCTGTAAAGCAGTGATCCAATTCACTCTTTTCTCACCCACATCCTTCTGTACTAGAATATTTCTTACCGCTGGAAACGGTACTATGATCTTAGTATGGGTTTTAAGTAAGAAAGGTCTGAAATATTTGACCGCTTTGAAAACAACATAGGCCTGTTTCTCTATGTCTGAATAATTGAGTTCAGCACCTTGTAAATTTGAGCTAAAAAACGCAATTGGAGCTTCCGCTTTTTCTTGATTTGCTTGAGTTAAAATCGCAGCATATGATTTCTCTGAGGCAAATGTGTATAAGATAAAAGATTCTGAAAAATTCGGGGTCGCTAAAGATGGAGCATTAATAATAGCTTGTTTGATCAGGCTGAATGCTTCATGTTCATCTTGACCCCATTTAAAATTTGAATTCTTTTTAATCATGGTTTCCAGAGGAGACACAATTCGTGAAAAATCTGGGACAAATCTCTTTACAAAATTGATTTGACCAAGGAAAGATTGCATGGCTTTTTTATTATGAGGTAGGGATATTTCAGAAATTTCTTTGATTCTGTCAGGCTTAATGTGAATACCAGATTTTGACACTATGAATCCTAGAAGCTTCCCTTCACTTAATGCGAAAAAAGATTTCTTTGGGTTAAGTGAAATCCCATACCTTAAACATCGTTGAAATATTTGTTTTAAGTCTTTGAGATGGTCGCTTCGCTTCTTGGAGTACACTGTTATATCATCCAAATAAATTACTACAGATTTATTGACTAAACCCTTGAATGCGATGTCCATGGTTCTCTGAAATGTAGCACCGGCATTAATCAAACCAAATGGCATCTTCTGATATGCGTATGTGCCCCATTTAGTTCTGAATGTGGTTTTCAACTGATCATCGGGATGTACCAGCACTTGATTATATCCTGAAAATCCATCCAAGAAAGACATCAGTTCTGAGCCTGCTACTGCCTGTAATATTTGTTCCATAGGTGGGAGAGGAAAATTGTCTTTTTGACAGGCTTTGTTGAGATTCCAAAAATCGATACAAATTCTAATATCTCCGTTTTTCTTTCTAACGGGTACCATATTGGAGACCCATTTGGAATGTCTGATGGGGAAAATTATTCTGGCTTTTAATAACTTATTTAGCTCGGTTTTAATCTGATTTTCTAAATTGGGGTGGATCTTTCTCAGTTTCTGTTGGACAGGTTTTTCGTTGTCGATCATAGGAATAGTATGCTGAATGATGGAAGTTGTTAGAGTCGGTCTTGAGCCCTCCATCAGCGATCAAAACTCTTTGCATTTGCATATGTAGGTGTCTCATCAGTGTCAATTTTTGCATCCCATTAGGCATGCCATAACCCTGATGGAGGAGCTGGTATATTTTTCCCCTCTTGGCATTGCTGGCTCAGGTCATTTCAGTCATTAAGCTCTTTCAAGCTTGTCTTGTCTTGTCTTGAGGTCAATTTCCTAGGTCTAGGGTTTTGGTCAAAAATGTTTACAAGGTCATGTTTCTGAAGGTCAATAAATGTTCAGCAAGCTAGAGGGATGATTGTAAAGATGTTTATTCGAGATTTTTTATCTTGTACAGTTAATTTTCACCTTGGATTTAAAAACTCTATTTTTAAAGCCAAGGTCATTTTTCAAAATGTGTGTAAAAAGTGATGAAATTTCAAAAGACTTCAGTGGACAGTATGCAACCCTGGTCCCCTTGCCAAGATCCCTCAGATGATCTACCTGCAAAAAGAATCAAGCAAAAGCACTAAATGAGTCAACTTCAGGACAAAAGAAACCAAAAAAAGTTAGTTTTATAAAGTGTCAAAGAGAAACATTAGAAAATGGGTTTGAGCATGAAATTTATTCAAATGGAAATTATAAAGACCCAATCTCCCTCCTTTTACTCTCATTCTGCATCCAAAACACTTGCAAGAGAGATTGGGCGAGCTTCCAAGCGAATTTGGGCGAAACTGGTTGAAATTGGGAGCAAGACAGGCGCGCGACCCGTCAGGAGGCTTCCCGCAGTTCAAATTTTCAACGTGCGCGACCCGTCAGGCCCGCGCGACCCGTTGGGCGAGGTGCGCGACCCGTCAAGCAACCTTCCTCCCAACTCATTTCAAATTTGCTCAAGCGCCTTCTAAATCATCAAATCGCTTGAGGTAGGTTCTCTAAGCTTGGAAATGGTTGCTGGTTAAGTTGAAAGACATCATGAGTGTGTTTTTAATGATCAAATTGTGCAAGAGAAAACACTCCATATGGCTGTATAGTAAATGTGTAAAAAGATGCTAGGGTTTATTGCTGTTTCACTGTTTTTCCCCTTGAAAATATTCTCTTCATTCCCATTTCATTTTCCCTATATTTCCATGTCAATTTCCCTTTTAAATTTGTAAAGAAAATAAACCCTACCCCTTTTCCCTTTAAAAATAAAAAATCACATCCTAACCCTATCTCTCCTTATGCCCATGTAAACATATGAATTTGATGATATATATGCAATGATGTTTGCAGTGTATTTCCCTAAATTCCCTGTTGTATACATGTATTCCCATTTTCCTTGTAAAAATGTCCCTTCCCTAACAGTTCCCTCATGTTCCTTGTCCCTTTGAAACAGCATATAAATCAACTTTTTACAGGCAGAAACAGCAGTACAGTTTGTCCACTTTGCTCCTTAAACAATGTCAGAAACCGAAACTTATGAGCAAAGTGATGACCAGTCATCAGCTTCAGAGATTGAGGTATAGAGGAGGCCTCATAAGGGCGGAAAGGGTGGACATCATAAGCGAGAGGAGCCCACCTCTTTAGCAGAGTTACAGGCCTGTCCTATGGCAGTCACATGTTTCCAGTATATGTCTTGCTATGAGTTTTGTGAGAGGATCTCTCGGATTCAGCACCATAGACAGTTGGCTCGCCTATTTGTTTTACACTTGCATGACGGACATGTCAACCTTGTAGGGGTGGACTTTACATTGACACCCGAGGTGATCTCACGTGCCACAGGGATACCTAATCTTGGGGAGGTGTGGAATAAGCGCAAGGTGCTGGATAATGTTCACTTTGAGCCTTTTGTTCGGCCACCATTCATGAGACATTTGGCAGGTGTGTTTCCATTTAGGTTTCTCAGGAGCGAGTATGCTCCCATGATGAGGCTCATCATGCACTATTTTACCTGTGAGGGCAGATTTTCACAGGTATATTCATATCATATTCGTCTCTTGTTGCACTTCACCCGAGTGAGGATGATGAACATCCCTGTTTTCTTCTATCAGAACATTCAGAGGATGGTGCCCATGTTGCAGAGGAAGAGCCCGGCACAGCAGTATAGGAGCCTGTACCATTATGGTTTGATTCAGCTTGTAGTATTGCATCAGTTGGCTCAGCATGGCATCTCATGGGAGGAGTTCATCTCTCGTGAGTTTTTCATAGCACCACCCTCGCCACATCCTGAGGTTGTTCACGAGGAGGGAGGACCATCCCAGCAGCATGACATCCCTGTCACTAGACATGTCAGCTCCTCACCCCTGGTTACCTATCAGAAAGGCCCGAGGGCCTTATTTGCAGCAGCTCGGTGAGTACTATCTCCACAGCAGGTGGAAGGGGTCTCGCCTTCATCATCAGCTCAGCGAGTGTTATCTCCACATCAGGTGGAAGGGGCCTCGCTCTCTTCAGCAGCACAGGCAGCACAGAGGGGCAAGCAGCCCAAGATTGATGAGGGGCCATCAGGAGTTCCAGATATTGAGCTTGTTGATCTTGAGGCCATTTCTCCGAGCCAAGAGGCAAAGGAGGTCATTCAGCATCTCAGAGCTGAAAATGATGCCTTACAGAGGAGATTAGAGGGTGCACAATGGACCATCACATACCTGGAGCAGCGCAACAAACAGTTGGAGGAGGAGAAAGCACTTGATGAGCTATGGAGGATTCGTAGTGACCGAATCTTGAACCGAAGAAGACCCGGTGACCCATTGCCCGCTGACCGAGAGTCCATGCTCATCCGAGAAAATGCACACTTGGAGAGGTTGTTGGCTAAGGCCAACCAAGAAAAGAAATTGCTAAGGAACATGAAGAACCATTACTGGGCAAGAATGCATGTGTGCAAGGCAAAGATGAAGATGTTTCAAAGGTAGTTGACCGAGGCACTAAAACGGAGAAAGAGGCCAAATCCCCTTCGTATCTTGGCTGAGGCTTCACTCAGGGATCAAGGCACTAAATAGCATAGCCACAGCACAAATCCCAAGAAATTTTGAGAATTTTGTGTGAATTTTGGCATTTTTTGGCAATTTACAGGTTTTTCCCATTAACGGGTCTCACCCCCCGCGCGACCCTTCATCATGGCAACTCCTTTTGACCAAAACTCAGCATTTCCAGATTTTTCATGCAAAGTTACATATGCTCATGGATGGACTTGAGATTTGGTGAAGTTTTGGGCCTCCAGAAAGTCAAAAAACTAGCAAAAAATGACTTTCTGCCACTTTTTTGAATTGCAGAAAGCAGTCTTGGGAGATTTGATTTTTGACAGGGCAAATGAACTCCAAATTCAAAAATTCTAGTTGGTTTGGAAAGTAGACTCACAGACCTTTCCAACAAACCTACTGTTACTCAATTTGGCCACCTGAAAGTTCCCCAAAGATGGCTCCAAAGGCGCGCGACCCGTCAGGCCAGGCGCGCGACCCGTCAGGCAGTTTTTTCAAAAAATGCACTGTACAGCCCAGAAAACACATATTTGACTCAGTTTGACTTTTTGGGATGAAATGTGATTCTATTTGATGTAATTATTGTAATTTTTAGACACTTTTACTCTTATGTAACACTTCTAGAAGATTCATTCATGAAAAGGGTAAATATTAAATGAATGAATTGGTTTCCAAGTTTATAGAGGCAAGTTATTTTGACTGCCTAGTTTGTAGTGCTTAGTTTAGAAGTGGTTGAAACAGCTCCTAGGATAGTGAGCTCGACCCATGGAGGCAGGGAAAGAGGTTAGATCATCTATATTATGTACTTTCTTGCTCATTTTCATGGTTGGACTCTTGAGGGATAAGCTATCATTGTATTATTCACTGTATCTCTGCAATTTTTGGCTAAGGAAGACCAGGGTTTTGCAGTCCTCTTTGGGATTCTTGTGGACTCATGTGTTGATGGTGTGTTTCTCAATGTACTTGTAAGCTTGTTATGTGACTCATTTCCTTTCTTTTACTTCTGCACATTAAACAAATGAAGTGTTAAAGTAAGAATTCATGCTTGCCATGCTCTGCTTTTAAGTTTGCTTAATTTCAATGTTTTCTTCTGTCTAAAGAGAATTAAAAGTTATTGTTTGCTCTCTTTAGCTCCTCACCTTTCATTCCCAACCATCCACCTCAATCCAAGGCATCAATACTGTCTCCTACCTCGCCCCAAAGAACCCCCTGCAGAAACTGTGTCCAATCCCTGCACCCAAAATTGCCACTCCTCAATTTGCCACCAAAAACCCAAAAAACCCCAAATCAAACTCTTTGATCAGTTTATTAGCCTAATATCAGTGTTACCTTATTGGTCATCTCATCCATTGAAGATTTTACCGAGATAGACCAGAGAGAGCCTTCTCCTGCCCCGTAGGGCTAGCTACGAGGCTAAATGGTTTGATGTTGCCTTGAGGTTTGCCTTTCTCAGCCTGAGGTGAAATTTCAAGTGCTAACATACTGGTGACCATACTGGGGAGAACAAACTAATCGTTTGCTCATTGACGTGTTATTTCATAAGTCTTAGACAGAGCCTGAAGTTACGCCAGGTAGCCTTCGAAAACGCTCTTGTTTTACATCAGCGTTAGTAGATAATCGCTGCTTCAGTCAATCTCCGTGAGCTTGTGAACGTAGCGCTTCATTGACACTTTATCCCAGTATAATTGTTAACTCTGAGCCGTGGATGATAGGTTGAGAGTTTTCACAGGCTGAATGGTTTTTCCTTCCTAGTTTTTTGAGAAAAACAAGCTGGCTACAGATCCTAGACCCATTTTTAGATCTCATTCATGCCCAGCTATTTTTGATTATCTTGAAGATTTAGATTTTGACGAAAGCTTTGAGTTGTCTCTGTTTAAAGCCAAGTCTAAAAGTGCGCTCGATTCTCTAGTCCTTGACCCTGATTTTGCAGCTGCTATTGAATTTGAGAAACATAACAAATTGGTCGAAAATTTCATCTTGAGACATCTCCAGACACATATTCAAGTTACTACCCTTCCCAACTTTGTTGAGAATATCTCTGATCATATTGGATCCACTATCACGGCTCACGAAGAATCTTATCCTCCTTATGTTTCAGTTTCGCCTATAATCACCTATCCCGAATCCACAGTCGGTTCTCCTTCTACACCCCATACCCCTCCTACCCCTCCGACTCCCCCAACTCCACAAACTACACCTCCTCTTATTATAGTCCCTGCTATCACAGCTCCTCCTCCTCATACTCATCCTACTCCCCCTCCTAGAGCAATGGCTGCTCGGTTTGCCCCACTTGCTTTGCCTGCAAATCTTCATGATATGCCAGCTGATTATCAAAGCAAAATTCCCATGTTTGATGGCACTCCACAAAGTATTACTGCTCAGCAACATATCGACAAAATGACCACTTTCTTTGATCTATATGAGTTAGATGAAGAAGATGTTACCATGCGGTTGTTCGTGCAAACATTTGCAGGAGAAGTTAGAAAATGGTTCAGAGGGTTGACAACTAACAACATTGCCACTTTGGAAGCACTTCAGAATCAGTTTTTAGATCGATGGGAAATTAGAAAGGATCCGCTTCAGATTAATGCCGAATACAACAACCTCAAGCGTAATCCGGGTGAGTCCGTTCAAGATTACATAATCAGATTCAACACAGTTTATAATGCTATTCCTGATGATTTGAGGCCATCTAGAAAATCAACACTTCTTAAGTTCCCGGATGGTTTTGATCCGGAGATGGCCTATTCATTGAGAGACAGAGATCCACCTACCTTGGAGGATATGTAGAAAATTGTTGTTAGTGTTGAAGCGAATTTGAATGACAAAAGAGCAAGGATGAAGGCAGAAAAGCGAGTCACAATCAAAGAGGAAGCATCCACTTCAAATCAGCTACTTCGTGATGTTGAACAGATAAAGAGGGCACTTGAAAAGGTTACTATTGACAAGCCGGAGCCTCAGATTCGTAATCCAAATTTCAGAGGTCAACAGCAGCAACAATATAGGATCAAACAGCGTGAAACAAAGGCACAAGAGGCAACAGTTCAGCAGCAAATGAAACCTCCTTCTCAGCAGAATTTTGTTAGTCAAGAATCAGAGGATGAAGGTGATAATCTTGGAGAGGAAAATCAGTTCTTCACTCCTGATGACATGCCCACTTATATTACAGAAGAAGATGAGTTGGTGAGTAATTCCATCATTCCCCAAGATGAGCATTATATTTTGCCAAACGATGCAATACTTGAAGAAGAATCCGAAGAGTATCAAAGAGGGTATTTGCATGCTTTATCAGCCCAGCAAGGCCAGCAAAGGCAATTGAGAAACCGAGCTATTCCCATAAATCCCATTCAGAAAAGGAAAGACACATCAGCAAAGAATGATTCGGTTTCCTCATATGCAAAAGGAAAAGACATAGTCGATCCTTCAACAAGTCAATCATCACCAGCTGCTAAGACGGATTAGCCATCAAATGCACCAAAAGATAAAGCTGAAAAAAGAGATAATCTGGCTAAAGAAGGTGAGAAGGTTTCAGTTTTCAGTTTGGAGAATGAGATCGCAAAGTTAAAAGTGCCCATTCCTTTGACAGAAATCATGAAGAATAGCACCTACCGAGGCCAGCTCTCCAAGATGTTGAATTTTGATCCAATGCTAGATACGGTGAATGTACAAGATGATCAGCCGGAGTTGATTTTTGGGCCAGCTTTAAATGGTGAGTCTCCTGAAAGTGATGTTCCTCCATTTTATATCAGTTTGCGATTGCATGAGTATGTGCTGCACAATGCCATGTTTGACTCGGGAGCTTTGCACAATTTGATGCTGAAAATGATCATGGAGAAGCTGGGACTTGACATCACAAGGAAGTATCATGATTTGTATTCGTTTGATTCCAGCCGGTTAAGATGTATTGGTTTGATCAAAGACTTGGTGGTGAGTTTAGATCAAATTCCCGCGAAGAATGTTTTGATGGATGTGGTGGTGGCGGATATTCCTCCGCGGTTTGGCATGTTGCTTTCGAGATCATGGGGAGCCAAGCTCAAAGGTACACTTCAGCTTGATTTTTCATATGCCACAATTCCAGTTTTTGGTCAAATGACGAAGTTATATCGGGAACAAAAGATGAAATACATGATTACTAGTAAGGAAAAGGCCGTCAATCATCCTGTAAATTATGTACAAACAGATTTAGAATCTTTTGTTTTGTTTGCGGATAATTTCAATGAGGTAGATAGTCAGTTAGTGCAAGTCGAAGATATACCAGGCATTTCAGAAAATTTCAGAGAAGTTTTGACAAAGGAAAGTGAAGAAAGGTCTGCTGTCATAAGGCCAATTGCTGAAACAAATGGGCAGCAAACAGATCATGCATCAACATCAGATTTTCAGCATTTAGAAGATGATGAGGATGGTCTTTGGACCATGGATTTTGATGGCACAGTGGGCAGCGATGGTGCTGGTATAGGTGTGTGGATTCGAAGCCCATTTTCAGTCCAAAACCAAGTTCCAAGTAAGGTACGGGTATGTTCTTATAAATTGGCATTTGATTGTTCAAATAATGAGGCGGAATACGAAGCTCTTATTGCTGGTCTGAAAATCCTTCGGAAGTTGAAGGCAAAGAAGATAGCGGTATATGGCGACTCCAAGTTGGTTATCAAGCAAGTGAAAGGTGAATTTCAGGCCAAGCATCCTCGTATGCGAGCAAATCGGAATGCTGTCCTAGATATCTTAAAGCGGTTTTCAGAACATACTTTGACATGTGTGCCCCGAATTCAAAATGGTGTTGCGGATGCATTGGCAAAGGCGGCAAGTAATTTGAAAATACCCATGAATTCCAGCAATAAGTTTGAGCTATATGTGAAGCATCGTCCTATAGTTCCAGATAATCAAAGGTGTTGGCAAGTTTTCCAAGATGACGAAGAAATCAAAGATTTTCTGCAAATTGAGGGTAAATTCGAAGACATTTCAATAGACACGGAAGCTGAAGGAGTAAATCAGATGGATGTATTGCAGCTCAAGGACAATTACATTCCTAAAGGATTAATTCCTTTGGAAGAATTGTTCGATCAAGATGATGTGGCCTGCAAGCCAACTTTGAGGCCAACAGACGAAGGTGTTGAAGATGTCAATCTTGGGACAGCCGAAAATCCAAAGATGGTGAAGCTCTCGAAAGCATTGCCGCCAAAGGTAAAGAAAGAGTATATCAGATTATTGTCTTCATTTTCTAATGTTTTTGCATGGGACTATTCAGATTTGAAAACTTATGACACAAGTATCATTCAGCATACCATTCCCATAAAGCCAAATCAAAAGCCTTTCCGACAAAAGGTGAGAAGAATTAATCCTAAATTGCTGCCATTGATTGAGAAGGAAGTTAACCGGTTGTATAAGTCTGGAATCATAGTGCCAATCCGGTTTTCTGATTGGATTTCCAACTTGGTGCTCGTGAAAAAGAAGTCCGACGAGATTCGATTGTGTATAGACTTCAGAAATCTGAACAAGGTGTCATTAAAGGACAATAATCCGCTGCCCAAAATGGACCACATATTGCAGCGGGTAGTGGGGGCATCAAGGATGTCATTGCTTGATGGTTATTCCGGGTATAATCAGATTTTGGTACATGAAGATGACCGTGACAATACAGCATTTACTACTCCATGGGGTACATTTCATTATGCCAAGATGCTGTTTGGATTGAAGAATGTGGGTGCCACATTTCAGCGGGCAATGGACATGGCCTTTGCAAATGAGAAGGATGTCTTTTTGGTTTTTTATCTTGATGATCTGACCGTGTTTTCTAAATCAGATGAAGAGCATTTGTTTCATTTGACTAAGGTGTTTCAAAAGTGCAGAAAGTATGGTATCTCATTGAATCCGAAGAAGAGTCTTTTTGCTATGAGCGAAGGCAAGCTGCTGGGCCATATCATTTCTAAAGATGGCATTTGTATAGATCCTGCACGGGTGGAAGCAATTCAGCAATTAGAGCAGCCCCGTAGCAAGAAAGAAATTCAGTCCTTCAATGTTAAATTGAATTTTCTGCATCGCTTCATCCCCAATCTTGCCGAACATCTTAGAGAGATAATCAATATGCTCAAGAAGGGCAGTGAGCTCAAATGGACAGAAGATGCGGTAAAGTCTTTTAATTTGATCAAGGTAATCTTATCTTCAACCCCAACTTTGATCAGCCCAGATTATACACAGGATTTTATTTTATTTTCCTTTGCTTCTGCGCATACATTGGCAGCCGTATTGATGCAAAAGAGAGATGGGGTTGAAAGGCCCATCGCTTTTTTCAGCCGTATCATTAGGGACGGAGCGCTGAATTATAATATTATTGAGAAGCAAGCATTGGCGCTGATCAAAGCCTTGAAAGATTTCCGGGTATACATATTGAATTCTCATATTTTAGCATATGTTCCCAATGCAGCTGTTAAAGATGTTTTAGTACAAACGGAACCGGAAGGAAGAAGGGGTAAGTGGATCGCTGCACTATTAGAGTATGATGTAGAAATTAAGCCTACCAAGTTGATTAAAGGTCAAGGTCTTGCTAAGTTGATGGCTGAAACAAATCTTCACGTCCTTGATATCAATTTGATTGCTGCCTTATCCAATGAAGATGAAGAAAATTCAGTTCTACAGGTATCCGATATCTTTGTGTCTTCTCCTTGGTATGCTGATATAGTTTATGTGCTTCAAAATTTGTCTTCACCCCCTGGGATGCCTAGAAACAAAGCTAGAACATTGAAGCTAAAGGCTGCCAAATTTTGCATTATCAAATCAGCACTTTATTGGAAAGATCTCGGTGGCATATTGCTGAACTGTTTGGTCGAAGAAGAAGCTAAGACAACAATAGAAGATTTTCATAAAGGTGACTGTGGGGGTCACTTGTTTTGGAAGACCACAGCTAATAAGATCTTGAGAGCTGGTTTCTATTGGCCTTCTTTGTTTTCTGATGTGTATAAAGCGGTAAAGAGCTGTCATGAATGTCAAATTTTTCAAGGAAAGCAAAAGTTACAGTCGTTGCCTCTCAAGCCCATTGAAATCAGCGCACCATTTCGGCAATGGGGCTTGGATTTTATTGGCGAAATCCACCCAACATCTTCTGGGCAGCATCAATGGATCTTGACCGCCACAGATTACTTCACGAAATGGATTGAAGCCATTCCCACCCGGCAGGCCACGGATTCGGTAATTATCTCTTTTCTTGAAAGTAACATATTGTCACGTTTCGGCTGTCCACATAAGTTGATTACAGATAATGCAGCAGCATTCAAATCGAAGAAAATGGTTGATTTTTGCTATAAATATAACATCAGCTTGCGGCATTCGACCGCCTACCATCCGTAAGGTAATGGGCTGGCTGAATCTTCGAACAAATCTCTAGTGAACATCATAAAGAAATTGCTGGAAATAAATAAGAAGAGCTGGCACAAAAAGTTAGTAAATAGATTATGGGCTGATCGGGTAAGTCAAAAGAAGTCAATTGGTATGTCACCTTTTGAGCTGGTTTATGGAGTTGATGCAGTGTTTCCTACTTCACTTAGTGTTCCAGTAGCCAAGTTGTTTCAAGAAGCTGGTGGCGAGGAGGATCCTATGCAACGGCGGATCATTCAAATGATTCATTTACAACAGACACGAGAGGAGGTTCATCAAAATTCCCTTAAGTTGCAGGAGTGCATAAAGAAAATCTATGACAAAAAGGCTAAATCAGATGATTTTCAGATCGATGATGTCGTTTTGAGATGGGATGCCCGAAATGAAGACAAAGGAAACATGGAAAATTCAACAACTTGTGGAAAGGTCCCTACAAAATTGCAGCATATCGTGGTCCAAATGCTTTTCTTCTCAAAGAAATGAACGGTGATGAATGTCTTGGTGGGTCGGTGAATGGCTGGCTGCTCAAAAGGTATCATGCTTGAGAATTTTCTGCACTAATCACTCTCATTGTAATTACCATTTTACTTTCATTCTGCAACAAGTGTGAACTGATCCCCCATCTTCAGTTTGGGGCCCGCGGTGAAGGCTATAATTTTGAAAATGGTGATTAGTTGGTGTGAGTTTCTGAAGTTGTTTCAGTTAGTTTATTTTCTGCATAAAGTGAGTTAGTTAGTGTCAAAGTTAGTCTAGGATTTCAGTCAATTGTCCAAGTCAAATAAAGTTGTTAAAATTTGGTCACATGTGTAAAAGTTGACTCCATTGCCCAATGTTAATAAAGCATTGGTCTACTCTCCCAGAGGTCTAAGGTTCTTGGTACCTCCAAGGAGCTACCATCCCCATTGGAGCCAATGTTAGAGTCGGTCTTGAGCCCTCCATCAGCGATCAAAACTCTTTGCATTTGCATATGTAGGTGTCTCATCAGTGTCAATTTTTGCATCCCATTAGGCATGCCATAACCCTGATGGAGGAGCTGGTATATTTTTCCCCTCTTGGCATTGCTGGCTCAGGTCATTTCAGTCATTAAGCTCTTTCAAGCTTGTCTTGTCTTGTCTTGAGGTCAATTTCCTAGGTCTAGGGTTTTGGTCAAAAATGTTTACAAGGTCATGTTTCTGAAGGTCAATAAATGTTCAGCAAGCCAGAGGGATGATTGTAAAGATGTTTATTCGAGATTTTTTATCTTGTACAGTTAATTTTCACCTTGGATTTAAAAACTCTGTTTTTAAAGCCAAGGTCATTTTTCAAAATGTTTGTAAAAAGTGATGAAATTTCAAAAGACTTCAGTGGACAGTATGCAACCCTGGTCCCCTTGCCAAGATCCCTCAGATGATCTACCTGCAAAAAGAATCAAGCAAAAGCACTAAATGAGTCAATTTCAGGACAAAGGAAACCAAAAAAAGTCAGTTTTATAAAGTGTCAAAGAGAAACATTAGAAAATGGGTTTGAGCATGAAATTTATTCAAATGGAAATTATAAAGACCCAATCTCCCTCCTTTTACTCTCATTCTGCATCCAAAACACTTGCAAGAGAGATTGGGCGAGCTTCCAAGCGAATTTGGGCGAAACTGGTTGAAATTGGGAGCAAGACAGGCGCGCGACCCGTCAGGCCAGGCGCGCGACCCGTCAGGAGGCTTCCCGCAGTTCAAATTTTCAACGGGCGCGACCCGTCAGGCCCGCGCGACCCGTTGGGCGAGGTGCGCGACCCGTCAAGCAACCTTCCTCCCAACTCATTTCAAATTTGCTCAAGCGCCTTCTAAATCATCAAATCGCTTGAGGTAGGTTCTCTAAGCTTGGAAATGGTTGCTGGTTAAGTTGAAAGACATCATGAGTGTGTTTTTAATGATCAAATTGTGCAAGAGAAAACACTCCATATGGCTGTATAGTAAATGTGTAAAAAGATGCTAGGGTTTATTGCTGTTTCATTGTTTTTCCCCTTGAAAATATTCTCTTCATTCCCATTTCATTTTCCCTATATTTCCATGTCAATTTCCCTTTTAAATTTGTAAAGAAAATAAACCCTACCCCTTTTCCCTTTAAAAATAAAAAATCACATCCTAACCCTATCTCTCCTTATGCCCATGTAAACATATGAATTTGATGATATATATGCAATGATGTTTGCAGTGTATTTCCCTAAATTCCCTGTTGTATACATGTATTCCCATTTTCCTTGTAAAAATGTCAGTTCCCTAATAGTTCCCTCATGTTCCTTGTCCCTTTGAAACAGCATATAAATCAACTTTTTACAGGCAGAAACAGCAGTACAGTTTGTCCACTTTGCTCCTTAAACAATGTCAGAAACCGAAACTTATGAGAAAAGTGATGACCAGTCATCAGCTTCAGAGATTGAGGTACAGAGGAGGCCTCATAAGGGCGGAAAGGGTGGACATCATAAGCGAGAGGAGCCCACCTCTTTAGCAGAGTTACAGGCCTGTCCTATGGCAGTCACATGTTTCCAGTATATGTCTTGCTATGAGTTTTGTGAGAGGATCTCTCGGATTCAGCACCATAGAGAGTTGGCGCGCCTATTTGTTTTACACTTGCATGAAGGACATGTCAACCTTGCAAGGGTGGACTTTACATTGACACCCGAGGTGATCTCACATGCCACAGGGATACCTAATGTTGGGGAGGTGTGGAATAAGCGCAAGGTGCTAGATAATGTTCACTTTGAGCCTTTTGTTCGGCCACCATTCATGAGACATTTGGCAGGTGTGTTTCCATTTAGGTTTCTCAGGAGCGAGTATGCTCCCATGATGAGGCTCATCATGCACTATTTTACCTGTGAGGGCAGATTTTCACAGGTATATTCATATCATATTCATCTCTTGATGCACTTCACCCGAGTGAGGATGATGAACATCCCTGTTTTCTTCTATCAGAACATTCAGAGGATGGTGCCCATGTTGCAGAGGAAGAGCCCGGCGCGGCAGTATAGGAGCCTGTACCATTATGGTTTGATTCAGCTTGTAGTATTGCATCAGTTGGCTCAGCATGGCATCTCATGGGAGGAGTTCATCTCTCGTGAGTTTTTCACAGCACCACCCTCGCCACATCATGAGGTTGTTCACGAGGAGGGAGGACCATCCCAGCAGCATGACATCCCTGTCACTAGACATGTCAACTCCTCACCCCCGATTACCTATCAGAAAGGCCCGAGGGCCTTATTTGCAGCAACTCGGTGAGTACTATCTCCACAGTAGGTGGAAGGGGTCTCGCCTTCATCATCAGCTCAGCGAGTGTTATCTCCGCATCAGGTGGAAGGGGCCTCGCTCTCTTCAGCAGCACAGGCAGCACAGAGGGGCAAGCAGCCCAAGATTGATGAGGGGCCATCAGGAGTTCCAGATATTGAGCTTGTTGATCTTGACGCCATTTCTCCGAGCCAAGAGGCAAAGGAGGTCATTCAGCATCTCAGAGCTGAAAATGATGCCTTACAGAGGAGATTAGAGGGTGCACAATGGACCATCACATACCTGGAGCAGCGCAACAAACAGTTGGAGGAGGAGAAAGCACTTGATGAGCTATGGACGATTCGTAGTGACCGAATCTTGAACCGAAGAAGACCCGGTGACCCATTGCCCGCTGACCGAGAGTCCATGCTCATCTGGGAAAATGCACACTTGGAGAGGCTGTTGGCTAAGGCCAACCAAGAAAAGAAATTGCTAAGGAACATGAAGAACCATTACTGGGCAAGAATGCATGTGTGCAAGGCAAAGATGAAGATGTTTCAAAGGTGGTTGACCGAGGCACTAAAACGGAGAAAGAGGCCAAATCCCCTTCATATCTTGGCTAAGGCTTCACTCAAGGATCAAGGCACTAAATAGCCTAGCCACAGCACAAATCCCAAGAAATTTTGAGAATTTTGGGTGAACTTTGGCATTTTTTGGCAATTTGCAGGTTTTTCCCATTAACGGGTCTCACCCCCCGCGCGACCCTTCATCATGGCAACTCCTTTTCACCAAAACTCAGCATTTCCAGATTTGTCATGCAAAGTTACATATGCTCATGGATGGACTTGAGATTTGGTGAAGTTTTGGGCCTCCAGAAAGTCAAAAAACTAGCAAAAAATGACTTTCTGCCACTTTTTTGAATTGCAGAAAGCAGTCTTGGGAGATTTGATTTTTGACAGGGCAAATTAACTCCAAATTCAAAACTTCTAGTTGGGTTGGAAAGTAGACTCATAGACATTTCCAACAAGCCTACTTTTTCTCAATTTGGCCACCTGCAAGTCCTCCAAATATGGCTCCAAAGGCGCGCGACCCGTCCGGCCAGGCGCACGACCCGTCAGGCAATTTTTTCAAAAAATGCACTGTACAGCCCAGAAAACACAGATTTGACTCAGTTTGACTTTTTGGGATGAAATGTGATTCTCTTTGATGTAATTATTGTACTTTTTAGACACTTTTACTCTTATGTAACACTTCTAGAAGATTCATTCATGAAAAGGGTAAATATTAAATGAATGAATTGGTTTCCAAGTTTATAGAGGCAAGTTGTTTTGACTGCCTAGTTTGTAGTGCTTAGTTTAGAAGTGGTTGAAACAGCTCCTAGGATAGTGAGCTCGACCCATGGAGGCAGGGAAAGAGGTTAGATCATCTATATTATGTACTTTCTTTCTCATTTTCATGGTTGGACTCTTGCAGTCCTCTTTGGGATTCTTGTGGACTCATGTGTTGATGGTGTGTTTCTCAATGTACTTGTAAGCTTGTTATGTGACTCATTTCCTTTCTTTTACTTCTGCACATTAAAAAAATGAAGTGTTAAAGTAAGAATTCATGCTTGCCATGCTCTGCTTTTAAGTTTGCTTAATTTCAATCTTTTCTTCTGTCTAAAGAGAATTCAAAGTTATTGTTTGCTCTCTTTAGCTCCTCACCTTTCATTCCCGACCATCCACCTCAATCAAAGGCATCAATACTATCTCCTACCTCACCCCAAAGAACCCCCTGCAGAAACTGTGTCCAATCCCCGCACCCAAAATTTCCACTCCTCAATTTGCCACCAAAAACCCAAAAAACCCCAAATCAAACTCTTTGATCAGTTTACTAGCCTAATATCAGTGTTACCTTATTGGTCATCTCATCCATTGAAGATTTTACCGAGATAGACCGGAGAGAGCCTTCTCCTGCCCCGTAGGGCTAGCTACGAGGCTAAATGGTTTGATGTTGCCTTGAGGTTTGCCTTTCTCAGCCTGAGGTGAAATTTCAAGCGCTAACAGAAGTGTCGTATGTTTTCAGCTCGTCGTAATTCCAGGCAAAAACATTTTTGTATTGTCTCAGAAGACGAATGTACGCTAGCTTTTCTTCAGGGGCCAGGCCTATGCCTAGATTAATGTTTTGTGGTTTATCGTCGGTTCCTAAGTTTACTGATTCGTAGTTCAGAGTTGAACTGTAGAGCTTCGAATTGTAGACCTTTTAAACCGACTTTTAAAATCGTATAAGTCTTCCAACTTAACCACCGATTTAGGTACAGCATTATCAGTGCTATCTTGTTGTATTTGTCGATCATGATGGTCTTCGTCGATTATCTAATTAGAGTAGGATCCTTCAGAAGTGAGGAAATTTACAATATCAATATCGTCATTGAATACTCTCCAATTTGTAATGTTGTCAGGGATGGACGGTCTAAAGATTAATTCTATTGAGAATCTATCTGGACTAAAATCTTCGGAGGGAATAAGTCTAGAGGCTACGTTAGCCAAAAGGTCTGCGCTCGCGTTTTGGAGTCTCGGGATTGAGGAAATATTAAATGCTATAAAATGCTCAGTCAGATCTTGTACTAAAGATTGATAGTGTTTTAAATGACCTGATAGGCAATGTATAGTGTTACGTACCTGTTTGACGATAATCTCAGAGTCTTCGAAGACTTGAAGATACTTGACGTTCAACCCGATTGCTTTATATAGGCCTTGCACCAAGGCCTCATATTCTGTTGTATTGTTTGTGCAATCGAATTCAAGTCTGCACGTAAGCATGGTCTTATTTCCTTCTGGACTAATTAGAACGCATCCTGCTCCTGCTCCTTCGTTAGATTTAGAGCCATCAAAATATAATTTCCAAAACAAAGATGTATTTACAGGTTTATCTACAAAATTAACACACCTTGAACTATCAGTTTGGGAAAAATTCTTGACTTGGGACAAAACTGAATTTTCTAAGTAGGGTGATGTGTGAGCATTGAAATTACCGAGGAAAGAATCTACCGAGTAATTGCCTATGATACTTCTGTTATACGATACTGCTTCATTTTCTCCCTCCAATTCTATTACTATGTACTTCTAGTGTAACTCTCGTTCAACCTTTGTCTGATTTGGTTTACCGCTGTAGGGTAACCATACGTGTGACCAGTCGGTTGCAAAGTATCCATGGAGTTTCTCGGACCAATCTCTGCTAAGAATTAAGCCATAAAATTCTGGGATATCAGCCACTAGAATGTCAATCACCTGACATACCTTCGGGTTGGATGACAATCTTATGGTTACTTGATTAAGTTCGCCAATCACTTCGACTTGAGATCGATCAAGCTGAACTATGCGCACTGCGGATTTTTGTGGTTGAACATTCAACTTGGCACATATTGATTTGGGTAAAATATTCGATGAAGCACCGGAATCTACCAAACAATTGTGCACCTTTTTATTGAAAATTTCATAAGTAAGAAGAAACGGGGGAGTGTGAGATCTTGATCTTCCTCCAATCAAGGCGATGTCATTTGGATCAATTTTATTGATCGCGTTAGTTGGAGGTCTTCCCATGTTGTGGGAAGGTTGAGAGAATACAGTGGTAGGCAAAGGTGCAATAGGCACGGCATGTAATTCTTTCATCATTATCTTATGTTGATGTTTCAATTTGCTCAATTCATAGAGGGTAATATTATCCCTAGTCTTTTTCATGTCATCAATAATATTGTACTCCATTTCATCTGACACTATTAGTGTTTTTGATGGAGTTGTTGGATCTGCTGGGACTGGGCTAGATTGAGTCGCCTTAGCGGTCGTTTTCTTTGTTGCGACTTTATCTTTTGTTGTAGAGCTTGTGCTCTTCTGCTTAAGGGTATTTTGGGGAGGATCAAGCTGATTTTTGCTTCGTGTGCTAACCGGAAATACTTCTTGATCTTCTTCTTGTGGGAGGATGAAATCCCACATTCCTTGTAATTCCACAACTTCTTCGTCATCAGTCTGCCCTTCAGTGGCACTTTCTTCTTCTTCCTCTTCCTTAGTTTTAGTATTTGAGATGGCATTGGGTGGTTTTCGATCCATTAAAGGACCTCTTTTAAAAGCTCTGAAGGGCTTTTTCGTTGAAGTCTCTGCTACTTGTTTTTTTATGTCAATCATCTCATTGGACATGGTCTTTAATACTTTCTGCAATCCTTCCAAATCGAAAGGGTCCTTTGTTTGTTTTTTCTTAGAGTCTTCCTTGAAGGTGACCTTTTTAGACCTGTGTTCCTCTATCGCGGATCTCTTTTCCAGGGCTATTACGCGTTTCTCTACTGCTATCGCCTCTGTCAAGTTTTCAACTAAGGTTGTTTTATTTTCCCTATCCACGAAGATTGCTAAGTTTGATGGTAAGGCAGTAATATACCATTCACATCGTACTTCTTCGCTGGGTTGGGAAGCAGTGGGAATTTTGTTGAGAATTTTATTGAACCGTAAATTGAAATCTTTGATAGGCTCTTTAACTTCGGCTTTAAGATTGGATAGGTCATTGATTAACGTTGCCGTTGATCTGTCATCACCAAACTTGGTAAGGAATTGATTCTGGAAGATATCCCAACTTGTGATAGACCCGAAGGGTAATGAAAGGTACCATGACCTGGTTGTCCCTTGCATTGTATAGGGAAAAAGCCGAAAAATAGCGTCCTCATTAGTGACTCCGTTGAGGTTGACAGAAAGCATGAAATTGTTAATGTGTTCTTCCGCTAGCATGCCTGCTTCTGGATTGAATTTGGGCAGCCATTTCTCAGGATGGGCCGGTATTTGACTCAAGGGTGGAGGCATTAAAACTGCCCCAGGATTATTCCATGGAGACTGGGCCATCGCTGAGCTGCTAGTAAATGAAAGTGCAGAAGATGATACTTGTGACTAGGAAGATGAGGATACTATGATCGTAGATTATTTAAGAGGGGTTGTGGGAGTTCCGGTAGACGGATGGATGATGGTTTGGAATGGAGGTGTGGGTGGTTGACTTCGCGGTGAGGCAGTTGAAATGGGCGGTGTAGACGAAAGAGTCCCACTGTCAGACTCTTGTGGTGATTTCCTCGCTCGTTTCCTGGTGGGAAGAGGCAACTCAGTTGGCTGGATGCCAAATTTTTCACTCTTTAATCTGGTTAGGGGATGAGTAGGATTGTACTGCGAAGTCACACTGCTTTGAGATTTATCGGACTCCTGAGGAGAAATGGAAAATCCTTGAAGTTTGTGAATCAGAGATTCAACTCTAGAAGGTTCAATGGTAAATTGGTTTGAAATATCAGGGTGTGTAGCAGCGATTGATACTCAAGCGACTTCTGACTCTGGATTTAAATATACTGGAGAAGTCGGGGGAGATGATGAGGGCGATTTACTCTCAGAATGGTATTTAGATTTTGATTTAGGTGCCATTCATAGTTCAGGCCCTCCTTCTAGCGCCAAATATGTTGAAGCCCCAAAAATCAAGTCAACAACAAGGGGGATACCCACCCGGTCCGGACCTTGGTTGGTAGCTCCTTATCCGTTTGGTATAGCAGGTCCGACTGGGCATAATGGGACCAGTTTCCCAATCTAAGGGTGTGTGTGTGTGTAGAGTTGGATGATGCTGATCTAAGAGTTCTAAGCTATTTTAATCTAACTTTATGCTATTGTAATATAATGAAAACAGCACATCTAATCTATGCTAACCCGGGATGTAATTCTTCTATTATGCGATCTAAAGAGATTTCAAACAATAACTGGTAATAAAGATCATTCAGCTATCATAAGAATAGAAATCAATTAAGATAAACCACTTTGTATAAAAAGTTAGGCAAAACAGTTGTGAACAGCATATCACATAATAAGTTATTCATATATCAGACATAAATAAATGACTCCACCGTACAAAAGTGCCAAATGGTAACTCACACATTCATGCAATAACATATAAACAACTAAAAATTGTATATCACTTTAAGAATATAAGCAGAAGTGGTCAAGAGATAAAAGTACCATTTATGACTGGTCCTACTCATAAGCTTCAAGCAACAATGATTTATTTCTCCTTGCTCTAACATCTACTAACAATACAGAAGTGCAACATTAGTAGCAGATATCAAATGCAAATATCAATAAACCTTGATCCATCCATTTACCAAAACCTCCTCTGAGGGTGCAAAAGTGCATGTTCTGAGGACAAGTTTTTGACAAATTTCTGGACCCTTCTCTAAATGCATGAGAAGAGTTTAAATACTGCTAACTAAAATAACTTAATTACATAAATTTAGGATATGGTTTAAATGACCGCCCTTTTTCTTAAGCAAAACTATTTCTAAAAATTGAATCTAATTCCTAACTATTTATGCATTTGCTCCTTAATGTTTGTGAGCATCCAACATTTGCCTGGGAAGAGTCGGCTGGTTGACTTCTACTTTTGTTTGAGTTAAGAAAACAGAAATGGCAAGCGCTAGCACCATTTTTTAGTAATCTGGAAGATATTTTCGGGAATCATCTTCCGGCTGAGTGAATTTACTGCGTGTATACTTGGTAACAACCCAAATTTCCCTAAAATTGCTTTTGTTTTTGCTATTTCGGTTTCCGGACTCGTGGATGACTAAGCAAGTTAGGGATTTTGCTTTGCGCATCGAAAACTGCCTCCGTTCTTTGTTCCGGGCTTTACTGGTGCGTTTTCCTTCTTTAGCGCATTTTCCTTTACCGGGCATAAGCTTCAGGATTTTTCGTAAACATGCTGCTTTTGTGAGCTTTTGACTCTGAGTGTTGAATGGCCTATTGATATCAGCATCTGTTCAGTGATACTCTGGAATCCGTGTTTCTGCTACACGCGTTATCTGTTTATGAGGGCATTTCTTCTACGTTCTCCGAGCATTGACGCTTTCTTCTTTTTCCTTAGATGTTTCCTGCACATTGCTTCATGTTGTTACCTGTTTTTCATTCCTGCAGTTCACGCAAAGGAAAAGAGTAATGATAATAAATATTGACACGAAAGCTCTAAGCTCTAGAAATGTATGAAATCATGACACCCATCGTGAACTGACTCTTCGAAAAAACACAAAACTGTCCTTCTTGAATACTTTGGCATACATTCATTAATTTCTTTTAAGACGCGCACCCAATTTTTGGTTTACGGACAGCTTTCCTTGAATACTGCGCCGAGGAAAATCTGCGATGGGTGATTTCTGTGACTTGCATCGCAGCATCGCGAATCGCATTATCAAGATGTGTCATCGCAGAGATTCCTGATCAACTTAGCACAGAATCGCGCTATCGTGTTAATCGCAGATCACAGATCGCATGTATCGCAGATCGCAGATCGCATGTATCACAAGATCACAGATCGCATGTATCGCAAGATCGCAGATCGCAGATCGCATGTATCGCAAGATCACAGCATCGCATGTATCGCAGATCGTAGATCGCGATGAGTCATTAAATCATTGTGTGCTGCTTATGCGATATTGCGATATGCGACGTCGCATATCGGCCGTCGGAGATTTCTTAAGATCTTCATTTAAGAGCGCTTCTTAATGTGTGCGATGGGATGGATTTCGCATCTCATTTTTTCACAGTTTTTATTATGCTCATAAAGAAATGTTGTATCTTCTCCGCGCGATGCGATATAATTTTAAGGAGTATCATACAAAAAGTTTTATAAAATGTTTTTGAATTTTTATTAAGGGTCCCCATTTGCTTAGTGTTATTGCTAATACTAAACAAAGAGGGAGGTTGTTGGTGGCCACAACAGGTTCATGTTACCTGCAGACCTGCCTGCTCTGTCTCTAAGGGAGTGGATGCAAACCCATGTGAAAGTCAAAAAGGCACAAGTTTATTATTAAAAACTCACTTTGAGTTAATTCTAGATGATTCTAGAAGGAATTTTGACGTGGATTGTTTGCTATTAGGTGGTTCGTGCATCCCAAAAGAGAAGGAGCTAATCCCTTGATGGGAGGAGCTATCCCTTTGAAGGAGGGCTTTATCCCTTTGAAGGAGGACCTAGTAACTTCCCTCCATTGCACTATAAATATAGGCATTGGGCTGGTTGCTAGGGAGGTTAGAAGCTGAACATTTTTTAGGGTAAATGTTGGTGGGATTGAGACTTCCTAGTTAAGCTTGATTGAGACTTCCTAGTTAAGCTTGAGAGGAAAGATCACATACCTTTTGGCTTCATTGGGAAGACAGTGAAACTTGTCAAAGTAGAGGAGACTTCTTGTTGGACCCTGGGAGGAGCTTGTACAGCATCAAGGCACAGGTTGTAAAGTTCTTCTTTGATTTGAATTAATACAATCAGATTCATTTTTCTCAACAAATTGTCTTATGTCATTTGTTTCATGAATTCCTTGATCATCATGTTAAGTATGCTTTATGATATTTGCTTTTCAAGTGCTATTTAATTTGTTTGCTTGTTTGTGTTTGCAGATTCGCGACAAGGGAGCTCATTTGGATCAAAGGAGCGAGGCTTCCACAAACTTGCATTGGACCCAAGGTAGGCCTAAAACACTTGTTTGCCTTTGTTTATAATTTCATATTTAGAGAAAGATAGTTTTTGATTGGCTTGCTTGTCACTAGATATCTTTAGATACTAGGGAGGTCGATCTTGTCCACAAGATTGACTCGTTCTGTGTGACACTTGGATTTGTAAGGCTCCGACGAAAGAACCAGTGTTTTATTTGGAGCGTGCTAAGGAAACCTTCATGGAAGCTAGGAAGAGCTTCGTTGATGCCTCCACTTTAGAAAGCAAAGACACATCGAAGCCAGAAATGGATCCATCGATGCTCACGACATTCTTGGAAACATGCATGAAGTTGTTACATGACAGCAAGGTGGTAAAGGGACTGTAGGAACTCATAAATAGATGTGCTGGGACCATGCCAGGAGAACCGCGCATAGTCTGGAAGATCGGAAAGCATACGATGAGGACGGGAAGAGAAATGAGATTGACCACACAAATTGGAGAATCTGAGATAAACCAAGTGATTTTGGACCTAGGATCAGACACAAACGTTCTTCCGAGGTAGACATGGGAGCACCTACGCTGCAATGGTTTCCTATCCAACTATGAATGGCCAACCAACAAAAGATCCTACCGATGGGAATATTGCAGGGAATCAGCATGGACATTGAAGGAGCAAGCCTGCTAGCAGATTTTGAAGTGATAGAGATTGTTGATGACAAGAATCCCTACCCTGTGCTATTATGGATAGATTGGACTACTGACATGAATTGGGTGATAAATCTGAAGAAGTTCAAGGTGATTTTTGAGAAAAATTCTTTGCGTGTAGTCGTACCTTTGGACCGTGTAGAAGGATTGCGCTACACAAAGCCAGTGGGCGACTATGAAAGTGACGATGATTTAGACTACATTTTCAAGATAACCATGTGAGAGGAACACTAGTTAAATCCCATCGCGGATGGATGAATCTCAAGGGAGCAGGAAAGCTCTTGTACATTGGATTCAGATGAAGAGATAGAGCGATGGAAGAACTGTTACAAGAGGTAACCACACTAAACTGTAACATGATGATGAGATCGTTGTGCTACGTATCAACAGAGGTAAGGGATCTGCCTACGTATGATGGGTTAAGCAAGGTAGATGCCTTCCTGAACAAATGCGAAAGAAAGGTGACAGATTAGCAATGGTTCAACGCTTTGAAGCTTTAAGGATTGGCGCAAATGTAGGAGAATGATGTGCATACAGTTTGGGAATCCTCAGATGCAATTAACAGACAAGGTTTCTGGCTAGAATGATCTGCTCATGCACCTGTCCAGATGGATACAAACATATGTTAAAAAACTTGTGTGGATGCACATAGACTTTGCATTAGGAGACACAGTTAGTAAGCATATGTGGGTGAGGAAATTGCATGAGAAACCCCTTCGGTTGGAACAACGGAGTATGTAAGGAACGAGTGTGTAGAAGGTTATCCATGCAGAAGCCTTTAACGAAGTATGCGAAGCACTAAACAAGGTACACAATGCAGAGTGAAATGATTGGGACCTGTGCGCACCAGCAGTTCTGTGGGCTTATAGGACAACGTGGAAGAATCTGACGGAGCGGACACCTCTGAGGCTAGAGTATGGAGTGAACACTGTAATCCCCATAGAGTATAAAATACCTAGTTTGCACATAGCACCGTCGATAGATATGATGGCTCATGGAGCCTTGGAGGAAGGTATCGCGCAGCTGAATGAAGCAAAAGGTTTGGGACCTGAGGAAGAAACTCGACAAGGCCATTTTGGGCTCTAAGAACTTATGAAAGAAAAGGTGTGATTAAGGGAGAAAAGCGCTCTAGTGGATGTGGAAGCCAAGAAGCAGGAGAACACAATAAAGGAGGATTTTCTCAATAAGAAAACCTATGTGATAAAACATGGTGCACACGATTATGTTGATGAATTTGGGGACTACTGCCAAGAGTTTATCAGCCTGATGCCTTGGATTGGACCGCATATTACTAAAGGGATCAGCCATGGTGGCACACTGTAGATGATAAAGTGTGTGATGTAGACAATAAAACAAAAATTCAGATTTGTCCCAAGAAAAGTGACGGATGACCTCTTGGAACTTTATATAGGTGGCACAACCACCTGAATAGCCATGGGAAGTATAGTCTTAGCACTGTAGGCAGTTGAAAGGAGGCACGAGACTCTAAACTACTCTGCCTAGGAGCTGTATGATGTTGCAGCTACGTGTAGGAGCAAAGTGTCACAAGGTTCATGACCGCACAAGGGGGGTTGCGCTACCACATGGATTGGCTTGAAAGTGACCGTTGGAGTCACTATTCACGATGTAATGCTTCACTTGAGACCAAATGGAGTGGGCAGCAAGCATTTAAGATGTGCTTTATGGGTGAGATTTTGAAAAATCTGCTGCCAAGGGTGCATTAATGAACCGGATTTGGGGGGAACAGTCAAATTCAAATTCAAAAGATGCTATAGATTACAACGGTCTGCCCAACAAACAACACTTGGTCATTTTCAAATTGAGTTGTCGTATGCCCCATGTATTCTCAGCTGAGACTTGGTTGCCCTGTGCAAAGCCCCTGATTGAGCAATTGAGAGATTTCTAGACAAGCATGGTTTAGGTTCGTGCGTGTGTCCCTGTGAAACCCACTGCGCACTAGATTAACGATGGAGGAAAAAGGGAAAGCAGTTAACTTGGAAACCGACAAGGAGGAAGAAGACCTAAAAGACCTCATAATTGAAGAATATGAGGATGAGGGCATGGAGGAAGAAACCGAGCCTTCACACACTCCAACAAAGCTACCCGCATATATCCCCCCATGGAAGGGGAAGGAAAAAGTTTCCAAGGACCTCGATGAGAGCAAGAGCTCTCTCCACACTTCGCTGCTCCCAGATGACATCATCTTTGAGGGCACACACCTTGGACGAGTGCCAAACTTGAAGCTGAAGATTGGGATCTCGCTAACCACGAGAAATTCCCTCACCTAGAGACCGCACAGCTCATGAAGCCCAAGTAGAACACCGTAGCAGGGGTTATAGAATTGGAGCCGCGAAAATGGTTACAAGAAGTGGAAAAGGCACGATTATTAAACCTACTTTGGGTGCCGCATTTCCACCACGCCACAGTGACAATCTTCATCATGAGGTAGCTGCTTTACTTGGTGCATGGTGGGTGTTTGTGGCTAGAAGAGCCCATCCCCACCGCGGACCACTTAATCCATCACATTACCCAGCTCCCATGTAAAGGAGAGGAACCCGTAGATATTTCAAAGGGGAAGTGCAGTTACTTCTCCATCGCAGAGGCCATGAAAAAGAAATACAAGCCAGAGAACAAGAAAAGGGGCTACACCATATCTAGCATCAACAAAAAACCAGTTAAAGTTGCGACCCAGATACTGGCAAGTAAGCTCATGCAGAAGTGTCATGCGGATGAGGTGCCCGTGCCAGTGGTTGCACTTGCTGAGCAGTGCACGAAGGGGGTCTAGTTTAACTGGTCTGAATTCTTGTGAAAGGAGCTCCTAGAAAATTGTTGCGAGGCACAAGAATAAGGAAAAACGTTCCACTATGCATGGATTTTGTTGTCCATAGTGCTGGTGGCAAGGGATTTTCCGGTGGACAACCAGTTCCCCACAATTGGAAGGGATCTGTCGGAGGCCGCGAAGTATGCTTTATTATGGGCCACTAAGGACACGAACTGGATCCATGACAATAAGATATTCTGGGTGTTCATGGAGATGAACATCAGAATGGGGATTAACTGCAAGCCGCGGTTATCACCCACTATCTACAACAGCCTGCAAAGTTTTGCAGAATTTAAAACAGATTTCCACCACATATACCTCAGGGTGCGCAAGGACCCTACAAAGAAGTGGAGCAAACTACCCTTCATAGCCACCAATGATGTGATTTTCGATGTACTGGAGATGTGGCTACTGGAATGGCATGCCCTAGACATCGTCGTGATGGAAAATTCTGTTGCACAGAAGAAGAAGGATGAGGCCAAACTATGCATGGCACAGTTGGCAGAAAAGAGAAGGCAAGAAGCAGTGGTAGAAAAAGCGTAGGAGGCACAGGATGCTATGCAGGCAACAACAAAATAGAAAAAGGCTGCAGCAGCAGCAACACAAAACGTAGCAAAGAAGGTGTGCAAGGGCCAGAAGTCACCTCCATGGGAGCAGGAGAAAGAAATGGAAATAGAGGAAGAAGGGTGGCACGAACCCACAAACAGTGTCAACACTATTGAAGTGCCAGCACCCGAGTGAGCAGACAGGGCCACCCAAAAAGGTAAAAGCATCTAAACTATCTATCGATCTGATCACCCTTACTAAGGGGGATCTGCACAACATAGGCGAGATAGTGCGCAACGTCACGACTGAGAACCTCCAAAACTTCACAGAGGAGAATCAGATTGTGTTGGGAGCCCTCCGAGCACAGATTCAAGAGTTGCAGGTGCACACTCCTCAGGTTGTACTCTTACGACCAACCTCACAATAGGGATAGCTACAACTGAGGAAATGATATGTGCTCGGACATCCAACACAATAATGCTGCCAGAGGAGGCACTGGTTACAGCAAATGAGGCCAGTAGGCCTACGATCAGTAGCTTGAAATGCATCAGGATCAACATGGCTACACTCCCGCGGGAGATGCTCTATGTTCTACAAGATGTGATTACTACAAAACTATAGGGTAGGGAGAGCTGTGCATTGCAGGTGTTGAGCGAGCAGAAGATCAACATGGAACAGTTGAGCTTGCAACGTGACAAAGTTGTGTTGCAGAATAGGCAGATGTTATAGGTACTGGAAGAAGCCTGCTAGATGGTCCCTAAGCTAGCCATACCTACAGACACACCAACAGAGTCACACATCCATAGATTAGCAACAGGGGTGCGTGAGACACAAGAAGAAATGGCCAAGGTTCAGCTGGAGCTAAACCTTTAGATAGTAGAGCTGCGGTTAAAGGCCTAGCCATCCACTCCTCCAGAAGTAAGAGAATAGTGTGCAAGTGCTATTACATTGGGGATAGAACAGATTAGCAGTGCAGTAAGGGACTGCACCAGAATGTTGGAGGAGTCATTCAAGGTCCCCACCAACCTGTAGGAGGACCCTAACATCCAGTGCTTAGACACAGAGGTGTTTGAGCTCTAGTAGTAGTATGACAATGTCAAAGGTACCGCGTAGATGGTGGCCCTCACTTAGAGGCTCGCACGAATGCAACAGGCCAAAGCACTAAAAGAGGAAGTGGACGTAGCATGACACAGAGAAGTAGTTTTGGAGGTGCATTGTTACTGAGAATAGTGTCTATGCAGAACTGCTAATCCCACTAATGCTAGTGGCTACCTTAGAAACAAACAAACTAAAACCACTCTAATTTTCCTTTATGAGAAATAGATGAGAGAAGAATAAAGGAGACCAACCTCTGTCTTGCGCTTAGTTCCTTGTTTGGTTCCTCTCCCTTCTGATAGTCCTTTGCTACTTGCTTTCTTGTATACCCAGCCTCAAAGAGCACCTAGAGAATCAAAGCAGCATAACACTATATGAGAACATAGATCTATTATCACAAAAAATATAGGATCAGATGTAAATTGACCACACAAATGCATAAAACATAAATAATACAAGAGTATGGAGGAAAACTTGAATAGCTTTATTGATAATCAAGAAAGAGCTAAGAGAATTACAACCAATTATTCTGACCCAGCATCATCCTCTCAGCAAGAAGCCCTTCTTCACCTCTTGAAAAGCTTATATCACCCAACACTATGATATTGCACCAAGAAACCAACAACACTTCCTTACAAGATACAAAATTCCAGCCTCTAAACTCTGGATCTCTGGGATGAGAGATCTATGTATAGATATTTGCAGAGGTGTGATTCAGCTCTAGGTTTTTGATTAGTGCCTTCTCTCTGATAGTTCTTGATTCCACTTGGAGATTGATGATCTCTTACTCATCCCTGGGCGAATTCAGAGAGACAAGTGTCCTGGGGAAGTTTCTAGAAGATTCCAAGATCATCCACTTAGCAAACTACTTCCGCCATTTGTCTACTCTCATCCATCGCACCCCATAGAAGGGATTTTCAACATGCATCGCACTTCCCGAGTGCATTTAGGTGGGATGCATCGCACCCTGGCCATGGAGCAAGTGAAATGATCCAGTTTTGACCAGTTCTGAGTAGTTTTTCATGGAGAACTTCTGGGAGATGATGTAATCAGCTGACCTTGTTCTTTTAGGGGTTGGAACAACACCTTTAGGGACTTAGGAGCCCTTGGTTTATGGACATTTATGATTGGGGTTGCAGTGCCCAAAAATGTCTATAACAGTTGCCCCCTAAAGCATGAGGTCGTTAATTTTTTATGTCGGGTGAAATGCTTTATCATGAGGATCCGAAGTTTTTTCAAGCTGGAAGGTGACCTGTAATAAGATACAATACAATACATTATCTTCATAATATCTTCATGATATAGCTAAGGTGGGAATTTCCCATGCTCAGTTTTATAAATTCATTTTCATGTACATAAGACAGACAATCGTCTGAGTGTAGACTGATGATTCTGGAAGAGCCATCATCCCTTAGATTGGATGATTATCTGTGCAGCAATGATGTACATTTGATGTCTTTATTTTCCTGAATGTATATCACAGCCCAGATGGATGAAACTAGATCTGGGGTCTTCAATCTCGTTCGATCTTCACTCAAAGTACAAGTCAATCCATGTGAAAAATGTTCTGGAGTCGAACATGGAAAGACATTGCCTGATTACCAGCCAATGATGTAAGCTGTTAACAGGCGCGAGAGGAATCACCGATAATGATGATGACCCTCAAGGTACTACAGTACAATTCACATGGTGTGAATAAGGGACTTGGCATCGAACACCATGCAAAATCTTTTGGTCGAAGGCCATTGATGTAAACCTGTCGCTGGAAGTGAGAAACTTGCCATTGAGGCATGCAAGCTTCAAAGTACTGAAAGGGTTGTTCCTAGATCGACTTCTTGGATAATGAGCTGATGTCGACAAGAAGCGATCCATCATAGGAGGGCCTTAGGGAATCCCACATCAATGACACGGAATGGAGCAAATGATTTTAATGGAGGTGAAAATGATCTGGTGATATAAGGTTCAGGGTGGCGGTCATGAAAGAATGGAGCGTAAATGTATTGCAGTGGGTGAGACACAGGTGAATTCTCTGAGCGACTTCTCTTGAACATATCGGCAACACTGACATGATGGATTGGTAGCATTAATCCCAAATATGGATGGTGTGATGGAACCATGGTGATGTGACCAGTGAATGGAACAACCCAACCCGACTCGGATGCGGAGTCAAAGTGTCATGTTCAAGAGTGACTTGCTACCAACAAAGTTTCTTCAAGTTTTCTTCCCAATTTTTCCCCAGTCATTGCTGACCAGTACCTCTTTATTTTTGTCAAGCTTGAGGAGGATAACATATGCTTGTTCTATAATTCACCCTTCAGGCAAACCCATCGCTATGTTTTAATGAGCCTAGCGATAGTGAAACTCGTTCTTGTCTGTTATGGACAAGTTTGTCGCTATTAGGTTTTAACGAGTTTAACGACAAAGATAACTCGGTCCTTTTCAATTTTAGAGAGTCTGAAAAGGGACGTAAAGGAAACTCCAAAAATCCTTTTTCGTCATCTAATCCCTTAAGTCTGAAAAAGTATAAAACAATACAAAAGGGATGAGTTTTCGGTAATTTTAACGAGCCGAACAAAACAAGCGCTCGATCTTTTTGTGTAATAATCCCTCAGGTCCAAAAAAGATTAAAAGCTAAAGGAGGGATAGCACTTCCGGTCACTTTAACAAGCTAGAGAGGCCAATGGTTCGGCAATCTTTTCATATTTTATGAGTCAGTTGAAAAGAGCTTAAAGGAGACTCGTTTTTGAGGAACGAGTGATAAATTCGGGTAGCAGTTGATTCCAGGTAAGGTTTGGAATTTTCCAATCACGGCAGTGTCACAAGGATGGCTAACAGGATCACTCTTCACAGTTGTTCCTCAAAAGGGGTAAACAATCAAGTGGAAGTGAATGATCGGCCAATAGAGTGGAGGTGATGATGGGAACACGACCAAGGCTTTAAAGGCTGAAGTACTACATTCACGACGGTTATTTACAGGAAATTGGTTCATTTTTTATTTTAAAATGAGCTTAAACTCTGGAAGAACATTTGCTCATTGCTTATGTTTATTTTTTAACGAGCTTGAAGTCCGCGTTAAAACTGCTTGAGGCGGGTTTATTTTTTAATGAGCTTGAACCCTGCAATAACACTGCTCGTGATAAGTTTGCATGCCCCCAGCATAATAACACAAATCGAGGTGCATGCCCCCTAAGCTTCATTTCATTCAACTTGGTGGCTGGAATGAAGGTTTACCTTTGATATCTTTGAAGGACTCGACTTGGATTTTATGAGCTCGTAATCAAAGACTCGATTTGGAAAGGGAGTTGTTTCATTTTTTAATGAGGTTGATTTAGTAAAAGAACTATCCTCATAATCCACCGTATTTACAGTATTTGATAGAAAATAAAAAACTGAAGGATGATTAAGGTCGCGGGAATAATCTTCGTGGTAATCCAGAAGATGGGAATGATGGTGGTAATCTTCCCATGGTGCCTTTCCTAACATCATTGACTGAATGATTCCTTTGTCTGTAGAATGTACATGCAACCAAGGATCTGAAGAGGTACCATATTCCTTGGACCTATCTATCCAAACACTCGATGAGCGTTGATTTTGGTTTGCCACCCAGGCCAAGAAAATTGATTGCTACAATATTTCTATTAGGGCGATGATCCATGCTGACAAAATGTTTAGGAATCTTCCAAATCCATTAGATATAGAAGATTTCATATTGCATGTTTCCACTATGGCCACTTTCGCCAGATTACTCGGAGGTGGTAGGGCAAAAGTACCCATTAAGGCAGGGTCTTTTAGGAGACCTACTCCGATATTTTGAAGCGAATGATTACTTCCATGGATCATTGGAATGCTTCCCATAACTTGTGAACTGTTAGGGAGAAATGTTTGTTGGTCGACAATTGTAATTCCTCCTTGAAAAGGAAATGCAATCTTCCTAAAGTAGGTCGACACAACCGCAGCCATAGCATATATCCATGGTCTTCCCAGTAGGATGTTGTAATCGAGGTTTCCGTCGATTACTTTGACATCTATTTCTACTGTTTTTCCCGCTAGTTCAACTTGCAAGTTATTTAGAATACCATATGGGGTATACGTTCATCCGTCAAATGCTTTTAACACTGTTGACGATCGCGACAAGGGTGGTGAGCCTAAATTTTTCCAGCAACTCGTCGACATAATACATGTAGATGCCCCCTCATCAATAATTGTTCGATGAACAGTTTTGTTGAGGGCTTTCACTTGAATAAGGAAAGCTAGTTGAGCTGGTAACTGAGGGTCATATCCTTTGTGATTAAAGGATACAAGATTGGAATCTGTTGGGTCAATTCCACCTATTACTGATAGTAGATCCTGCTTTTGGGAGAGGCAATTTTGCGGTACCTCAAGTGTCGACATAGCGGATGGCGATTGGGCCTAGTCCTCTACTATATTATAATTCTGTGCTACTTTGGCATGAGGATTAAATGTCGATTTGTGTACTACCCCCTTTGGCGGCTTTATCATTGGTTCAGGAATGATGGGTGGCACAACTTCGGTCAAAGTTGTTGTCAAACTACTAGGTTTTTCATTAGCCTTGTTATTCGACAGCTGTGGATTCCCGTAATCTTTATTCCTTGTCAAAACATCATTTTGCTGCTTTGAGATAGACAACATAAGCACTTGGGATTGGGAAGCATTTTGATTAGCAACCAGTTTGTCTCCCGGGTTTGGAAACGGATCAGTAAATACTGCTGAGGTTTTTGAACTCTTAAAGAGTTTCTTAACTTCAGCTTTATGTGGACAATCTCTCGTCTGATGATTCTCATCACATATCTGACACCCTGCAGGGGGTTCCCTTTGCCCAGAAGGGTTTGCAGAAGGTTTTTCAGGAGATGACTCATCCTGCTTCTTTTTCCTCCCTTTCTTTTTCTTCTTGCCTCCTGGTTGCTTCAGTTGTTTACCCTTGTCGGTCGACACGACATTTACCTCTGAGGCGAGAAGTTGTTCATTTGCATTTTGATCAGAAATCTTACAGGCTTTCTTAGATGTAGCCTTTGTCAATTTTGTGTTTGTCGTACCTATCACGGCATCGCTAGCATGAGAGTCTTTGTTTGATTTAGGAGGGGGAGGAACGGAAAATTCCGGTCTAGGAGCATCATGTATTTTATCATAGAGCGTGCCAAACTGAGTATAGATCAAGTCTAGATATTGTGCACAAGAAATAATTTACTCTTCAGTGACGACTCCTCCCTTTGCCACATCTTCTGTGATAGAAGGTAATAATGAATTGATAAACCATTCAGTTAAAAGTTGATCAGGAACGTACGTTTTTACCATTCTACGACGGCGTCGCCACTCATGAATATGATCGGATATGTGAGTGGTCATCGTTTGCTTGAAATTGGTAAGAAGTTCTGTTCCCGTTTCATACCTTATAGGTAACTGAAAATGGGTTAAAAAGGTTGTGGCTAGGGTACTGAAGTTATCGAATGAAGCTCTAGGCAATTCGATATACCATTTTGCTGCTAGACCAGTTAACGTTCACTAAAAGAGGTGAAGCCTGATCAAATCATCGTTTAGAGTGTTAGATGAACACCACAAATGAAATGTCATCACATGATTCGACGGGTCTTCACCTGGATTTCCATTAAATTTAGGAATATCTGACGGAAGTTTATGCGGAATCGCTGACCACCAAGGGGCGTAAGCAATTGGATCATTCATCAGCCAGTTTAGATATGGTAATTCTAGAGTTGCTACAAAGGGCAACTGTTGATTTAGGTTAGGCGAAGCATACCCAGGATAAGATGGAATCGCCTGAGCAGTGGGTCTTTGCATACCAGCATAAAGTATTTGATGCTGGTAACTTTGATAAGGTTGATGGGCATAACCCTTATAGTGTGGTTGTCGATAACCGCTTTGGAAATGCAGTTGCCCATTACTTACAAAGACTTGTTGCTCAGGTCCTTGATATGATTGTTGGAATTGCGGTTGTTGAGACTGAACCAGCCCTCGTTGTTGGACCATTTGCTGTTGTCCAATACTGAATGATTGACCAAGATGAGGAGTCATAGTACTTGTTTGAGCCTGAGTCGCTCCAGATAGGGAGGCACTAACCTGAGGTTGCAATTGAGTCATTGAGACAAGAGGCTGTTGTATTGCAACCTGAGAAACTTGGGGTTGACATACAATAGGTAGCGCTTGTACTTGCGATGCAGTCACCATAGCAGGTATAGTGGGAATATTCGACACAGGGTGGACTGGTTGCATTGAATATACAACCCTTGGTTGCTGAGGCAGTATTGGTGCCCAACCGCTGGATGTAATTCCAGTTTGACCTGAACTTTGTTGTAAACTCCCATATGGTTGTTCTCTAGGAGGGAACAATCAAAAGGCATACTGCCCTCCATATGGTGGTAATCGAGTACTTAAAGGGTAGATTGGCCTTTGAAGACACATTGGGTCAATTTGTTGAGTTTCAACATAAGAAATACCAGATGATAATCCAGATGAAGAAATAGGAACTGACCATGTCGTCGAAATAGTCCCTAATTGGACTCTGGCTTGTTGTTGATAACTTGCCGGGACAGATGGTACACCAGCGAACATTGTTGGAGTAGCAGCAGGAGGTTCTGCTGCTGCTGCGTCAGATGACACAGTCCTGGATGTCGACGGTTGTTCAGACATATCTAGTCTATCCAAAAGATTTCCTAGCAATTCTACAAGAACTTGTGATGAAGGGAGACTAACTTCTAAGACCAACGAGGGAACAGTGACGTTATTCTGATTAAAATAAATTTTAGACGCTTTGACACAACTTGTTTTTTCAATTTTTAAGAGTCAAGAAAAAACAAAAGATGACTCTAGTCGCCTTCGATTTTTAATGAGCTTGAAGTGAAAAGTGCTCAGATGGACCTTTTCTGTTAAGGAGTCTGAAAAGGAACGAAAGGGACTACTCTGGAAATCTAGACAGAGGGATTACCAAACCAATCGCAAAACTGCAGAATACTTTTTACGGTACGACAGTCAATCTTCCCGAATGCTCTGTTCAGTGCATTGCGATCGATAGGGCGGCAGACACAGCTTCTTATGGATAAAGGATTAAGCCTATTGTGGTCTTCCAAAATATACTCAACGGTACGTGGGAGCACAAGTTCGTACTGGCACTTATCATCTCAAAGTGGAGGAATCACCCAACCAATAGTGAAAACAACAGTTACCATGCTTTACAACGCCGGAACACGTCTCTAGCCTAGACTTCTACATGTTGCGCGTTAGGTTCCAAAGCGTTTTTAGATTCATTAAATTTATTTTATAGTTGATCTTGCTTAAGAAATTTGCCTTTCAGGTTCACCACGTGATGTAGATGTACAATTCCTAAAATGAAATCTAAAATGATAAGTAGTCGTTTAGTCTTCTTTTTGCAAATGAAAATCCTAGCTACTAAGGAAAGAGAGATGGCGTTCTTTCGACAAAGAGCAAAGAGCACACACTATATGCACTGTCCTAAATCAAACCAGTCAAACAGTCTAAATTCAAATGCACATGCATGTATTTGTTTTCAGCCTTCTTAATATGTAAATGATAAAAAGAAAGCTAATGCGCAAATCTGAATTATTTTTCAAAGAGACAATTACTAACAAGTTTCTTTTCAAGACAAAATGAGGACAATAACAACACTTTGCGATTTGGAATTGAAAACTTGCTTTCGACACTAGAAAAACTACTAATTCAGATCGAATACAAGAGTAACAGTGTAATCGACTATCAAGAACAATCAGATTTTCTTCTATGACTGAAAACGACACTTGCGACACTTTCAAATCAAGAAACGACAGTACAATTACGCTACTTCTTTGTAAGGGAGAACTGAAAATGACTCAAAATACATAAAAACATTTGCAGTTCTTTGCACAATGGAGGTGGAATAACAGCAAGGAAAGGGGTTTCAAACAGAGGTGTACTGACTACGGGCAGCAAAATTCCTGAATAGATATGAAAATAGTGAACACAGAAACCAAAATTTAGGAACAAGGCCTTGTCTGATCAGTGCACCTGTAACACAGTGAAACTGACTTGCAGTGAACCTACTACACTCGGGAAGTGCAATGCATTTGAGGTTCACAGAACAAACAGTGCGCTGGACCAGGGACGAGACTTTGATTGGGTTCCGGGTCATAGTTTGCAGTTCAGTTCAGAGATTTAGGCTAAGCAAGTGGTAATCAGTAAATCAATCACAGGGGTAGATCTAAAGAGGTTACTAGAGCCACCACAAGGGCAATTAGAGAGCTTGTAAATCAAATGTTTAATTCATAAACAAAACCCAGAGATTGACTGAAGCAGCATTGATCTACTTTGCATTCATAAAACAAATGCAGTTCGAAGGCTAGTTGGCTTGGCTTCAGGCTCCGTCTGTAAGTTTATAAAGTAAACAAATGCAGATAAACAAACAATCTATTCGCTCCCCAGTGGAGTCGCCATTTTGTTACCGGGAAAAGTGTCTATGCAGAACTGCTAATCCCACTAAGGCTAGTGGCTACCTTAGAAACAAACAAACTAAAACCACTCTAATTTTCCTTTATGAGAAATAGATGAGAGAAGAATAAAGGAGACCAACCTCTGTCTTGCGCTTGGTTCCTTGTTTGGTTCCTCTCCCTTCTGATAGTCCTTTGCTACTTGCTTTCTTGTATACCCAGCTTCAAAGAGCACCTGGAGAATCAAAGCAGCATAACACTATACGAGAACATAGATCTATTATCATAAACAATATAGGATCAGATGTAAATTGACCATACAAATGCATAAAATATAAATCATACAAGAGTATGGAGGAAAACTTGAATAGCTTTATTGATAATCAAGAAAGAGGCAAGAGAATTACAACCAATTGTTCTGACCCAGCATCATCCTCTCAGCAAGAAGCCCTTCTTCACCTCTTGAAAAGCTTAGATCACCCAACACTATGATATTGCACCAAGAAACCAACAACACTTCCTTACAAGATACAAAATTCCAGCCTCTAACCTTTGGATCTCTGAGATGAGAGATCTATATATAGATATTTGCAGAGGTTTGAGTCAGCTCTGGGTTTTTGATTAGTGTCTTCTCTCTGATAGTTCTTGATTCCACTTGGAGATTGATGATCTCTTACTCATCCCTGGGCAAATTCAGAGAGACAAGTGTCCTGGGGAAGTTTCTAGAAGATTCCAAGATCATCCACTTAGAAAACTGCTTCCGCCATTTGTCTACTCTCGTCCATCGCACCCCATAGAAGGGCTTTTCAACATGCATCGCACTTCCCGAGTGCATTTAGGTGGGATGCATCGCACCCTGGCCATGGAGCAAGTGAAATGATCCAGTTTTGACCAGTTCTGAGTAGTTTTTCATGGAGAACTTCTGGGAGATGATGTAATCAGCTAACCTTGTTCTCTTAGGGGTTGGAACAACACCTTTAGGGACTTAGGAGCCCTTGGTTTATGGACATTTATGATTGGGGTTACAGTGCCCAAAAATGTCTATAACATGCACATTCAGCCTTGGATCGACGAGGCCTTCATCATCACAGCAACAATTGAAGGCAAGCTCACGTAGATGTAGGGGGCATAGGAATAGATCCAGGGAAGCAGTTCTGACACGACGGTCTCAGAACAATGTGTACAGGAGATTCAGTAGGCAGTCGCTTAGTGCACTACCGACCTTGCAGCTGTTCGAGTACAATTGGAGGGTCTCCGCGTGAAGATCTTTGCACCGATCGAGTAACTCGAGGGCAAGTCTCGATGTTTCTGTTGGGGGCCTGTTGGGCATGGAATCCCCCCAAGGCATGTTTTGGGGCTTAAAGCCCATGTTTTGACTAAGTCCATTGTAAAGACTCCGCAATTTCTGGCTACGGAGCGCGAAGTAATCATAGAGTCATGGGGTTGTCTGCCCTTGTTTTTGTAATGAAATGTCGGTTTGAAATATCTACCCATGATCCGTGGACCATGGGATTGTATAAATAGAGTGAGGCTCTAAGAGTAAGAGAGACACCTATCTAAGCAAAGCCAATGGAATAGAAGGAATGGAAGCATTGAGTCGAAGTATAAGTCATGTCCTTGGGTTGTAGAGTTAGAGAAGGCTCTGCAACTAAGTGCGCAGAGGCGTAGTAGTCCGCAGCTGAGTGTGCAGGGCAGGTCGAGTTTGTAACCATTGGAAGCATTAATAAAGAGAAGCTTTACCATATTTATGTGTATCTTTTCCTGTTTTATGTATTATTCGATATGAATTGTAAGTTTATTTTTTATTTACTGCACGAACTCATATGAATGGTCTGAATAATTAAATATAACATAAGGCATCCATTTACGTGAAGATAGCTAACTGGTATAAGAAGATAAGAAAGATCTTGGGTGTGACTTAGGGAAACAGTGTAGATCACTACTCTAGCAGCATGAAAGTCCCACAACCCCTGGTTAGGGTTGCGCAAAGGAAAATATATCAGGGCACCAATGACAAGGAAGTGCACAAAGGGACTCATAGTTGGACCAAATCAGCCCCTCAGATATCGAAAGGGTGCGGAAACCTGGTTCCAGCACCCCCCCCATACTACTTCAGGTGAGACCTTAGTCCATGCTCCATGGACTGTTACTGAAAGGGCTAGTAGTATAGGGATTTGTTTGGCTAATTAACTTGGAACCTGGGTTAGGCCCCAATAAGCCAACAGATGCTGACACTTAGCATGTTATGTTTCACTATTTTTGGCGCACTTGATCGAAATCTGATTGGTGGTTGGGTTTGTAAGGGGACCAATGGTGGGATGCCATGTGGCCTAATCATAGGCTGCCACGTGGTACCCTTGGGTAAACCAAAATTTTGTATGGCCGAAGAAGCCTACATCGAGTTCGACCGTAAAACCTATGGTCTAGAAGCAAGGCACCTTACCACCATGCCATCGGGTTTTACTTAATAGTTATGGTGGCATGTTTTCATTTAACATATAACTGAATTTATATTAGGGGATGTGGTCGGGGCTAAGCCCTGGCGCCCCGTTACCCCGTGCCCACGTTACCATGGGCAGGGGAGACAAGGGCTTATGCTTAGACCTGGTGCATGGTTCCAACAACCGCACAGGACCACAAGAATATATAAATAGAGTGTTGAATAGTTGGGGTGGAGGAATGGGAGCAGCCCACGCTCACCAAAACCGATGGAACCACATGGCTTCATAGCAGAGAGCTAGGCGAAACATTCTAAGGAAGATGTCTAGCCCTAGGGTCAGATAGACGCGACAGGATTGAGGCCCAAGTACTTAAGCACCAGGAGAGTAGGGGTTTGGCGGTAGCTCCAGGTCTAGGTCATATGACTTATGCATAGAAACTTGGTCGAGCGCTAACAGGCAAGGGCACAAAGGCTAGGGACTAGCCCAAGTCATATGCAACCCCAACATAAATGCACTCTAAATTTTAATGTGCTCGGTGAAGGTTTGCAACGGACATCAAGGCTAAGCCCCAACCCAGTCCATATGGCCTTTAACATGACCTCATGCCAATAGTTAAGGGCTTTGATAGTTAGGGCATGCTATTGGACCAACTCTCGACCCCGTGGAGCATCGAATGACCACGTGGCGAGACTTAAGGGGTTACCCGACGGGGGTGGGAGATAAGGCCCAGCCCTCGGCCCTATGTGGCCCATGTGGCCTTGTTTTTCAGATTAAGGGGTTTGAGGCTGAATTAACTATCCAACAAAATGCACCGTTGGGTAGCAAAATTGTCACTCCATTAGCGATTTTCAAGATAGATTTGTAGGACTAATAGATAGAAGGTCAAATTTGTAATATGATTAATAATTAAGCTCATGGGAGAGCTTAGGAGCTCATATATTTTTGGTTTTTTGACGCAATTGAGCTCAGAAACAATGCACTTAGGGATTTTTGGATGTTCTAAATCCATTGGTAACCTCTAATTTCTGATTTGAGCAGTTTTTGGATGTTATAAATCCATTAGTAACCTCTAATTTATGATTTGATAACATCTATAGAGTCTTTTTGTAGGTTTGAGAATAAAGGTGTATGTAATAGTCAGGGTTTGTAAGCAGTTATGGAAGCTATTTGGGCATGGAGAAAATCTTGTAGGGGTATTCTCACTTCCAAAAGTCTATTATAACATCTGTAACTAGTAGGGTTCAATTCAGGTTGAACTCCTCTTAACATGAAGTTTTTTTTATGTGTTTCACTATGAAATTTAAGTGTTCACATGCTCTTTATAGTTCATTTCAGTTGGAGTATGTCATCTTTTTAGGATATGCTTTGAGTTGTTATTTTTTTTTAGAGTTCTTTGTAGGAGAACATTACTGTGTAGTAGCAATAGCCACATGTTTACTTGCAGAAAACATTTATGTACTTCATTTGATACTGAATATATGAGTTGTCTACTCATGTTGATAGGCCCGAAGATGTAGCCTAGGAGGGGTAAACTCCGTCAAAAAACCTTTTGTTATGCTCTTCTTTATGCTTGCATGGATTATGTGTTGTTATGTTCACTATGTTAAGTTACATATGAAGACTAATTCATGATTGAAGAGACATTAGAAAAACCTATTGTTTCAAGACCCATTTTTAAACTTGCAACGCATTGACATGATCCTAATTTTTGTTTTTTTTGTTTTTATTTTGGTAAAGAGGAAGAAATCACCTAATCAAATTGTAGATCATCTATGGAATACTAATCTTCCATAAACCTTTTTACATCAATCCCAAACTGATATTTCAATATAAGGCACGTATCTATGCAAAAGACTTAAGACAATTATCTTTGCAAAACCCTTCATTCAATGTGTGGTCCAAGTACTTATAAGTCATACAAATTCTGGACCAATCTTAGTGCACAAGCTCAAAACCTAAAACTACAAGTGTTCTCATTTATATAGGTAGATCCCTACAAAAGAAACTTCAATAAACAAATGGTATTTGTGGATAATTTTTTAGGGAACCTTTTCCAATACTACGGGGGTTCCACAAACACAAGAAGAATCTCCTCATTAACTATGTGCATTGAATAGATCGAATGAGAAAAATAATGAATGTATGATGTTCATAAGTCTAAAGTGAGCTCTGGAAAGAACATGATGTGCATAAACACAAATGTTCCTTTAATGATTAAAGTATGGTGCACATAAAAAGATCCTCCAATGGTTAGAATGTGGTTTGCATGAAAAACTATGAACCCTCAGTGATATGGAACCTCCAAGAATTAAAAATTATGCAATAGATATAGGTCAAAAGGTAAGTAAAAACTTATTGTCTATGTGCATACCTAGGAAAATACTACCTTTTGATTCTCTACATAACAAATTATGCTCAAATATCACATCAATAAAATTCTTACACATTGACGAAATGAGACCATACCACTACCACTGATATATGGTCCACATAAGACAAGATATAATAAGAAATACTTACCAAAACATCATATTTATGAACCTTTAGGTCGCTCAAATATTAGTAAACCCTTACACACTGCTAAAATTACATCTTCTAGAACATAACTCATAAATAAAATGAACACTCTAGTTGATCGAACTCACCTATTTATAACTTTTTTTCCTTAAAATTACCATGGGAAAATCCACAGATTTTGTTGACGGTAATGTTGACAGTATGAAATAGATGTTAGACATTCTCACACACATTTTTTTCCCAAGGTTTTTAAATTTCTTCACCTATAGGAATTATAGTGAGGATAACACTCCTTCCTAGAGAAGATCATTGCATGTCTAGCTTCAGGTTCTAGTGAAATGAAAATGTCTTTGCATTGTTCTAGCTCTTTCTAAGTGACAATAGGAAAAGTTGAGGAAGCTCTGACATCCTGTTCCTAGAACTCTACCATACTACTTCATCACTTCACTAGGGAATATCCAAAACATGTCCAACCTCTTGCAACTACTTTGAAACCAAAAATATATCATCATAACTCATCACCTAGCCAGGAACATCAACTCTTCTAACAACCACCTAGAGTGTGATAAATCATGATCTAAGTTGACATAAAGGCCAAAAAACTAGTCATAATGCCAACAAGGCTTACAAATAGAAGAATCATGATGATGTAGATGGGAGTAAATAAGATAGATATGATAATAAGGAATAGCGCATTTCAAATAAGTTACCTATAAATCAAGAAAAGAAACCAAAAATAGAGATGTAAGGGGAATTCCAGAAAATTAGGGGCCCAACATATTATGGAGAATCAGAGGAAGTAACAGAGGCATGGTTGCTTAATATTAATTGATATTTTGATGTTTATGATTAGCATAGTAATTCGAAGGATAAATTAGCTACATATCAACTATATCGAAAAGATCCCTTATGTTTGGAAGAAGTCAAAATTGTATACAAATTGAAATATAAGAATATTAAGTGGGAAGAATTTCAGAAAACTTTGAAGGAAAAATACTTAACTTAAGGACATTATAATGATAAGGAAATATAATTTCATGAATTAAAACTCATCCAAAAGGCCATGGATGAATTGGTGATGAAATTTACTCACCTTTTGATATATGTTCCTTATATATAAGAAGAGAAAGAAAAGGTACAATCTTTCATCAACTTCCTTCCTCTCTCTTTTAAAGAGAGAATTGAATACAATAACCCCAAAAGTATGGATGAGGACATTCGAAAGGTGAGGATATGCAATTATCAATAGGCTTAAAAAAGAAATGAAAATGAAATATTTTGGCCCAATAAATAGAAATATAGGTATGCAAATGGAGGAAAAGGAATAAAATTTATTTCTTTTAAAAAAATTATTGAAGAAAAATAGAGACAAAATTTTAGTAGAAACATTAATATAACACAAAAGACTCAAATTAGATATAGACAGATAGATTTGAACAATAAAGGTTTCAATCAGAAAGAAAGAGAATTGTTAAAGTGCTAGTGATGTGGGGAGCCTCACCTTCTAAGCAACTGCCTTCTAATGCAAAATCTATTAATAATTTGCAAAATATTCAAGAGGCTTCAAAAGTAAACGATGTAGCCAAGAGCATCCCCTAGATTAATGCAACGTTGGAGGTACATCATGTTGATCATCAATCCACTGTGGAGGATATATAAGGTAGAATTTTGAACCAACTTATGTTTGTTTTGAGAGAACCTGGTGTTAGTTTAAGTTAAATTAGTCCCCATAAAGCATAGAAATTTAACTTTAACTATGAAAGATAAAAAAACGCTTGGCTAGTCCAGTTGCCTACCAACGAAAAGAGGAGAGTTACTAATTGGGGGAAGACATGTCCTATTGATATAAATGGGAAGAAAACCATTATGAACCTAAAAATCTTACCATTGGGTTCTTATGATCTACTGGTGGGGATGGATTGGCTGGAAGGACATAAAACAATCATTAACAATTTAGATAAAATTATTACGTATAGCATAAATTATGGAGAAATAAATATCATAAGAGATATACCCAAACCCATTTATGCTTGAATGATATCAACCTTACAATTAAAAGGGTGAGCTAGGAAATGGTGCAAGTTGTTTTCTATTCAATTAGAGTACTATTAGCAAGAAACATAAAACAAATCTTAGATTATTAACAGATGATTCTGGAGTACAAAAATGTGCTTCCAAATGGGATTCTCGGACTACAACCTAAGAGATATATTGATTTTTCTATCGAGTTGTTATTGAGAGTTTCACTAGTGTCTAAAGCACCTTACATAATGAGTGTGCTAGAATTAATGGAGTTAAAAATGCAGCTTCAAGGATTGTTAAATAAAGGGTATATCAGACTAAGTGTTTGGCCATGAGGAGAACCAATTTTATTTGTTAGAAATAAGGATGGTACATTCATATTATGCATTGATTACAGGAACTTGAATAAATTAACAATTAAGAATAAATATCCACTACCTAGAATCAATGATTTATTTGACCAAGTGAGGGGAGCAACTATTTTTTCTAAAATAGGATTAAGGTATGAATACCATTAGTTAGGGATTAAAGAGGGATATATTCCTAAAACAATTTTTAGAACTATATATGTACACTATGAATTTATGATACTTCTCTTTCGAGTTAGGAATGCACCAACTACTTTTATGTGTTTGATGAATAATATTTTTAGTAAGAATTTGGATAAATTTGTGTTAATATTTATCCATGATATTTTGGTCTATTCTAAAACATTGAAGGATCATAAACAACACCAGAAAATAGTGTTGTAAACACTCCAATATCATTAGGCATACACTAAGTTTATTAAATGTGAATTTTACCAAGATAAAATTTAGTCCTTGGGACATGAATTTCTAAGGATGGGAAAACAATACATCCTAAAAAATGTAAAATCCTTTCTTATCTAGCCATTTCCTAAGGATCTAGAAGATATTGGATTATTTATGGTTATCACATGATATTATAGTAGATTTGAGGGGAATTATCTCAATTGTCATACCCCATAACCTCCTTGTAGAAAAATGGGGATAAATTTGAATGGAAATAAAAATGTCAAGAGAGTTTTGAGTAGTTGAGGCATCTGCTCACAATCACAATTATGCTTAAAATAGAAAATATTGAAAAAAAAATTGCAGTTTGTAACTCGCTTATTCGACGGCTTAGGAGTATTAATAGAGGAAGATAATGTGGTGGTGATCCAAGATCTTTTACTTATATATGCATCAAAATTACATGAAACCGATCTTATTAACCATGGAACTTAAAAGCACATAAAACAACGCATAAATAAGAAGATAAGCATGAAACCATGACACAAATATTTGATTACGGATTTCATCCAATTTGGACTATGTCTTTGGGTCCTGCTCAATAGTGGGGAGGCCTCCTTTCATTAAGTGTCATAAAAAGAGATAAAATTACAAGAAACATTCATTTACAATCCTTATACCTCCAACCTAGAAGATGGATGAATAATGGAGGTCACAGATTTAGAAACAGACAATACCACCTGAATCCTGGCGAACAATCATCCAAAAATGTCTATTTGAACACCCAACTTGGAAAATCAGGTTTTCCGCACCCCCCCGAAACCTCCCTGCTACTCAAGGAGAGGTCCCGGCCTGTTTCCAGGTTAGGCTACTATTGTACACACTGATCTTCTGAATTATAGTGTCAGTCTCCCCTTTTTCCGATGCCGATAGTCCTTTATATAAGCTGGCAGCTAACTCCTCAATCCCTGGGAAATTCTCAACAAACGACAAGTATAGCAGGCGGGTTCATTTCAATACACAGAGATTCTTAGTCCTGGAATAGTACAACCCTGTTAAACATAGTAAAAATACCAAAAAAAAGTTCCACAGACTATTTCCTGCTTATCTTCTTAACTGCTCATTAATTCCCTAAAATGGTGGCTTAAACATAGAGAATCGATGCTTAACTCCTTATACTAACTGCTTCAACCAACGCAACAATGCTATGAAAGGAGAACCATAATTCATCAGCACCGATACACCATATCGTAAATCGTAAATAGGCAGAACTTGCAGATATTACGATCTATGTATGGGGCGTGTGCAATATGTGATTGCGATATCGCAATTGCAATCTTGACCGTCAGGGACTGATTTTGTACTGCCTCCCCTTTGTGATGTGTGCTTGTGATCATCGCATCATAACCCTGGCTTCCAGGGGTTGTTTCGTAAAAACTTGATCCACTTCTATTCCGCGATATGCGATATCGCAATCGCAACTTGGATCGTGCTGGGGATGATTCATGAACACTTGCCTTTCATGATTGTGATATGTGATTATCGCATCGCAACTTTTCTTTCCTAGGGCCGATTTGAAACCACTGACCTCTACCTTCTGCAATGACGGAAATGTAGGACCAATGGCGGCATAGCATTTAACACTTCCCCATTCGCTGGGAGTTCTCCCACGTCATCTTCTCCTGCCACCTGTCCATGTCAAACATGATCTTTGACTTTCTCTAACTTCTTCATATGAGCTCGAATTTGAGTGTCATTCACATCATTGGAATCAGGATGATGAGCACTTCGATCCGATGCTAATTTTATCCAGATTCTGCCACTTTGAGTTTTGAGCCTTTTTACCATGCCACTGGTACTTTTTAGAGATCCACCTAGATCAATCCTCCTCACTAAGAGCTTTTGGACTGCCAAAAGCCCTTTCAGTCAATTGGCAAGTGAGGAAATTTCTCCCTCACATTTTCTTTCTCCATCCACCAAGCTTTACTCGGATGCATTCCTTTGAAGCCCACATGAATGTATTCCACTAAAATTATTAACACATCCATCACACTGCCTTTGTCCTCACCAAACCACACTTTCAACCACCTACACACAAACTGGTACATCCTTTTTAATCATATATAAACCATACATGACTCAAACAACCCCTCACTTTCCAAGAGTTTATAGCACACACTCTTTGGCCAAGGATTCCATAATAAAAACCAATACCTCAAATACTCATAATAAAAGGCCACAAACATCATCATCGAGTTTTAACCGATGGGAAATGCGTCATCACTTTTACCTTTATTCGCAATGCATGACATACAAATGGTGGCCATAACAAACTACTACATCTAGAAAAACCATATTTGACTTAATAAATAATACCACCAATAATGTGGTGGGTTCGTTTGTTGAAAATTTTCACCCATTGGCTTCTTTATTGATTCTTTCTCGGCATGGAGAATATGACACGTGGCTCCCTGGTGTCCCACCTCATTCCAGTGACTACAATGATTCTTTCTCCTCCAAACTTTCTAGGTCATCTTGGAGTGCTTTCCCCTGATGTGCCTCTGATAAGTGTTCATGGATCCCTCATTGTCACTGGAATGTGATGAGGTGCCCTCATCATCTGTCATTGGTGGGTCACTGGCTATTTTGGAGCATTCCCCAACTTCCTTCCTAACATACCCTAGTCCTACATGACGAGGAAATTCCTCCACTCTAATGGGCTTTACGATGCCAAGTCCATTAATTCCAAGGCCCTTCCCCTAATACCCCATTTTCTTCAATAGTTTAGATCTGATACCTGTAGTATGTTTTTCAAAAGCAACAAAATCATCATCAGGAAAGGTACATGAAATCGAAGAGTCACTTTTTACCTCAAGGTGATTATGCTGCAACTTTTCTAACACCTTGTCCTTAACCTACAACTTGAATATCAACCTTTTTTTCTCCTTCTTTTCTTCTTGTAGGAGTCTCCTTAGCTCAACATTCTCTTCTTTAATGCTTTGGTTGATCCCCTCATGTTCCTACATTCACGTCGCATTGGGTGTCCTTTTCATCTTGGGTGTGATATCTATTGAAACTTTTGTTTCATTGCCTGAATCAGAACCCAAATCGATAGGTCCATCTACTATGATCCCAAAAGCCACAATCTTCCATTCGTCACCAGAATCTGACCCCAGGTCAATTGGTCTACCTCGTACAAATCTTGTAGTTGTGACCTTCTCATCTTCCTCTGATTCAGACTCGTGATCTTGTTGCATGGTGGGAGTTGTCTTCTACCTCTCCTTCATGTCATTCTTCTTAGGTCTTAGCTCAGGGTGCAGTTTCCACCAATTATCTTCTTCATGTCCCTCTTTCTCACAATGTGTACAAGAGGGATTTTCCCCTCTTCTCTTGGTTGTTGTGGCTCTTTTTGGGTGTTCATTTTGTTCATGCATCCCCCTACTCTCAAGATGCATGGCCTTCACACTGGCCTCATAGATAGTATCCAACTCGAACAATAATAATGAATTCATTATGTAACTATGTAAGCAACCAATATACTTAGTTACAATCTCTGGTGAATCTATTGGAATGCTCAAATTCAATGCTTGTTTCCTAGATTCTTCGATGAAGTTTTGCACATTTTGACCCTTGCTTTGAATTTGGTGTTTCCATTCCATTAATGATTTTTGTTTATATCGTTGAGGGTAAAAATGATTCTTCAATGTAGAAAAAAATTTGACCATGAAGAAAGAAGGTTACCCACAATTTTACGGCCTTGAAAATTTCTCTCCCACCAAACGAGAGTGGTGCCACTCAGTCGAGGGGATGCAAACTGCATCTTTGCCTCATCTTCTTCAGTCTGTTTAATCTGGCAATAGACCTCAATCTTCCTAATCCAATTGTTGAGCTTTTCTACATTACATTCTCCAGTATACATAGGCAAGTCAAACTTTACATTTAGCTTAAGGAAAGGTTTCTTATATGAATGTCTGGAATTGTGATTAGAGTGATCAGAACTATCACTTGAAGAAGGAGAGGGAGAAGGTTATTCTCCACCACCTTCATGATTATCTAATCCATTGTCATCGGCATCTTTCCTCTTGTGCCCAAGTGCCTTCTCATACTCTGAAAACAACTTGTCCACTTTCTATAACATATTGTAGAATACCTTGTTGAAATTTCATTCCCTTTCCCAACAAGCTTCTTCATTTGCCATGTTTCTTCTTCGTTGTGTGCAGCGTGCTTCAAGATCAATGGACTTAAGCATTCCTTCACCTTTTCACAAGTTGTTCCCACTTAGCATATACTCATGCAATTCACATCAACAAAGACCTGCTCTGATACCAAACTTGATCCAAGATCTTTTGCTTATACATGCATCAGAATTATATGAAATGGAGCTTATTAACCATGGAACTTAAAATCACATAAAAAATGTGAAAACAACAAGATAACCATGAAACCATGACACAAAGATTTGATTATGGAGTTCGTCAAATTTGGACAACATCTCGGGGCCTACTCAATAGTGGGGAGGCCTCCTTTCATTAAGTGGCATAAAAAGAGATAAAAGTACAAGAAACACTTATTTAATATCCTTATACCTCCAAGCATGAATATGGATGAAGAATGGAGAGCCTAAGTTTAGAAACAAAATATACCAGCTGAATCCTAATGAAAAATCGTGCAAAAACACTTATCTGAACACCCAATTCGGATAATCGGGCTTTCTGCACCCCCTTAGAACCTCCCTGCTGCTCAAGGCGAGGTCTCGGTCTATTGCGAGGTTAGGTTACTAATGTACACACTAATATTCTGAATTATTGTGTTGGTCTCCCCTTTTCCCAATGCTGATAGTCCTTTATATAATTCTGAATTATTGTGTTGGTCTCCCCTTTTCCCAATGCCGATAGTCCTTTATATAAGCTGACAACTAACTCCTCACTCCCCGACTAGTTCTCAACAAACAACAAGTATAGCAGGTAGGTTCGCTTTAATACATAGAGATTCTTGGTCCCAAAATATTGCGCAGGTATAGCCCTATTAAACATAGTAAAAATACCAAAAAATAGCTCGACAGATGATTTCCTACTTATCTTCTTAACTGCTCATTAATTCCCTAAACCGGCAGCTGAAACACAGAGAATTGATGCTTAACTCCTTAAACCAGTGGCTTTAACAGACCCGACAGTGTTATGAATGGAGAACCATAATTCATCAATGTCGATACACCATATCACAAATCACAAATTGATGAAATGTGCAGATATTACGGTCTATGCACGCAACATGTGTGATATGCGATTGCGATATCGCAATCACAATCCTGACCACCGAGGGCCGATTTTTTACTACCTCCCCTTTGTGATGTGTGATTACAATCATTGCATTGAAACCTTGATTGTCGGGGTCTGATTCGTAAACACTTTATCCACGCCCGATCCACAATATGAGATATTGGAATCACAACTTCAATCTTGCCGGGGCCAATTCATGAACACTTGCCTTTTGCGATATCAATATGAAATTATCGCATCACAACTTTTCTTTCCTAGGGCTGATTTGAAACTGATGACCTCTTCTTTCTGTGATGAGAAAAATGCGAGACCAATGGTGTCCTACCATTTTTCACTTTCCCATTCACTAGGAGTTCTGTCACATCATCTTATCCAACCACATGTCCAAGTGAAACATGATCTTTGAATTGCTCTAACTTCTTCATATGAGCTTGGATTCAAGTGTTGTTTGCATGATTGGAATCAGGATGATGAGAATTTCGATGTGATGCTAAGATAATCTAGATTCTATCACTTTGAGTTTCGAGCCTTTTTACCATGCCACTGGTACTTTTTAGATATCCACCTGGATCAGGTAGCTTACAAATCTAAAAAATTAAAGGACCATGAAAGGATTTACATAGTCCATGACTTGGAATTAGCTACAAAAATCCATTCACTTAAGATGTGGTGGCATTACATAATTGCTAAGAAAGTTACCCTAATCATTGATCATCTTAATTTAAAATAATTTTGCAATTAGCCTAACATGAATGCCAAACAAGTCATGTGGATGGAATTTTCGAGTGAACATGACTTTGAAATTAAGCATATAAAATGAAAGGAAAATAAAGTGGTTGTCTTGCTAAGTCGAAGTTTGAAGAAAATCAGTGAGGTAACAATCAGTAGGACTGAAACATATTTTATAGAACAAATCAAGACAACAAATTTGGGAGATAAAATTTAGAATCATATTTGAGAAAAGTTGAAAGATAAAATTAATTATGAATAAAATACATAATAAGAAATTAATCATAAGTACTTGATAGCATTTACGAACACAATTTATGTCACTTGTGTTCCTATGCTGAAATAGTTAATTCCTAAAGAACAACATAAATGACCTTTTTTGGTTCACCCAAGTGATTAAAAAATCATCTCATCACTTTGAAAAGAATTCCTTTGGTTGGGAATGAAAAATGTATTTGCGAATTTGGAGAAAATATAAGAATATCAAAAAGTAAAGGGAAAAAATTAGTATCCAGCAGGATTTTTGAACCCTTTTCCTTTGCTAGAATGGAAGTTGGAGGTAATTTCACTATATTTTATTACTAGTTTACCTAGAAGTAGATGAGAACATGGCTTGATTATATTTTTTGTAGATAAATTTTCAAAGGTTACTTATTTTATACATGTTCAAAATACTTACAAAGTTATTGAGGTAACATAAATTTTCATAAAGGGAACTATTAGATTACATGGAATACCAAAAATTGTCATATCTAATAGGGATGCAAAATTTACTTCCAACTTTTGGAAAGAATTTTTTGTAGGAACCAACCTATATATAAACATTAACACTGCGTGTTACCCACAAATAGATGGGAAAACTGAAATGATCAATCAGGTCCTTGGAGACATGCTACACATGTAAGTAATCAATGAAGCCATTAAATTGGTGGATTATCAGTATTTAGTTGAATTTAACTATAATAATAGCTATCATACATCCCTCAAAATGAGTCATTTTGAAGTTTTGAATGGGAAAAAAATCCATACTCCCTTGAGTTAGAGTCAACTTGAAGATAGGCTTGTGTAAGGGCCAAGAATTTTGCAGGAAATGAAACAAATTGGTATGAGAATAAAATATAACCTAAAAGAAACTCAGGATAGGCATACAAGTTACAAATATATGAATAGAACACAAAATAAATCCAGGTAGGGGAACATGTATATATAAAATTACGACCGAAAAAGAATACCCTATAGTTGCGATTTTTTTCTAAGTTAGCCCCTTTATTCTATGGGCCATCAAAAATACTAGCTAAGGTAGGGCCAACGTCATACCAACTAGCATTGCCAACCCACATTAAGGTTCATAATGTATTTAATTTTTCTCTTTTGAAAAAATGACATTATAATCGAGTCATCACCCATGTTAAAGTGCAATGGGATGACTTTGGTCCTAAGAAAATCACCTCAGAGATGGTTGAAGAAATGAAAAGTTCCTTTCATATGTTGTTCTTAAGGAAATGAATGTAGAAATACACTATGATAGTGTTCCCTTTGAAGGGGATGGGAAATATAGTACCCCTAGCGAAAACAATTTTTATTTAGGCTTGCATGATTTTGAAAACTTTGAAAATGCTAAGAGGTTGAAAGTAAAGCAGACATTTTTATGAGATTCATTAGTACAAAATCACTAATTAGTTAAAAAAATGACTAAAATTTACAATGAAATGACCAATTTTTAGTCAGTGACCAATAGTGACTAATTTACAGTATTTTATAATGCAACCAAATTTAAGTCGTATTTAGCTTAATCATTAATTGGTTGTCTCAATTCTATAATCTAGTAGTTTATTTAGTCATTAATTTAGTCATTAATTCTCACAACTAATTACCAAATGGCCAACAAAATTTAGTACTACATGATCACCCAAGAAAAGCAACTAATGACCAAAGAAATATGACCAAAATGTTAGTCATGTTATACGATAGAATAAATAAGCTACTAATAGTCATATATATGCAAAATTTAGTTGTCATTTGTAATCACAAATTTACCATTTGCAGTAGTCAGTTACCATTTTTTGGTTTTTTCATGTTCATTATATAAACAAATAATTTAGTAGTTTATATTCATTTCATTTACTTTCATTAATAATCCTTATAAACAACAAATTTAGTCATTGTTTCATGGTGGGTTCAGTCCTTTCAAACTTAAGAATATATAAATGTTCCCAAAGAAGGACATATGCAGTGTTATCGATGCATTAATAATAATGTGTAGCAAAATAAAAAGGAACTTGATAAGAATATATACACCTTTTGTAAAAAATGTGATATTTTGATGTATACTTTTACTTTATTTAGATATGTAAATCAAATAAGGATTAGATGTTTAAGAAAATATGATACAATTCCAATGAAAACCAAATTATTATAGAAGCATAAATGTATGTTACTATGCTTTACATACTAAGATCAAATGGATTGAAAAGGCCTCCTGCAATACCAATGTAGAAATGATAGCACCAAACTTTAAAATTTAAAGCATTGTGGAGAAGATGCTCCCACTATCAAAAATTCTAACACTTGACTCAAACAAGTCATGTATGCAAGAATCTAATTACATAAACTTAGATGTTTGATTCAAAAAGCCTCTAGTAGAAACATTATAGAAATAATACCAACAAATTTTATAATGTATAGTAATAACGGGAAGATACTCATTTTATCTACGAAAAAGAGAAAGCATCCAATGAAAATTAACCAAGAATTTTAGTGAAATGCACACACATCCCCTTTCTACTCAAAAAAAAATATTTTTGTCCTTACAAAGAGAAAATAAATTTCTTTTACAATTGAACAAATACCGATGTGTGTTTCATACCTTTTATATGAAATATAGATTAAATAGATGATGCTAGTTATTAGGGTCTCTGCTCATCCATGAATGTACAATGCAACAATATTTTTCGTTGGTTGTATTTCTCACTCGTATTACCATTTCACACAATAAATTCTTATGAGGTGGCCACAAATCATAAGACTAACATGAAAAGTATAGTAATTTTCCAAACTTGTTACTTCAACTAGGAAAGTATCCATGGAAATTGCCTTATTAACATAAAGGCATGTGGTAAGGTTACATATCACCATACTTGCATCTAGCAATTGTTCAAACTCGCAACTTTAAATGGAATAATTTAAATGGTATCTAAATAATCACTAGATTATATTTGATAAGATACAAAAGATTCTTGTGATTGTTTACAATGAAAAGAATTGAAAGGACCGTCTTAATATGGAACATTCTTCGGAAGGTTCCTAATTACATTATTCTTAAGAGATAATTTTTTCCACATTGTCTCCACGCCATAATGTTGTATTTTATTTAATGCATTGTGCCTGAATATCTTACCTTTTGATTCTATAGTTTCCAAATCCATGCTTCGATACCTACCAGATAAAATCCACCAAGTTTTTCATGCAAGGAACAAATTTTCAGCCTTAAAGCATAGACTATAGTCCTATGAACACTACATTTAAATATATTATCACACAATTCCCTAGAATATATGACCTTGAGCCTAATTCAAAAGAAAGAGAAACATCTATCTCAATTTTTGGGTGTGACCTTTGATGGCAATATTGAAGAAATTCATGAGAACCAATCAACTTGCATGTTGTTCTATTTTTAGAATCTATTTGGATTACCAGTTTAGGCCTTCCAAAGCCAAGTTCAATATTTACACTGATATTTTCCTTTGTAGGTGCTATTTGCATCCCACATTCTTGCATGTAAGTATCCATAAATAGAAATCAGTGCCAGATCATAGCATAAATAATAAATAACCATGCAGTCAGTAAATATGTCCTTTGAAATCACAAACAAGAAGTTGAAAAGTTGGAAAATATCCTATGAAATGAACCAATTACATAATACAAGAAACCATAAAATTATTGTTGTAGTCATAAACGTCATCTAAATCACTATCTTCTTCTTCATCTCCATCTCCATAGTGTAATTTGCAATGGTCTTTAGAAATCATATTCTTCCTAATAGCTTCCAGACTTAGAATTTTTTTCCATTTCTCATTGCAATACAAACACAAAAAATCATTGGTCACTTGTGATGGTAGAGAAAAAGTAGCCAATTATAAGGATTTTCAATAATTCTGCTAAAATACGCAATGGAAACTTGAAAATGAAATATTTGTGTGTGTGTGTGTTCTTCTAAAATACCTTGAGGCCAAGATAACTTAGTAGATATTTCAAATATTTAGCAATATGAATAAAAAATTCACGCATCTTATGCATATGCTCTACACAACTCCCAATGGACCCATTTGACTAGAAATCACATAAGGAGTAGCAGTTGGCACCCCACTTTAACTTCTTTGCTATCGACTCAAAATTAACTCCAATATTTCCTAAACTTGATTCATTAACATCCAAATTACTCATACATTCTAATGCTACAGTAACCATGCCATAGGTTTTGACCTCCTCCCATTCTTCAATTCCTTTAGATTCTTCCAATTTATCTCTATTCAAAGAAAAAAAGAAATTCTAACAAGAGATGACCTATTTGCATAATGTTCTGGTATTGTATTTATGACAGTAATGCCAGAACTTCAAGAATTGAAGCACATATAATTTTAGCCTTTGAATTAAGATTTTGAACATATGCCTTGAAACTTTTGTATTCTTTTCCACAAAGTGAGCAACTATACAACATCGGGTTTCTTTCAAGCCTCTTTTGATCCTTAACTAATTCTTGTTGCCTTTCCTGAAACAAGAGTTGGAGGTAGTTTTAGTCCCTATCAGGAAGGTCAAGAGATGGATAATACATAAGCCTGATATGGATAATAAATAAGCCTAGAGATACATAAGACGATAATGATGTAGAGCTTCTAGTGTGAAAATAATATCACACCAAAATCAATACCAAACACATGCAATCAAATACACACTTTCTCAAAAATAGATCATCAAGCCATGGGTCCAGTACACGCACCTCCTGTAACGATGATATATTTTTTCTTTCTAAAAAAGCCTCATTCCCATTATATTTTCTTATGGTTGTTTCTCCAACAAATAGATTCAAGAGAGCATCGTCATCTTCAAATCTGAAAAATAGAATGTAACAACTTCTCGAAGGATCAAATAAAAAAATGTCAGCATCACAAATGTGATGTACAAAAAGGAAAAGACAGAAAAAGCACTTTCACCTTAAGGTAGTAATGAAAATCATAGAATTTATTCATCTATTATTTCACAGAAGTAGCATATGAAATGAAATGAAATGAAAAGGGTAGTTAAGAAAAAGCATAGTATTAAGTCACCTATTAGTTTACAGAAGACAACTTATAAAAGCAATGAAAAGCTGCAGTATATATAGAAATCTGCAAAATGGATTTTCAAGACCTAAACCAATTTGATGCAAAAATGATTCAAGCCATCTGCTTTTAAACAAAGAATTTTTTGTGGAAGAAAAAAAAAAGTAATCTCTTTAGAGATTTTTGTTAATGTATATATTGCTTCATTTATTAGGTTATTTAGCACAATGAAAACAAACTTATGCTATTTCTAGTGAGGTTAATGCATTTACTACAATCCTATAATATACTAAACCTAGCCAATGACTCACTCTTGATGCTACTTAACCAAGGATGCTAGATACCACCACCAAAAGTTTCAAAATTTATACTCCCATTAAGGAAGGAAAGTGAAAGCTAGAGAAATGATAGGATAACATTGTAGAAAAAAATAAGTTTACTAATAACATGCATTCGTACCTCTATTATTTGATTATTAGTAGTTATATGTACATTTAGTTGCTTTAATTGACCTATCTTTAACATTTATTGTAAATTTTCTCCTTAAAAATTGAGATATATCACAATGTGATTTTATATCAATTCCATTTCCATATGCCAGAAATAAGTAAATGTGATAAATCCCACAAGGCCTAGTTATATTTGAGAAGCATCAAGGGGGATAGGTAAAGCAGGTTCATAGGAATGGTATTGGCTACCAATAATCTGAGTCATTAATTCAACACTTGCAATGCTCGGATAAATTTCAACAGGTGGATACTGAGGTTCCAATTGTACTACTGGATCTTGCTTGGACGGATCAAATTGAGAAACCTCATTCATTGTGATTGAATTTGTAATGTCAATACTAGAAGAAAAGTTCTGATCTTCAATGGGAGATGTTTGTTTATGGTGTCAACTTGGAGACTCAATGATTGGGTCTAACGTCCTGTAGAAATTCCCCATTATTAACATTTTTAGTTTATTTTAATAAAGATGAATTATAATGGTTCATTTTAATAGAATCAACACTATCACAAAAAAAGTATTAACCTTGAGGAAGGTTCTTTATTTGAATACTATATGTCTAGGATGTCTCAGAAAGTGGAGTGTAACTCTAATCGCTACCACCCTTTCCAATATTATGCTTAAAATATTTCCAAATAATTCTTCAAAGCTTCCAAAACTGAGCCCTATAAAAGCAACTTCAAGAAATTGAATATTATTTGGAATGATTAGATTTTCATCATTTCAAGCATTTAGTTGTTCAAGTTCTTCCTGCAAATTGGTAGCTCCATCATCCACATTCACAACATTGGGTGGCGAAAGGGATGGTGCACTTATCTCGACAACACCTCCACTACCTATGCTACTATTAATTAGACGAGGGTTTTATTGTTAATTACATGAGGGTTCTATTGAGGATGCTAGAATTTCATCAACTAAGGGGGTCTCCCCAGTATGAAGTACCAACTAGACCTCACACCATTTGGAGTAGGAGCCCCAACCAGGAAATAAGGGTTGTTTCCATTATCCTTAGGAATTTTCCTTGGCTACAATTATTAGCATAAGATATTATACAAACAATATTTGTAACAAGCAAGTGAGTTGACACTGTGGGGCATAGAATTGCAATTGACATGAGGTTCTTTCACAAAAGTGAGAAGGAAGAGTGCACCCGTAGAAGAAAATTAATAGTTCTATCCTAAAAGAGACACATAAGAGCATGGAAAGAATCTTTAGTTAACCTGTAAAGTAGTTCAAAAGATAACAATGATCATGAAATCAAGTAACAATTGACATTCAACACGATGCATACTAAAGCCAACACAATAGTTAATTTTCATTAGTATGCATTAACATAAACTGTTAAAATTGGCAACTAGGGACAAACTCCATGTGGGGCATATTATTTATGGCAGCTGATATTTTTATTGGATCCCTCTGATTGAGAGGTGTAGGATTGATCTAAGATCATCTGATTCCAATAAGTATTTATGAAGTTATGAATTTATTTATGTTATGGACAAACTGTTAAGTCAACCAACAACTTATGTAGGCTCAGAAGCCCAACAGTCATGTCTATTCAACCTCTACATTTTAGTATAAATAGAAGAGGACTTCAAGTCATTTCTACACACACTTGGATCTCTTCCTCTCTCTACTTGTCTTTGGGTTTTAGTAGGAGGAGAGATGCTAAGGAAAAGCTGGAAAATCTGGAACTACCGGAAGAGTCAGAACTGCCGGAAAAGACGGAACTACCGGAAAAGCCAGAAATGCTAGAAAATCTGGAAATACCGGGAAATCCAGAAAAGCCGGACACTGTTGGAAAAGCTAGAATAGCCAGAAAAGCTGGAAAAGTTGGAACTGCTGGAAAAGCCAGAAAAACTGGAAAAGCTAGAACTGCCGGAAAATCTTGAAAAGCCAGAACTGCTGGAAAAGCTGGAACTGCCAGAAAATTCGAAACTGCCGGAAAAGTCGGAAACACCGAGAAAAGCTGGAAATATTGGAAAAGCCAGAAAATCCAGAAAAGTCGGAACAACTAGAACTGCCAAAACTACTGGAAAAGCTGAAACTACCAGAAAAGCTGGAACTGCCAGAAAAGCTGAAAACACCGAAAAAGCTGGAAATACCGGAAAATCCAGAAAAGATGGAAAAGACAATAAATCCGAAAATGCCAGAACTGTTGGAACTGCCGGAAAAGTTAGAACTGCCAGAAAAGCCAGAACTACCGGGAACTGCCGAAATAGCTGGAGCATCTGTCTCCGAAGGAAGGCATCATGGTGTATGAGATCATGGACAACATAATAAGTAGCATGATGATATGAGCATGGGCAACATAATGATGCATGATGATATGAGCATGGGTAGCATAATGATGAATAAGATCATGAGCATGGGTAGTTTGATGATGAATAAGACCATGGAGGATGCAGCATGATGAGCAACATGAAGATGAGAGCAGCTCAGTCATCAAAGTTCAACACATGTGATAGTATAGAAAGGTGTCACATGGTAACGTGCAACAAATAGACGACATGCAACACTATGATTGGTGAACCAGTCACCCTAGAGAATCATTTGAAGCAATATGTCTTCAACTGATCTCATGCCAATATCAAAAGTCAAAGAGATTGACTTCTATTGTAAATGTACTATCTCTCTCACTTTCTCTGCTGAACTTTGAACAACATAAAAGAAGAATTGATCAAGGGTTTCCCCACATTGTGGGTTTTGTTCCTGGCTAGTGCCACATCTTGTGTCCTCTTGTCTTGGCTTGTCTTCTGCAATTTATATTTATGTTCTATCTACAGTTTACTTTATGCTAATGTGATTGCTAATGTGGAAAAGAAATTGAAATAAATTTCTCTAGCATAGAACATACCTAAAATTAACATGGTATCAGAGTTGAGGTGAAGACAATGCCTAAGAAAGAGTGAAAGAGCAATCACCAAAGACAATAGGGACAAGACAAAAGGATCAATGGGTTCCACATTTCTCTTCTAAGTTCACAAAGGGTGAAGTTAAAGTAGAACATATTATCAGAATGGCATAGAAGAAGTTTGTAAGGGCCCATATAAAGATCACTTCATTGGGATTTGGATCTAAGGGTGGAAGGCAAGGCAAATGCCTTGGTTGCAATAAGTTCGACCATTATGTGAAGGAGTGTCCGAAGGTAATGCAAGTCATCAAGGAAATGGTCGAATCTTCAAAGAAAGCAAGGAACCCCAAAATCTCTTTTATGTACCTGATCGCAAGAGGAACCTGGTTTCCATCCTAGAAATGGAAGTCAAAGGCTTCAGGGTGGCACTCATCGATGGAAAGGTACGTGTTTGGAAATAGAATTTTCAAAGATGTTTTTGAGTACATGGTTGTATCAAATTGCAGGAAGTCCACTGGGGACCATGTCCATTGTCACATAGCATCGAAGGTCTGTGAGTTAGATGGTGACAGGGATGCCTGAATTCAAAAGGAGCATGAAAAGTACATGTCTGAGATGTACTGAAGGAAAATCTTACAAGGCAACCATTCCCCTCATGTAGCAGGTCGACAAGTTTGGAAAAACTCGTGGAGTTTGAGATTCATGAATGGGAATCTCATGTATACAGGTGGAAGAAAGCCCTCTATGGCTTGAAGCAAAACACCCCGAGCATAGTATGAGAGGATTGATAGCTGTTTGATGAAGCTAAGATTCACTAGGAGTGAAACCGATCCAAAACATTACCCAAAGGTTGTGGATGATAGACCTCTCATACTGGCACCTCATAAGGACGACCTATTTCTGACAGGTGTAGACCCTCTCATCTGCAGAAGTAAGAGGGAGTTGGATTTTGAATGTGGAATGATAAACTGCAAGCTTATGACTACCTAGAGGATATTAACTTTCAGAAGTTATATGGTAGTGATGTCGAACCAGATTTGGGAAATACCTCTAAGTTTCATAAACTCAATCACGTTGATGTTCTTGGTGAACTTCTGTCCGGACATATGTTTTGCAGTTAGCATGGTGAGCTCATATTTGGTTGAGCCTCATTGGATTGGTGCCAAGAATCCTCTGAGATATCTTCGGGGCACAATCTCTCATGGATTGAGATACACTGCCAGAAATATGAAAACTGCATGATTATTCAAATGCTGACTGGGTAGGCAATGTGGAGGATCACTAGAGAACTTCTCAGTGCTGGTTCTCTTTGGATTCTTCTTTGATATCATGGTTGAGCAAGAAGCAGAAATTGATTGTTATAAGTACCACCGAGACTGGATACATAACTACGAGTATGACCATGTATGAAGTTCCCTGGTTGTGGAAACTCTTCAGTGAGTACACATGATGAATACCACTGTGATTATCTGTGACAACCAGAGGTGGGATTCGATTATTGAGGAATCCCATATTCAATGATTGCTCTAGCAGATAGACATCAGATACTATTTTATATGGGATATGGTAAGTCGATGAGCAAGGAGGCTTCATCGCACCAAGATGATGTACATGTCACTACACTTTGTCAGAGCCCCAAGGAAAGATCAAACTTTTGATTTTCCTGAATGACTTGGAGTCGTCAAGAGACCCTTGTAAAAGGGTCTTTCATGTTGCGTACATTCAGCTTTGGGAGCTTTGGGGGCTTGCAGTTCTTACTGGAGCAACATACAACCACAGGGTGACTCACCCTCCCTTGGTGGTGAGCACTAGGATAGGATGATTCACTCTCCTGTGGACAGGGTGATTCGGTCTCCTGTGGACAAGATGATTCGCTCTCTTGTGGGACAGGATGATTCACTCTCCTATGTAGCAGGATGATTAATTCTCCTATGAGGTTTGGATGATGTGTTCTCCATGACAATTGTGTAGCAAGATGATTAATTCCCCTGTGAGGTCTAGATGATGTGATCTCCATGATGATTGTGTAGCAGGATGATTAGTTCTCCTGTGAGGTCTAGATGATGTGTTCTCCATGAAAATTGTGTAGCAGGATGATTAGTTCTCCTGTGACGCCTAGATGATGTGTTCTCAGTGGCGATTGTGTAGCAGGATGATTAGTTCTCCTGTGAGGATAGGATTGATTAAGTTCTCCGATCAAGGCATCCTACCCATGCAGTCTAGGACTCCTGGGAAGTACCTCTCATCTGATCAATGAGTAGGGAAATGAGGATAGGGACCATAGTAGTACCAATGGATGCATCACTGTATCTACCATACTCCCTATGCTAGGATGACCTTCATTGATCAGGGATCAATGATACTGATCGGAGTTGTACCTACTATGACACTATTTTTGGTTTGGTTGAGGACTAGTCTGGGACCAGTGGTACATACTCTGAGACTGACTTCAAGTCAGTAGAGTACTGGACTGGGACCAGTGGTAGGAGTTGTACCTACTATGACACTGACTTTGGGTCAGTTGAGGACTGGTCTAGGACCAGTGGTACATACTCTGAGACTGACTTTGAGTCAATAGAGTACTGGCCTGGGACTAGTGGTAGGATTTGTACCTACTATGACACTGACTTTGGGTTGGTTGAGGACTGGTCTGGGATCAGTGGTACACACTCTGAGATTGACTTCGGGTCGGTGGAGAATGGTATGACACATTCTCGATCAATTCTTCTTCTTCATGGTTTAGCAAAGCTAAGTTGAGCAAAGCAGAGCTGAGCAAAGTAGAGCTAGCAGAGATAAGTTGAGTAGAGCAGAGCCAGTAGAGCTGACTAGATCAGAGCAGAGCCAACAAAGATGAGCAGAGCAGAGCAAAGCCAGAAGAGCCAGCAGCGCTGAGTAGAGCAAAGCAAAGCCAGCAGAGCCAGTAGAGTTCAGTAGAGCCAACAGAGCTCAGTAGAGCTAGCAGATCTTAGCAGAGCAGTGCAGGGCACTGATGGTAGAGATAGTATAATTGGAGATATGGATCAGCGGATGGAGTTCTCCCTAGTTGAGAGGGAGTGTTAAAATTGGCAACTAGGGCCAAACTCCATGTGGGTCATATTATTTATGGCAGTTGATATTTTTATTGGATCCCTCTCATTGAGAGGTGTAGAATTGATCTAAATATCATCCAATTCCGATAAGTATTTATGAAGTTATGAATTTATTTATGTTATGGACAAATTGTTAAGTCGGCCAACAATTTATGTATGCTTAGAAGCCCAACAGTCATGTCTATTCAACCTCTACGTTTTAGTATAAATAGAAGAGGACTTCAAGTCATTTCTACACACACTTGGATCTCTTCCTCTCTCTACTTTTCTTTGGGTTTTTGTAGGATGAGAGATCCTAAGGAAAAGTCGGAAAAGCCGGAACTGCTAGAAAAGCCGGAAAAGCCAGAGCTGCCGAAAAAAAAGGAACTATCGGAAAAGCTGGAAATACCAGAAAAGCCAGAAATTGCTAAAAAAGCCAGAATAGCTGGAAAAGCCAGAAAAGATGGAACTGTCAAAAAAGCCAGAAAAGCCACAACTACTGGAAAAGCCAGAGAATCTAGAAGCACTAGAAAATGCAGAACTGTCGGAAAAGCCAGAAATGCTGAGAATAGATGGAAATACTAGAAAAGCTAGAAAATTCGAAAAAGCTAGAAAAGCCAGAAAAGCTGGAACTGTCGGAACTGCCGGAAAAGTAGGAACTATCGGAAAATTCGGAAATTCCGAAAAAGCTGGAAATACCAGAAAATCCAGAAAAGGCAGAAAAGCTGAAAATGCCGGAACTGTCAGAACTGCCAGAACTATCGAGAACTGCTAAAATAGCCAGAGCATCTGTCTCTGCAGGAAGGCAGCATGATGTATGAGATCATGGGCAACATAATAAGCAGCACGATGATATGATCACGGGCAGCATAATGATGCATGATGATATGAGCATGGACAACATAATGATGAATGAGATCATGAGCATGGGCAGCTTGATGATGAATAAGACCATGGAAGATGTAGCATGAAGATGAGAGCAGCTCAGTCATCAAGGTTCAACACTTGTGACAGTACAACAAGGTGTCACACGGTAATGTGCAGCAAATGGACGAGATGCAACACTATGATAGGTGAACGAGTCACATTAGAGAATCAATTAAAGCAATATGTCTTCAACTGATCTCATGCCAATATAAAAAGTCAAAGTGATTGACTTCTATTGTAAATGTAATATCTCTCTCACTTTCTTTGCTGAACTTTGAAGAACATAAAAGAAGAATTTATCAAGGGTTTCCCCACATTGTGGGGTTTGTCCCTGGCTAGCACCACATCTTGTGTCCTCTTGTCTTGGCTTGTCTTTTGCGATTTATATTTATGTTCTATCTGCAGTTTAATTTATGCCGATATGATTGCTAATGTGGAAAATAAATTGAAATAAATTTCTCTAGCATAAAACATACCTAAAATTAACATAAACATACACCTAAAACAATGAAATAGTAGTCTAACAACCATTTATGACATATGCATGAAAGTTTGTCATCTATGACACCTTCATATATTAAGTGAAATCCCCAAGATATACAATTAGAGTGATGCCACACTAGCCCCAATAGTGGAAAATTAAGTCACCACTTGCTCCTCCAAAGAAAGAGCTTCCCTCCTATGCCAAGCTAAAGAAGCCAAGGTGAAAAGTCCAAAGTCCCTCCCTTTGAGCTATGAGGGTGTATTTATAAAAAATGAGGTGACTCTCTACCTCCCATGTGACTCTTAACCTCCCTCATTACTCTTGAGCTCCTACTATCACTTTTAGAATTCCTATGTGACCTTTGAGATTCTACATAACTTTAGAAATTTCTAGTGATTTTTCACATTCCGGGAGGGGCCCTTTGGATTCAACTAATCTTACATTTTGATCATTTTTGGAAATTACATAATTACATCCATAAATAATGTGGCAAAATACCATGAAACGTATGAATCTTATACTGACATGTGTAGATATCATGACTTGACAATGATGACATGGAGCTTCATTATGATGTGTCAATGTTAATATTTCCTCCTTGGTACCGTATTTGTATCTTCATGATAGATTTTTCAAGTACTTCATCTTCATCCTCCAATATGTTGGTTGATATGGTGTTGTACATGTCATCTTGATCTTCAATCGTCTATTGTGGCATAGTGTCCTTTCATCTCTTTGCTTGATGATCTCTTTGTGTATTTAGCTTCACAACTATCTTCTTACATAATCTCCTTAGCATCCTCCTTGAGCATAATCCTATCATGTCAAGGTCACAATACCTGCAAATGGAATTCACTAATGACAATATGCCATCAATCCCAAAATATCCTAATCGATCTTGTTTCTTGTGCAACATTCTAATTGAGTTGTGGAAGTGAATAGGATTGAGGGGGAGGCTGAGGGATTGTAGAGTGAGTAGAAATAATAGGAAGTGATGAGGGTATAGTTACTAAGTCTACACAATTCATAGTCATTGAGGGACATGAAGGCAAGATTTCACAGCTAAGGGAGTCAGGGATGTAGTGAGGGGGACTTGTTCATTGTGATTGCACAATGTATAGTTCTGGAAGGACTGAGGTAGCTTATTGCACAATTGATAAATTCAAGGACTAAGACAAGGACTAACTACTGACTCGTACTGGAAAGTGCACAATGGAGGCCTCGGTCAGCAAATATTACGCAATTGGTAAGCGAAAGAGGTAATGAATGGGCCTAGGGGTTGTATAATGCATAGTTCTTGGAGGCAGTGATTGTACAATGCACAGTTCTAGGAGGCTAGGATGATTAAATGGGGCTTAAGACAATGCAATGAAAGCTTAAATATAATAAGATGACAAGTGGTTGTTAGGGAAAGTTGTGAAGATAGGAAAGCTTAAGAAATTGATTAAGTGTGGGATCAATGAATCAAAAAGATAAGACCAAAATGTGAAATGAACATGATCACACACTCATAAACAATCAACCACATGACAATGAAACACTTAGCACCAAGAATCAGCATACGTCCATTAAAACGAAAGAAAAATAACACCTCCAAGTGCAACACTTTAGATACACTTTGCAACACTAATGTAGATTGCAACCAGAAAATATACAATACTTTTGGAATAACTATAATGCATATCTCTATAATATATAGAATCCATAAGTACAACAGAAAACACCAAAGATGTATGTTAAAGATGCACTATAACTCCTTTTCATAAAGAGTGAAAATTGTGATATTAAGAATAAGTGAAAACAACACCTGCAAAAGCTAAAGGAAGTGAAAAAAATACATGAAAAAGCTAAAGAAAGAAAAAGTGACACTTGTGAAAGAAAAATGATGCAAAAGTGATAGTTGAGAAAACTCACTGGAATGGTGGTACATTTGCAACTAAAAGTGAGGGAGACTATGACTGGAATTCCACACTAACTTCTCATAGTGATTGCACAGTTCGCTATCCCTGTCAAACGTGAAATTCATGTAAATAGGGGTTGTATAGGGTCTATGACTTGTGTAATTATTGTTACCAAGGACTGGGAAATCATTGTCACTAGTTACTGTGCATGCTTTATTTTCATTGGTTTTGTAAGCATTATTCTTAAGGATTGCACAATGCTTGTCTATAGGGGTAAACATTTACTACTGAGCTTGCAAGGAAGAGATGTGCCTTCAAATGCATCGAAAGCTAAGAATGTGTAAGGAAGTGGTTTCAATAGTTAAAATCTCAGAAGAAGGCTTAAACACTCAGAAAAACATCAAACAAACATGAAACAACTATGACCAACTTGGAAGTACAAATCATAAGATCACAAGGAGGCTTCAAAATTCAAGTGTAGGGAAATTTTTGGTGGGTGTTTATTGCAGCTACAACACTTGGTGACACATTGGAAGAACTCCATCTTCTTTTCTTAGGTCTACATTTGATCACAAATTCTTAGTCTTTTAGGAAGTATTTATTCATCGTGTGGACCACCTTAGCTTCACATTTATCTTGGTTATAAGTAAAGTCTTTCTTATCCCCTTTCTTAGCTAAACTCATTTATAAGGATTAACATATCTCAATTGTTTCAATCTAGGAGAAGGATAGTATATTTATGCGAGTTTTAGAAGACCATAGTTTTGGTTCTATTGTTGGGGTTGTTCTGCCACCAACAGGCCTATTTAGTGTCTCCGCAGAGTCACTTTATGAAAACAAACATTGTTTCACTACTAGTGAGCTTGTTGAGTGCCTCGACGAAGTTACTTGATTCACCTCTTTGCACAAGAATCCTCTCTCATCTTTTGCCCCTTAATTTATTTTCAATATTCTCATTGGAAATTTATCGATATTTATATCACAATGGTTGAAGAGGGATACTGACTTATTAAGAGAACGTGAGTTTATTCCTTTAGAGATTGTTATATACCTTCAAAATTAATATTCTCTCTCTTAGCTCTCTCCTTTCCTTTCTCTACTTGATTTTGTCAGCAAGAAAAACACCATTCAATACAAGGTTGTTTCAGGAATGAATATCCTAATAGAGATACGGGCTTCTTAGATTTGGAAAAAAATATTTTTCATCTGGACATTATTGAATTTAAAAGGTATGTAAACCCAAACAAAGAAGGGGATCACAGACTAGAAAATCATTAGTTGTAATCACAATTTCCCTTTCAAAGCTTCGCAACATTGTCTTTCAAGCTAGATAAGAGAAGTTTTCATTAACAATATTATTAAACAAAATGTGAAAGAAAATACATGACACAACAAGAAAATAAAAAGTAGGAAAATAAAAAAAGTGTAAGACTGTAATGAAAAGCAACATGGAAGACAAAAAACAAAGAAAATGTAAATACTAGATGAAGAGAAAAATGCAAGGACATGGAATGAAACTACACCTATTCCTAATATAACTGCCTAGAAGGTCATGGCCAAGTGAAGTGAAATTTCCAATATAACTATTCAAGTTGCTCCGGACTAGTAAAATGAAAGATACAAACAATTAAAAACCATATAGAACAATGTACATAAATAAATATGCCTACTTGAATTACCTGTGCATGTGAATGAAGATCAAGACTGTAGGCATAAAGATTTTATTTAGAAGCTCGCTCTATCCAACCTGCAAGCTTGCCACAATAGTAAGGATTATGAACATGAATACCTTGAAAACATTTCTGAAACATACATCCATACCTATTGAGTTCAAGATAGCATTGGAATTTGTTATTAGTGGTTGAACTCATCTAATATGATTCCTCTAACTAATCTACAATTGGATGGTGAAAACAACCAGCTACAAAAGTTTGAAATTTTTGCAAAGTTAAATATTCAATCATCAAATCCATATTATGATAAATATCAGACATGGATAACATATATCATTCTCATTCTGACACTTTATCAATACTGTGGGGATCTGACATAACCATCAAGAAGTGCAGAAGTACGTTGACTTATTGACACGTATCTGAGAAATAAAGAGACGAATCAAATAAAAACTAAAAAATGTCATCAAATAAGTTGATAGGAAAATAATTAGGGAGATGAAAACTATTAAATTTGGTGTATTGATCAAATCTGATAGCTAATGCATGAGGTGTTACATTATTCAAAGATAAGGATGTATTAGTTTGAGATATTTCACAAGTGCTTCAAACTAGTGGATATTCTTCCTTGTATGATGCTGCTCGGAAATGATCAGTTCTTTTTTTCCAGTGCAAGATATCATTACTTTATATCGGACTATAAATAGACTAAGAATATGAAAGTTGAAAGACTTAACATTTATTGGTGGTATAGCAAAATATGAAAACTAGTTAAGATACAAAGAATAGTAAAACCAAGCTAACCAATGAAAAAAAATGAGAGTCTAATAAAATCCAACATTGATATCGACTTGAGGGATCAATATTTCTAAATGATTCAAGCATTGAATTAGACTGACGAGGATCAATTTTTCTAGAAAAATAATTAATTTCATAACATACACTAGAAAGATAAGAAGTTGGTCATTCATAGAAGGATTCAACATGGAGGAATCTTGCAATTGGTGATATTTATCTTGACAATTCTAGTAGTAGGTCGTGAAGCTCTAGGGATATGTGAAATATTTGCACTCAAGCCTTGGGTCTAATATAAGGGATCTGCTTGAAAGATAATTAACCAAAAATGAATCTTTTATCGAATACAAATCTATATCATGAGTATTAGGAAGATTAACTTGAAAACTCCAAGAATCCTTTAAGGTTTGGATCCGATCTTTTTCAGGGATCTCATAAAGATTGTGAGCAGTTGACATAACCATTTGCAGGAGTTCAAGTACTTCAACTCCTTGACAAATCCCTAGACTTGCATGTGGTGGATCATCAAATTTGGGTGGCTTATAAAGGTCAATAGGTAGGTACATACCACTGCCATTGGATGTGTTAATGAAAACATTTCTAATGCCATTAATTTGATTAGATTTAACATTTAGCATATGATACTCTTGATGGATAGAGAATTTGGATACTTAAATAAAAAAAATCCCTTGAACATTTAAAGTTGTAATATCTTTACCATTAAAATATTTACGATTAAATAAATCTTGATCAATGGATTCAATCTCTTCATCATTTGATTGTGATTTCACACAATCTAGTACCTGGTTTTGATTAAGGCTAGAAGGGTAAGGATCTAAAAGATTTAAAGGAAATGTTGGTATAAAAGACTCACCAAACACATATAGGTATAAAGAATAGTGTGCCAAAGGTGAGGAAAGATGAGAAGGCTCAAGAGGAGAGAGTTCAATTGACACTGAATATGATTCAAAATGAAAATTTTTCATACTCATATCATCTTGCAACAACAGTGGATTTTCATGGATTTTATGATTTGTGAGATTATTTGAACATCCACCACCACCCAGGAGACTTCTTGGGTCATAGTGGGGAGATTAATACAAGAGAATATCATGACAACACATAATATTAATTGGATCAGCATAATCTTCATCAGCAATAATGGTTAAAGAATGACATACTAATGTGATTATGGAATTGGCATTACTCTTCCTTAAAATGGTATATTGAAGCTTAAACAATTGAACCATCCTATTACCCCGTTTTAGTATCTAAAGAGGAATTCGAAGAGAAATTCAAATTAAATGATCATCGCATCCCACGATTGAATATGATAAACCACTTAGATTATATTTTACATCAAAGGCTTGAGAATCAAAATATTGTGAGGAAAAGAAAAGATCATCCACTATGCTTGGGAACTCATCACTTTTTGTAAAAACAAAACATGAATTTCAAGGTGATGTTTGTCTAAGGTTTCAACTTGAGTAAGTATTTTTGGATCATTTGACTAGTTACTAGGATTGTAAGAAGACTGATCATCACTTTGACAAGGAGGAATTTAATTGAAAGAGGGAAGAAAGGTTGAAAGTTCCTTCACCCTTTTTCTTCTCTACTAGTGAAATATAGTCACCTTGTAGTTGATCACTATGTGAACCATAAAATTAAGAAACAAAAGTATCTAAAGCAATTACTAGTGGAGTGGGTTGATTAGGTAAATCAAGCTACAAAGGGTCATGAGATAGAGGATCACAAGTATCCCTTGAATAAATGCTACTTCCATTGGAATCAATTTCAAGAATAATATTATGCATGTTAGTGTTATCTATAAGAATAATATTATGCATGTTAGTGTTAATTTTCATGAGAAGAAGATGAATGTGAGAGAAGAAAATCAACAATTTCATTTTCAGATTTCACAACTCCAACCCCAACAAAGGGGGCACATTTTTTGGTAATGAGAAAGCAGGAGAATAAGGAATAAAAGGAGTAATAAATTCCTCCTCTAAGGATGGAGGTGCCTCATGTTTGAGGAAAGTTTGGAGAGAAAAATCATCAAGAGAATCTGATATAATTTTTTTCAAGGAGACTAGAACCAAACACTAAAAATTCTTACAGAAGAAATCCCAATCCATATATTCTTTAGGAAAATCATAGCAAATATGAAGAAACCAATCAAGAAAATCCTCAACTAATTAACCGGTTTCCATTCTAAGTTGATTGATCCTTTATATACATATTTATAATCATACTTATCAAAAGCTTCATGAATCTTCTTAATAAGATTCTCAAATGAATGAATAGAAGTAGTTTGTAATGTATGACACCAACACTTAACATGACCATAAAGTGTAAGGGTAAACAATTTATCCTGAGGATCATTACAATGTATTCCATTAGGAAAGAAAATTTGAATGAATAAAATCATATGCCCAAGAATGGTTGTTGGACACTTTCCATCAAACTTGAGATGTGATAAGTGATGAATGATTTACATGAGGATTGTAAGATTTGATCTATTAGAAAAGAATCTTCAGATTATGATTTGGGAATAACCCATTTAATATGAGAGATTCAAAACAAATTTCAACTAGTTCAACTTATCATCTAGCCCTCCTTCTAGTTCAACCTATTGATGGTGCTAGAAATTTGTTAACCAAGGGGGTCTCCCTGGAATGAAGTTCAACTAGTCCTCACACTGTTTGGAGTAGTAGCCCCAAAAAGGAAATAAGGTGAGCTTCCATTAACCTTAGGAATTTTCCTTGGCTACAATTATCAACATAAAATAATATACAAATTGTGTTTATAACAAGCAAGTGAGTTGACATTGTGGGGCATACAATTGCAATGTACATGAGGTTCTTTCATAGAAGGGAGAAGTAAGAGTGTGCCTCTAGAAGAAAAGTAATAGTACTATCCTAAAAGATACACACAAAAGCATGGAAAGAATCATTCGTTAACCTACAAAGTAGTTCACAAGATAAAAAGGATCATAGAAGAAAATAACAATGCATATTCAACAAGATGCATACTAAATCCAATGAAATGGTTAATTTTCATTAGTATGTGTTAACATAAACATACACCACAAACAATGAAAAAATAGTCTCACGATCATTCATGACATATGCATGACAGTGTGTTGGTTCTTAGAGATTCAAATATTAAGTGAAAGTCCCAAGATATATAATTACAATGTTGCCACACTAGCCCCAATAGTGGAACATTAGGTCACCACTTTCTCCTACAAATAAATGTCTTCTCTCCTATGCCAAGTTAGAGAATACAAAGTGAAAAAGCCAAAGTCCATCCCTATGAGCTATGAAGGTGTATTTATAACAAATGAGGTGACTCTCCACCTCCCATTTCTGGAAATTACATAATTACATCCGCAAATGATGTGGAAAAATTTAGTGACACATATGACTCTTAAAGTGAAAAGTGTAAAGATCATGGTCATGCAATGATGACATGCAACTTCATTGTGATGTTTCAATGTCAAGCTTTCCTACTTGCTGCAATATTTGTATATTTATGATAGATTTTGGAAGTAACTCATCTTCATAATCCAAGAGGATGTTTTATACGGAGTCTTCCATGTGATCTTGATCTTCAATCATTTTTCGTGATCTAGTGTCCCTTCATCTCTTGGCTTGATGATCTATTTGTGTCTCCAACTTCACAACTTTATTCTTACATCATCTCCTTAGAATCCTCCATGAACACCATCATATCATGTCAATATAAAAAAACTCAAAAATGGAATTTACTCATGAAAGGAATACATCATTCCAAAAATATCCTAATATATCTTGTTTCTTATGCAGCACACTCATTAAGGCAGGAAATTGTACAAGATTGAGGGGGATGCCCAGGGATTGTGAAGTCCATAGAAGAAATAGAAAGTGATGAGGGTCTACTTACTAGGACTATGAAATGTGTAGTGACTGAGGGATAGGAAGTAAATATTACGTAGTCTAGAGAGTCACGGATGCAGCGAGATAGGATTTCTCACTATGATTATGAAATGTGTAGTTCTAGAATGACTGAGATAGTTGATTGTGCGACTGAGTAAGTCAAGGAATGAGATAGGGCTTAATTACTAACTAAGAATGTGAAATGCACATTGGAGTTATGACTGGGAAAAGATTGCACAATTGGAAAGTGCAAGAGGCAGGGAATGAGCACAAGAGTTATAGAATGCATAGTTGTTGTAGGTAATGACTATGCAGTGCATCATTCCAGGAGGTAAGGATGGTTCACTAGGGCTTGAGACTACACATTGCACAATTCCCAAATGAAATATGAGGAGTGGATGATGGGGGAAGTTGTAAAGATAGGAAATCTTGAAAAATTAATTAAGTGTGGGATCAGTGAAGTAGCAAGATACGACTAAAACATGACTTGAACATGATCACACACTCATAAACAGTCAACCGCTCGATAATGAAACACTTAAAACCTAGAATCAACATGCATCCATTGAAACGACATCAAAATGAAGCGTACCTCCAAGTGTGACATTTTAGATACACTTTTCAACACTAGTGTCAAATGCAACCATAAAATGCACAATACTTTGGGAATAAGATTAATGAATAGATATATGATAGATAGAAACCATAAGTACAAGGGAAAACACCAATTCTATCTTTTAAATATGTGTTATAACTCCCTTTCACAAAGGGAAACACTTGTGAATGTGAGAATAAGTGAAACTAACACTTGCAAAAACTGAATGAAGTAATAGTGACACATGCGAAATATAAAGAAAGAAAAAGTGACACTTGCAAAAGTAAATGTAGGTGTGGACGATGCTGGACCTGCCAACATGTACAGGTATCTCCCTGCTAAGAAGTCCATATTAGACCTCAGACCGTTTGGTGTAGGAGTCCCAACAGTGGGTCGTATGGTAATGCCTTGACTACGATTTCATACAGAGGAAAGTAAGATGACTCTGTTAGTAGCAAGGGTGTGATCACTGCTATGAATGAAGGAAGGTGCATGAGAGGTTCTAACACCATGGGTTGAGATGAGTGCACCCCTTAGAATCCTGTAACATTACTCGGATGGGAAGGGAACACATGAGCAAAGATGCATCACAAGCTGGAAAGAAAGTCATTTGGCAATCCAAAGTGATCGTTAAATCAATCAACACATTTTAGAAAGATTCATACATGCTCATACAAAATATTCCATACATGCGTGCGTAAGAAAGAAAATACATATGCCATTTAGAGTAAACAAGACAACTGGAATACAATAAAAAATATGCATGAAATGTGTTGGCTCTTATTATATAAATAAGTGTAAGTTCCAGTCATACAATACATCCATGTACACCCGCTGGCCCCAACAGTGGGATGCTACAGCCACATCTGCTTTCTCCTCCAAAGAGATTCACTAGCTCCATGTAGTGGAGAAGCCAAGGCACGTTACAGTATTGTCCAAGTTCTCTCCAAGAAGTCTTATCGGAAGCTTGGCTAATCAAAAGCCTTTACAATGAGTTATGAGGTTCTATTTATAGCAAAGGGTGGGGTAACCCTTGACATTCCCCTTTGTGATAGTTCTTCTACCCTCATGGCTCTTCATCTACTCTATGAATGTTACATCGAACTATTGACACTTAAACTTCCACTTGACATGGCATTACATTACAATGCACATGTACTCATGTGAGACAAAATTGCTTGAGGAAGCCATGCAACACATCACTAACACTCGGTCCATTGAGGTGAGACTAACTCTTTGACATGCTTGTGATAGTGTGGTTGGTAAGTTGATGCCAACCTTGGTCATCCGCGATGGTGTGGATGCACCCCATGGTGACATCTTGTTGAAGCAACATCTTGCCTCCATTGCATCCGATGCATTGGCATGGCTCCTTCATCCATCTCGTCTGCTAACATGTGCATGGTCTTCTTAGGCGTAGCTAAACCAGCAACACATTGATGCATAATGTCCATGTTGATCTTCAAGTGTGTGATGGTGGTCATGCATGTCAACTTTCTAAAGTACATGTTGAGATCCAGTTGGACTTGCTTCTTGTCTTCTCCTTGGCGAGTTTGCTAAATGGGTTGGATCGCATGCATGTGCACAATGACATGCATGTTGCTGAATCCCTTCCATTCGACCAACAACACTGATCATCATGTCTGCTCCGTGCCAGCTGATGGGATGGATCTTTAACATGTACGGGCACAATTTCATCCGTGAGTGCATGTTGCACCCACTGTTGTTGCTATTCCTGATGTAACTCATTCGTCTGTCTATGTAGCTTCATGTTCTTCCTTGAGTTGATGCTTCATCTCATGCAACTCCTTCTTCATTCCATTCTCTGTCTTTGCAACATCTTCATGTCGTGCCGTCACCTTATAGCTTGAGTCTCCAAAGTTTCTTTCATCATCAATGGATCTACTTGAGCTTGCAACTTTGTTCCACCTTTGTGTTTTCAATAACCTTCTTCTTTCATTCGTTGTATTCATTGTATTTGGTATGATGCCTTCAGCTGTTGTTCATGATGTTGCTTGCTATGATACTACTGCTATCATATCTTGACGTCCTTGTCTATGAAGAACTTGATATCTTCGTGAGTAGGCAAGCTCATAGACATTTGATCAATTGCCTTTACAAGTGTGCTCTGAATGGTGTCTTCGACTCTGCTCTCTTGGAAACCATTGTACCTGCATTGCTGAGAGGCAGATGAACATATGCAATACCTGGAGACATAGAAACACTCATGGAAAGCAACCTGTCAGTATAAAACCAAAATGAACTTGAGAACTGACTTGCAACATACCTACGTGACTGATCATGAAGGTTGCTCAATTTCAGTCAGGAGGTCAGGAGACTGATTACTAAGAGTGCGCAAGGCACAGTCTGGGCTACTGGGAAACTTGCTGGCTGCTGTAACTTCGCAATGCATAGTCAAGTCTAGATGATGACTGCTAGAATTGCACAATGCGTAATCTCAGCTGGCAATGGCTGCATGCTTAGTGGTCGTATTGTGCAATTTTATGGGCCAGAAGTCACTGTCCCTCAGAAATGCACAAAGTAGTCCTAGAGTATAGCACTTGGGTAGAAATGCACAGTTATGGAGAGGAATATAGAGCCTTCCTTCCCCGAATTGCGTAATGTTGTCTTAGTGAACTTAGAGTTTGGGCCGAGGTTACCTAGACTCACAGACGGGAAACTGAACATGAATGTGAGTATGAATGCATGGTGATACTGAGTGTAAGAATAAGTGAATAATCATGCATGAAAATAGTGAATGACAGGGTCAAAAAATGGAACAACATGCATGTGGGTGAGACAAGTCACCGAATTGGTGACCTTTCGTGAAAAACAATTTCATGCATGCGATAGGAGTGAGATAACAATGAAAAATAAAATGGTGTTAGTACAAGCTAGTATGTATGGAAACGATAGCAAGCACTCACTGAAATCAAACAGAGAGCATTCATACAAAGAAAAACACAAAAAGTGCCAGAAATGCAACACAACTCATGGAAAGCAGGCTTTCCCCAAAACCGTTGAGCTGAGTGCACTGAGGGCTCCTAGATGTGATGTGGGATGTCAAAGCTACAAGGTTGGTTGATGAATGATCTCTGTGGTGTTCGGTTCACGAGTTTTGATAGCATCGAGGTTGTGAAGCGCATGCCATAAATCTAGGGAGCGTGACATTTGGTGGGAGGTTTATGAAATGATCGTTGCATGTAACCTCCAACTGCTAAAAATAGATCCTTGAAACAAGGGATGCCTTCGCATGCTACCTTGGAAGAAGAAAACCATGCATGCAAGTAATTTTTTCTCATTCCTGGAGGGAACCAGTCAAATCAGTTTCACATGCAAGAGACTGCTCAACTGCTGGGAGAAAATATGCATTTCTAGCTGGGAGTTGGGTTGGCTGCCCTGGAGATTTGTGCAATTTCTTGGGCAGAACAGCTGATTGTTGCCCAGATTTGTGAAAATTCTGGGTTGAGCAGCCCTGCTAGGGAAAATTACGCAATTTTCACTGTGAATGTTGATTTCCAGAATTGTGGAATTCTGGAGCCTAGCCGGCTACCAGTTAGAATTGCGCAATTTATGGAGAGAAGACTGGTTTTCCTCTAGAATTGTGCACTTTCTTTGGGGAGACGCTTCGCCTGCAGCTAGACAAATTTCGAGTGAATGGCCTGTGAGGGGAATGCATCAAGCTGTGATTGACAGGCTACCTTTGTTTGAGAAAAACACTGAAGCTTTTGTACTTGACAAAGCAAGACATGCTACTATGAAGTTTGGAAGGGAGGCTCCAAAACGAAGCGAAGGAAAAATTTTGGAGGGTGGTTGTAGCTGCTACAACACTTGGAAACACACTAGTAGAACCCCATCTCTATGAATGGACATTGTTCATGAAAAGCAAGTCGAACGCCTTCGAAAGTATTTTTTAGTTCTTAGCTCCTCTTGGTTTCCACACTAGCTTGATTGTAGGATGTAACATCTGCCAAGCTCTTGGTCGATTGACACACATTCCAAGCCAAGGAAACACAGTTGTTTCAATTGGGGTTGAGGGGTATATTTGTGCACAAGTAGTATAGTCATCAGTGTCTTAGTTTCATCTCTGGTGTTGCTTCGATTCCAACAAGACTAGACAATACCCTAACGGAGTCACATAGGAACACAAGCATGGCTCTGCTGCCAGCAAGCCTAGTTAGTATCCCAATAGAGTTACTTGCATTGCCTCTTTACATAGGAAGCCTTTCTCTTCTTTCGCCTTATTCATTTTTCAATTTTTCAAACTTTTTTCACTTTTTCGTTTATTTCATTTTTCATCTTCATACCTGTGCATAACACTTATTCATTCGAGAGGTGGAAGAGGGATCCTAACTTATTGAGAGAATAAGAGGTTGTTCATGTAGAGAAGTAGTTTATTATACCTTTGATGTGCCTGTTAAGGATTCCCCCTCACCTTACTCTACTTGACTGAGCTGACAAGGGTTAACCCAAAAACAACCAACTGGAGTAGGTGACACTAGTTAGCGTGCAAGCATTGTGTTTTCACCAAGGTTCACTTTGAATAGTATGTATTTTCCTTTGACGTAGCATGGAATAAAAGTAACAAGTACTTCTTACAGAGGTAGGATGACAGATAACCAAGTAGTGAACATGGCACAAGGCCTCTTGTACTTTACCCAGCTTGCTTCAGGAGTCATACATGGTTTCATGTGGAACTATCCTATGCAAGAAACAAGCGAGCAAACAAACAACAAAGAAAAACAAGAGTAGAAGGAAAATAAAAAGCAAAGAAAGTAAGAAAAAATCAATAAGATGAACAAACAAACAAACGAAGCAAGTAAGTAAACAAGCATGCAAGAAAATTGATTGAAAGCAAACACTACTCCTACTCCTAAGCTAACGGTGCATGGATAATCTCAAAAAGTGATACTTCTAATGCAACCACCGGCACATTGGTTGACCCATGTTTGTGAAGGCATGGTTCGCGAACAAGATAGCTATGCAAACCAGCAAATAAGAAAGATGTAACAGTGAAGACAAACACACTCCGAGCTTACAAGAAACCACATAACAAATATGAGTGAGAGCACATGACATGCATTGTGTGGAGCTAACATGGTACTTTGCTACACTGTGTGCAGATGTTGAGTGTATTCATTCTCTTAACTGTGACATGAAAGAAAACGTGAGAAAGGTAGACCACTTGTGTTGTGCATGTGTGCTTGCTGTGTAAGATTCCTCCAACGTGTGAGCAATGGGATTGTGTAGTTTGAGTGGAGGAAGGGAAATCTTGTTGTTTGGTTGATCTTCAATGAAAAACAAAGAGTGATAAGGAGCCTTGAGTCTTTCAACAATGTCCTGACTGGAAGTGAAACCAACCTCAGGATAGCGAGGCCTGACATAACCATCAGCTCAGGCTGAAGTGCCTCAATAGTCTGGGGAGTTTCGACCACATTGACAAATAGATCATCATAGACCAGTGCCTTGGATACATTATCAACGATCGAATCAACATCGTGATCATATGAGGAAGTGAAGAGCTCATGACAACCAAGACTAGGAAATTAAGGATGTTTGTCGACATCCTCATGATTTGATGAATCAGGCAGAGGGGTAGATGAGAAGCAAAGATGCTCACCCTCTGTGTTTTCAAGAAAGATAGATGACATATTGGACGGATTTTCCGAGGAAGATGTTTCCTCTCCACACTATAATGATAGACTGACATCTGACGTGTCTTGTGAATGAGCAGAAGTAGAAGCATCCAGAAATGAGTTTTCACAGGGGAAATTAGTAGTGTTAGAATCACAAGGAATATCAGGATGAGGTTGATGAGGCACGTCAGGAAGGGAGTCATTCTTCACCATGACCTTTTCTTTAGATTCCCACACACATTCATGATGAATCTTGGCATAGCTTGGTTGTATAACACCAACTCCATCGACAACTTGATCCTCGTTCACAATAGGTGAGGAGTCTGGAATGGGAGAACATAAGAAAATACAATCCAAAGGATCAAAAGAACATGAGGATGGAGGTTAAGTGAACAAGTCCACGTGACAACCAACAGGCTTGCAAGCCAAGTCTGAGCAAATATCAAGAGCAAGTGGGGTAGAAGGATGTGATATTTCAACAGAGGTGTGTGCATGATCTCCCACATCACTCGAAGGTGGTGGAGTTGTTTGATGAGGTGAAGGTAGATAGTCACTTGTGACAGAGACTATGCCTGCATATGATTGAATAGCTCCATCACCAAGGTATGAGCGGGCTTCAAATATGTGAATAAGATACTCAAATCTTCCATAAAGAAATTCCCAATCAATTTCATCTTTGGGAAATCAGTATGCAAGATTACAAGAGCATGTGTAAAACTAATCAATGGATTCATCAAGTGCTTCTCATAATTTCAGAATCTCTTGATCAAGTTCTTTCTAGTTAAAGTGATTAAAAGCATGATCCATCTCTGCGACCAGATGAGCAAGAGAATGAATATATTTTTCGAGTTACATGGCACACCAGTGCATTGGGTGCCCTCGAAGCTTGTAGATGAATAGTGCGCAGCTCATTTACTCTTCAAAGAATCCATGTCTTTTGTATGAGCCTAAAATGCTGACAATGTTCCTTACCAAGGCTACGTAGCCTCCACCATCAAATGTTCTAGGAGACAAGTTATCCGAGAGATTTTTCGAGATGATGAAATTGTTTTGATAAGACATACATTCTGGAAGAGCAGCTTGGTAGTGAGTCATGATAGATGTGTAGAGATTCAAAATAGATGTCGGGACTCAGCTTGTCATCTAGCCCTCCTTCTAGTGCCAAAATGGTGATGGTGCTGGACCAACCAACATGTAAGGGGATCTCCTCAGTAAGAAGTCCCAATTAGACCTCAAACCATTTGTGTAGGAGTCTCAGCAGTGGGTCGTATGGTAATTCCTTGACCACGATTTTTCACAGAGGCAAGTAAGATGACTCTGTTAGTAGCAAGGGTGTGACCACTACAGTGAGTCAAGGAAGGTGTAGGAGAGGTTCTAACACTGGTGGGTTGAGATGAGTGTGGCCCTTAGTAACCTGTAACAGTACTCAGATGGGAAGGGAACACACGAGTGAAGATGCATCACAAGATGGAAAGCAAGTAAGCTGGCAATCCAAAGTGATGGTTAAACTAATCAACACATTTCAAAAATATTCATACATGCTAATACAAAACAATCCATACATGTGTGTGTAAGAAAGCAAATACATATGCCATTTAGAGTAAACAAGACAACTGGAATACAATACAACATATGCATGAAACATGTTAGCTCTTATTATATAAAGAAGTGTAAGTTCCATTCATTCAATACATCCATGTACACCCACTAGCCCCAACAGTAGGATTCTACAGACACATTTGCCTACTCCTCCAAAGAGATGTACTAGCTCCATGCAGTGGAGAAGCCAAGGCACATTACAGTATTGTCCAAGTTCTCTCCAAGATAGTCTTATCGGAAGCTTGGCTGATCAAAAGCCTTTACAATGAGTTATGAGGTTCTATTTATAGCAAAGGGTAGGGTAACCCTTGAGATTCCCCTTTGTGATACTTCATCTACCCTCATGACTCTTCATCTACTCTATGACTGTTACATCCAACTATTGACACTTGAACTTCCACTTGACATGACATTACATTACAATGCACATGTGCTCATGTGAGACAAAATGGCTTGAGCAAGCCATGCAAGACATCATTGACACTTGGTCCATTGAGGTGAGACCAACTCTTTGACATGATTGTGACAATGTGGTTGGTGAGCTGATGCCAAGCTTGTTCGTCTATGTTGGTGTGCATACACCCGATGGTGACATCTTGGTGAAGCGAGCTCTTGCCTCCGTTGCATCCAGTTTGTTGGTGTTGGGTTGTGTTATATTCTTTGCACGACTAGCCGACCTAAGTAACGAGGGGTTAGAGGGGGGCCGGAGTCCCCCCTTCATTGTGTCGACTGTAGAATGGGGGGGTCACAGGGGGTTTAAGGGGGGTGGTTAGCCCCCCTCTACGGGGTCTGGGGCAATGCCTTGGGGAAAATTGTTTTGGACCGTATATTAGATTGGGCAGACCTACCTATGGTTTTCTGCATGGTTTTCGCACATGGTTTTGGATGCGATGGTTTTCGGTCCATGGTATTGGATGCTTCGGCATGTATAAATATGTATTATAACATTGAAAGGAACATAATGAAAAATCAATCTAGTAGTCCCAATTTTGGAATCCAGGGTAAAATCTCTGTGTATATGTGTTTTATGTGTTATGCTCTCGCATTGTTTATTTTCTATGTTTTAGAATTCGTATGGAAGTAATTTTTGTATGGGGTTAAAACCTACATTTGGTATCGGAGTTGTTTTGGCTTCAAGGGGATGCCTTTTTGGCTAAGGGGTTTCACTTGGGCCTGTGATAGACCCTATTCAATGGAAGATCTACGGGATTGACTCTGGTGGTTAAAGAATATGGCGAGAAATGGAAAGATAGAGATCGGAAAATTTAATGGTCAAATTTTTTAGTTATGGAAACTCAAGATGGATCATCTGTTGGTGGATAAAGATCAGTGGATCGTGGTAGATCCAAGTACTAAACCAATGGGAGTGTCCGATGAAGAATGGAAGAAGTTGGATTAGAAGGCAAAGAACACAATATGATTGTGTGTCTCAGATTCAGTATTGCTCAATGTATTAGGGGAAGCTACAGTTAAGGCTTTGTGGGACAATTTAGGGACTTTGTACCAATCTAAGTATCTGGTCAATAAACTCTTCCTACAAAAAAAGTAGTATAACTTGACGATGAAAGATGGAGACTTGATGATAGAGCATTTGAACGCACTTAATACTATGGTAAGTCAGTTATTATATGTTTATATTAAAATTTCAGATGAAGATAAGTGCATCAGTTTGTTGTGCTCTCTACCAAATTCATGGGATAGTCTAGTTATTGCAATAGGTAGAAATGCAACTGCCTTGCAGTTTGATGAAATAGTCTCATCCTTGTTGATAGAGGAGATGAGATGGAAAAATATGGAGAGCCAGAATGGTGATGCCTTGTCTATACGAGGATGGTCCCAAAACAAAAACAAAAATAAGTCATCGAGTGGGAGATCTAAATCTAGAGGGAGATCTAAATCTCCAAGAAAACCTGTAAAGGTGGTTTGCTGGAAATGTGGAAAGGAAGGGAAGTACAAAAGGGATTGTAAATCTAAAGCTCCTGACAAAGGAAAGGGATTTGTTGATGCTCCTTTTGCAAGGGAAAAAACCAACTCTGGTGAAGGTGGGGATGTGTACTTGGCTTCTTCAAGTACACATGTAGATCATGAGGCATGGTTGATTGAATTAGGTGCATCCTTTCACTTCACTCCCCATAGAGAGTGGTTCTACGAGTATGAGAAATATGATAGTGGTGATGTCTTCTTAAGGGATGATAGGAAGGCTAGAATCATTGGTCACGGAAAAGTAAAGTTGAAGTTGCAAGGTGGAAAGGTTAGAACACTTCTGGGTGTTCTGCATATTCCTGCATTGGCCATAAATCTTATTTTTGTAAGCAAGTTAGATGATGTAGGTGTAAAAATAGTGTTCAAGAATTATACCTACAAGATGGTTCGCAGAGCACTGGTATTGATGCAGGGAGTTTGGATTGGAACTATGTACAAGTTGCAAGGTAGCATTGTTGTTGATGGGTGCAACAGTTCTGTGGTTCTTGAAAGTTGAGGAGAAAATATAGTGGCCTTTGGAGAAAAGACCATGCTGTGGCATCAAAGGCTTGGAAATATTGGAGAGAAGGGCCTTAGAATAATTCATGGTAAAGGTATGATAGAAGGTATGAGTAATAGCTCTGTGGATTTTGATTTTTGTGAAAATTATGTATATGGGAAGAAGAATCGGGTGAGTTTCCCCTCTGGTGGTAAGAGGGCGAAACAGATATTAGAACTTGTGCATAGTGATGTGTTTGGACCTATGGAGGTTCCATCACTGGGTAAGTCTATGTACTATGTATCATTTATAGAGGACTTCTCAAGGAATACATGGGTATATTTCCTTGAGAAGAAATCTGAAGTCTTTGACAAGTTTAAAGAATTTGAGGATTTGCTGAAAAACCAGAGAGAGAAGAAGATAAAGGTGTTGAGGACAGATAACAGTGGTGATTTTTGCAATAAGGAATTTGAAGAATTATGTAGGAAGTGTGGTATAGCACCGCAAAAGACAACTCCATACACACCTGAGAAAGATGGAGTTGCAGAAAGAACGAGCAAGACATTGATGGAAAGGGCAAGAAGCATGCTCAGTGGTGTTAGGTTAGGACATGAATTCTGGGCAAAGACAATGGAGACAGAATGTTACCTGGTCAATAGATCACCTTCATCAACATTGGAAGATAAGACTCCACAAGATGTATGGATTGGTAAGAAACCCTCTCTTTCACTTCTGAGGGTATTTGGATGTGATGCATATGTAGATGTTCCAAAGGAGAAAAGAACCAAGTTGAATAGTAAATCTAAAAAGTGCATATTTATTGGGTATAAGGATGGTTTAGAGGGTTATAAGCTTTGGAACCCAGTAACAAGGAAGGTTGTGTACAGCCGAGATGTGGTGTTCAGAGAGATGAAAGATGTTATTAAAAATGAAGTCCAACAAAAGGAACCGGAGAAGATAGATTTTGAGCTTAAGGAGGAAGAATCAAACTCTACAACCAAGGAGGAATCAAAAGATGAAGAGCCACAAACTCCAAGTGTGAGAAGATCAGTTCGAGAAAGAAGGTAGCCAAAATGGTATAGTCCATTTCCTTTTTGTTCAATTTTTTCTTTATCTGTTACTGATGATGATCCCAAAACTATGAAGGAAGTAGTAGATTTAGAGGATGGAAAACTCTGGAAAGAGGCCATGGTTGATGAAATGGCATATTTGCACAAAAATGAGGCTTGGGATCTGGTGGAGTTTCTGGCTAGAAGGAAACCCATTGGAAGAAAATGGGTGTTCAATAAGAAGAAAAGTGCAGAAGGAAAGGTTGAGAAATAAAAAGCTTGGTTGGTAGCAAAAGGTTATTCCTAGGTGCCAGGAATTGATTTTGGTGATATTTTTTCTCCTGTTACCAAGGTAGCTTCTATTAGATTATTTTTATCTGTTGTTGCTGCTTTTGATTTTGAGGTAGAATAGATGGATGTGAAGACAACATTTCTTCACGGGCATCTGGAAGAGGGGATCTACATGAAGCAACCTGAAGGTTTTGCGATGAAGGGTAAGAAATAAATGGTATGAATGTTAAAGAAGTCTCTGTATGGGTTAAAACAGTCACCGGGGATGTGTTATCATAAATTTCATACATTTATATGGAGACTTGGCTCCACCAAAAGCAAAGCAGATCACTGTGTGTATTTTAAATTAATTGGTGACTGTGTTATTTATTTGGTCTTGTATGTGGATGATATGTTGCTGGTTGGAAGTGACAAAGAAATTATCCAGGATTTGAAGACCCAATTGTCCTCCAGATTTGACATGAAATATCTTGGTGCTGCAAACTATATTTTGGGCATGGAAATTAAAAGAGACATGGCAAAGAGGAAGCTTTGGTTAAACCAAAGGAAGTATGTCGCAACAATATTGCAAAGGTTTAATATGCAGGATAGTAAACCAGTGAAGGTTCCTATTTTTGTAGGTGTAAAGTTATCTGCCAAATAGTGTCCCAAGACAAAAGAAGAGGAAGAGGACATGTCCTGTGTTCCATATGCAAGTGCAGTCAGTAGCTTAATGTATGCAATGGTTTGTACTAGACCAAACATTGCACATGCAGTGGGAGTACTGAGAAGGTTTATGTCAAAACCAAGGAAGGAGCACTAGACAAAAATGAAGCGGGTTTTTAGGTATTTGCATGGCACAAGTGATTATGGTTTTTGCAACCAAGGAAGACCAGGATTGGATAGAGTGTTGGATATTCGTGGCTTTGTTGATGCAGAATGGGCTGGAGATCTGGATCAGAGAAGATCTACAAGTGGGTATTTGTTTAACCTATTTGGAGGTGCAGTTAGTAGGATGAGTAAGAAACAATCTGTAGTGGCACTATTAACTACAGAGGCAGAATACACGACAACCACTCATGCAGGCAAGGTAGCAGTTTGGTTGCAGAGATTGTGTTCAAGTATGTGGTTAGTACAGGGAGCTATAAGGATAGACTGTGACAGGCAAAGTGCAATTTTCTTGGCAAAGAACCCTACTTACCATTCAAAGACAAAGCACATTGATGTTCAGTATCACTTTGTGAGGGATATGGTAGAAGACAAAAAAATGTTGCTGGTAAAGTTGGACACTTTGAAGAATACAGCAGATGCATTGACAAAATCTATGAACTCTGAGAAGTTCTCTTGGTGTAGAGAAACAATGGGAATTTCAGGGCTGGATAAATGACTAAGCTCTCATGTGACCCGCTATGGAAAGAAAACAACAAGTGGGAGAATGTTTGGTTGTGTTATATTCTTTCCACGACTAGCCAACCTAGTGAATCAGGGGGTTAGAGGGGGGCCAGAGCCCCCCCTTCATTGTGCCGACTGTGCAATGGGGGGGTCACAGGGGGTTTGAGGGGGTGGTTGGCCCCCCTCTACGGGGTCCAGGGTAGCACCTCAGGGAAATTTTTTTTGGACCCTATATTAGGTTGGGCGGACCTATCTATGGTTTTGTGCATGGTTTTTGCACATGGTTTTGAATGAGATGGTGTTCGATCCATGGTATTGGATGCTTCAACATGTATTATAACATTGAAAGGAACATAATGAAAAATCAATCTGGTAGTCCCGATTTTGGGATCCAGGGGAAAATCTCTGTGTATATGTGTTTTATGTGTTATGCTCTCACGTTGTTTATTTTCTGTGTTTTATAATTCCTATGCAGGTAATTTATGTATAGGGTTATAACCTACATTTGCTATGGCTCCTTCATCTAAATCGTTTGCTAACATGCGCATGGTCTTCTTGGGAGTGGATAAATAGGCAACATGCTGATGCATAATGTCCGTGTTGATCTTCAAGTGTGTGATGGTGGTCATGCACATCTACTTTTCGAAGTACATGTTCAGCTCCACTTGGATTTGCTTCTTGTCTTCACCTTGGTGAGTGTACTGAATAGGTTGGATTGTATACGTGCAAAAAATGACATGCCTACTACTGAATCCCTTGCATGTGACCAACAACATTGCTCACCATGTCTACTCTATGCCAGCTGCTAGGATGGATCTTTAACATGTAAGGCACAATTTTATCCGTGAGTGCATGTTGCACCCACTGTTGTTCCTATTCATACTGCAACTCATTCATATGTCTGTACAGCTTCATGTTCTTCCTTGAGTTGTTGCTTTAGCACAGCCAACTCCTTCTTCATTCCATTCTCTGTCTTCATGTGATCTGCATGTTGCGTCGTGAACTCATAGCATGAGTCTCCAAATTTGCTTTCATCATCAGTGGATCTACTTGAGCTTGCAACTTTGTTCCACCTCTATGTTGTCAACAACCTTCTTCTTTCATTCATTGCATTCGTTGTATTCATTTCGTTCATTGCATTCATTACATTTGGTATACTGCCTTCAACTGTTGTTCATGATGTTTCTCACTATGATGTTGTTGCTTTCATATCTTGATGTCCTTGTCTACGAACAACTTGATATCTTCGTCAGTAGGAAAGCTCACAGACATTTGATCAACTTCATCTACAAGTGTGCTCTGAATGGTGTCTTCGGCTTTTCTCTCTTGGAAACCATTGTAACTGCACTGCTGAGAAGCAGATGAACACTTGCAATACTTGGAGACATGGCAACAATCATGGCAAGTAGTCTGTGAGTCAATAACCAAAATGAACTTGAGAACTGACTTGCAACATATCTGTGTGATTAATCATGAAGGTTGCGCAATTTCGGTCAGGAGGTTGAGAAACTAACTACCAAGACTATGTAAGGCGCAGTCTAGGTTGCTGGGAACTTACTGAATGCTAGAACTGCGCAATGCATAGTCCAATCTGGCTGCTGACTACTGGAATTGTGCAATGCGCAATCTCAGCTACAAATGGCTGCAGGCTCAGTGACTGCATTGCACAATTTTTTGGTCTAGCAGTCACTGTCCCTCAAAAATGTGCAAAGCAGTCCTCGAGGATAGTGCTTGGGTAGAAATGTGCATTTCTAAAGAGGAAGACAGAGCCTTCCTTCCCTGGATTACGCAATGTTGTCATAGTGAAGGCAGAGTCCAGGCTGAGGTTTCCCAGACTCACCGACGGGAAACTGAACATGAACATGAGTGCGAATGCATTGTGATACTGAGTGTCAGCGTAAGTGAATGATCATGCATGCAAATAGTGAATGACAGATTCAAAACATGGAACAACATGCATGTGGGTGAGAGGAGTCGCTAAATCGGTGACCACTCGTGAAAAACAGTTTCATGCATGTGACAACAATGAGATAGCAATGAAAACTGAAATGATGTTAGTACAAGTTAGTATGTATCAAAACAATAGCAAGCACTCACTAAAATAAAAAAGATAGCATTCATATGAAGTGAAACACAAAAAGTGCCAGAAATGAAATGCAAGTCATGGAAATTGGGCTTACCTGAAAACAAATGAGCTGAGTGTGCCGACAACTCCTAGATGTGATGTGGGATGTCAGAGCTACAAGGTTGGTGTGACTAATGAGCTCTGTGGCATCCGGTTGATGCGTTTTGATAACATCGAGGTTGTGATACGCATGCCACAAATCTAGGGAGAGTGACACTTGGTGGGAGGTTTCTGAAATGATCCTTGCATGTAACCTCCAACTACTAAAAGCAGATCCCTGAAACAAGGGATGCCTTTCCATGCTGCCTTGGAGAAGCAGCCCATGCATGCAAGTCATTTTTTCTTGGTCCTGAAGGGAACCGATCAACTCAGATGCACTTACAAGAGACTGCTCGACTGCTAGAAGAAAATGCACATTTATGGCCGGGAGTTGGGCTGGTTGCCCAAGAGATTTGCTTAATTTCTTGGGAAGAGCAGCTGACTGCTACCCAGATTTGTGCAAATTCTAGGCTGAGCAGCCTTGCTAGCGAAAATTACGCAATTTTCACTATTAGTGTTGACTGCCAAAATTGCGCAATTCTCTAGCCCAACAAGCTGTTAGTTAGGATTGCACAATTTCTAGAAGGAAGGTTGGTTTCCCTCCAAAATTACAAAATTTCTTGGGGGATCTGCTTAGCCTATAGCTGGACCATGTCTGGCTGAACATCCTGTGAGGGGAATGCATCAAGTTATGATCGACAGGTAGCCTTCGTGTGAGAAAAACATAGAAGCTTGTGTACTTGACGAAGCAAGACATGCTCTTGTGAGGTTTGGAAGGGAGGCTCCAAAACGGAGCTAAGGAAAAAATTTCGAGGGTTTCTGTAGCCGCTACAACAATCGGAAAAAATGATAGTGACAAAACTGAAAGTGACACTTACGAAAGGAAAAGCAAGAAAAATCGATAGTTGAGAAAAATGACCCTAATTATAATACACTTGCAATTGAGAGTGAGGGAGATGGTCCCTAGAATTGTGCATTGACTACCCATAGGGATTGCATAGTGAACTTTCCCTATCAACTACACAGACTTTGTTAGTAGTGGTTGCATAGGTCTATGATTTATGTAATTCCTATTACCAAGGACTACACAATTATTGTTACTAGTGACTATGCCTGCTCTATTTCTAGAGGTTACATAAACATTGTTCTCAAGGACTGCGCAATGCTTGTCTATAGAGGTAAACATTGAATATTGCACTTTCAAGGAAGAGATGTGCTTTCTAATTCATCGATAGCTAATCATGTGTAAGAAAGTGGTTTCAACAATTAAAATCTTGAAAGAAGGCTTAAACTCTCATAAAAACATCAACTAATCATGAAGCAACTATGATCAACTTGGAAGGATAGACCATAAGATCACTAGGAGGCTCCAAAATTCAATTGTACAAAATTTTTTGGAGGGTGTTTATCGCATCAAAAATAGGTTCATAGATGTCTAATCTGGTTAGGGGGCTTTCGCTTCCACTCCATGTTAGGTCCAATTGTTATATAGGAAAGATAAAAATTGTCAAAAAAAAAATGGTTTACCCAAGCAATGCACTTGTTATGGTTTAAAATTCTCTTTGTAAGTACTACATGAATTAATGTACAATCATATTACATCCTAATTGAAAATATAAACCAGTTTTATATCTAGGTTTACACTAACATGAAAAAATAATTCCTCCTCTAACAAATCGTGAGTGCTTAGTATAGGACATAATACAAAGGATTGAAGCAGAATGTGTAGTAGATATTTCTTGCAAGAATCATTGAATTGAAATTATGTGTTTGTTAGCTATAGTAGATTATTCCTAGATATATGATATAAACTATAAATGTAATTAACACAAATAATTCTTGTATAACTCGGGTTGAAGAATTCACAGTGTGATTGCTCCAGTTTCTTTGTTTTAATGTATATGGAAAAAGTGTAGATTGGAACCAAATAATAAATCCATAGCAACCAAATGTATTAGAAACATGAGATAAGTATATGTATTTTCCATTTATAAATTAAAGTAAATCATTTCTAAAATATTTGGGAGGTTGAATGGATTATCATACCATCAGGAAAAATTATATGGTAAGTTCAAGAAAAAACATATAGACAATGTACATTTTATTCTATGATTTTCAAATTTCAAGTTCTTGCATAGGAAATTCAATGACCATTTTGGAACAAAAGTGGATATACAATATCGATTAGTTATATTACCACAATTCATTAACCAGACTAGGGATTATCGTACTCAATCCAAATAATATAATATCTTTAGATTGATAAACATGAGGTTTTTTAGCATCCTTTCATAACAATAAGTAATTTAATTACACAAAATGATCCTCAAGTCATCATACTAATGTGTCTCAAATAGAGAATGGAAAGGAGAGATCCTAAGCATCTATCCAATCTTGTAACTTCTGACATAATCCAAAAAATGCACAAAGTAGAGCCTCAAATGAATTCATTTGACCTTCCTAGCCAACACCATAACATAATCATGTGATCAAACAATGTAGATTTTAGATTTATATATTATTTTGGCATGCCCCACTAACAATTCAACCATGTGACAAAAAAAACCAAACAAACATGAGATGAAACAACAAGGGAATAAAAAAATGAAGAAATGGAAAGCAATAGAGACCAATTATAGAGTACATAAATAAAAGTATCACCTATAGAAATCTGAGCATCAAGGGTTTCACTCACAACAAAAAGAATGAGAATGTAGGTACCTATAGTCATACCATGCATATAACTCCTCCAATATTTTCAAGATAAAAAAATTAGAGAAACTACCATCTTTCTTAGATTGAGACCTAGAAGCAATTAGAATAGACCTGCCTGAAGCTTAGTCACTTTATTATCCCTTGGTCTGAATTGGAAATATAATTGGGTGGGAAATTCCTATTGAGGATTAAAAAATTTGGCAGGTAATAGTATGAGTTGCAATAAGGAAAGAAAATATGAGACATATATTAGTCAGTCTACAACTAGGCCATTTCATGAAATCTAGCCAAAGATTTGTTCTATATAGATCTACATAATTGTCTCAAGATTGAGTCTGAAACTGAGTCTGAATACTAAGAAAAACTCTATGTTTTATAACTTGTTCTTGTACAAGATCTATAATATCAGTTCCATCCTTTCTAAGTCCCTAAACTAATCCATATCATTATAGGATAAATATTTAGGTGACAACCAAACAGGGTAAAAAAAAAATTGATGCATGTTGTGAACTTCAAATTTAGTCTCACATATTGAGGCTTCTTTCTAGTCCATGATTCTCAACATGTAATTCCCCACATTACTTCCATCAATAGCTTTATGAGAGGTGATGACCTCATAAATTTCAGCTTCAGTTCTTGGCAACATTGACCCAGATGTCACTCTGCCAATACCTAGGGGGGAAGGGCATGTCAGACCCTTTTCCTCTACTTCCAATACCTAAAAATAATTCAATTTATAAGTATGGAAAATTTCAGAAGCCATATCTTATAGTCATGTTTCTATGCAACAGACAAAACTAACATTTCTCATGAGTTAAAAGTGAAACTATGGTAATATAACATTTTAGTAAATATACAATCACATTTCTATGTGCTAAAGAAAAAACAAATTATCAATGGATGATACAATGACAAAAATATATATTTCATTTCTGGTGAGATAAACATGTAACAAAATAATATAACATGAATAAAGTCTTCTATACTTCATACAATAAATCTAAGAAAAAATAATTTCTAAAATAAAACTAATGCTAAGAAACATTGATAAAATATCTAAATACAAGAAATTAAATCTTACATTTCTCTATAGTCTCTAAGTCTAATAGACTGTCTATGGTAGATGATTATCCATAAATATTACACCTTTTTATTGCTCTATCTCTATAACTTGATTAAGGAGTTTTAGAAAACCTATGTTTTGCTCAAATGATTTGTCGATGAGAGCCTAATGCAGATGTGTTTGTCTTGAGTGAAGTTGAGACTATACTAGCATCAGGAAGTACACATGGTCCAACCATCGATGATCTAAACACTGTTACTCTAGTAGATCCTAAAAATTTTACATCTTTTCTCACCACTTCTCTTGTTGATTCTTTAATGACATCGCTTATTATACCATCGACATTATTACTAATAGTCATTGGCATTGGCTTTACAGCACTATTAGATGGAATATAATTACCACCAAATGAATTTCCTGCTCCATGTCCTAGAGATGACAATCCTATATTAGCTTATTTGGCAGTTACCATGTTACACTAAAATTTTGGATCACTTACACCTTTACCAGACATATTTTCATTATTACTATTTTTATGCTTCTCATCTGAAGAGGTAGGTAATGTTGTTGGAGACGAATCATCATCTATGATTGATTTGAGTTATTAGTATTATTATGCTTCTCATATAAATACATGGGTAATGTTGTTGGAGAAGAATCACCATCTAGGAAAATCCAATCAACATACCCTTCATGATTACGTTGCTTCCACATTAGCAAGACAATATTGATTTTCTTATTGCTAGCTACTAAATTGCCTTTAGAGGCCAGCTTAATTTCTTTTAATATTTCTTTCTCTTTCTTTGCAGTTTCTTATGTAGCAGCTGCAGTAGCCAGGAAAACACTTGGTAAAGAGGATTTTTTATCGAAAGCTTCATTATTAGCAGTGATTGTTGTAGTCATAGCTTAAATGTTCACTTTTCAATGACTAGTTAACCACTCTGTAGAATTTCTTGGTGCCTTATTCATGTCACTAGCTTGACCCATATAAGGAATATATAGTTGTGTCTCTTGGTCATAATAATACTAGGTACCATTATTATCATCATAATAGAGCCCTCCATGATTTTCCAAATAGTTAAGGTAAGGAATAGAGGACTAGTGTTTGGTGTTGCAAGTCTCATCCATAATAAGCATGTGCCAAACTACACAACTAGTGCTCAATGATAATATTTAACATTAAAAGGGCATGAACATATGAAAAAAACCTAGAAAAATAAGGGTAATATGAGACAAAATAAATGCATACATATATGACCATCATAGTAAAACTCAGATGCTTCATCACAGACAAACCCAAACTGAGGAATTGCTCCTCCTTCATAAGGTTCAATAGCTGAATTTCCTACATCATAACCTTCAACATTTGTACCCATCATTTTTCCTTTAGTTTTTGTTTTATCATCTGGGTTGTACTCCTTACGTCCCCATCCAGCAAAGTCATAATGAAAAAATAAATAAATAAAAAAATGGAGAGATAATGATACTTTAGGCAATGGAGGTAGAATATGGCACAATTTCCTAGAAACTAGCTTCTTATTTAGGAATGTATTGCATCAAGTGGTAGCACCTATCAAATTATGCACATTACAAAGGGAACTAATTTTTTTCCTTAAAATACACTGCAAAAAAGTTCTACAAAACAAAAGAAATAATAATATGTTTTTCTTGAAAGCTTTAATGATGTTCAGAAAACAAGATGATATAATAACAAAGTTGAGGTGTAAAGGGAAACTTCAATTACAACACCACAAGGCTCCTAGAATGAGAAGTACTAGCATAGGAGCCTAGATCATGAGTACTATTTGCATATGTAACCCTCAAGACTTGTTCATTCATTTCCAAATGTTTTCCATTAGTTTCCTCCAATGCCTTTGTTTTTTCTTTCACATAGAAGGACACTCATCCATATGAAAAAGGAAAATTAGAAGGAAATAATGGAAATAATCTTTGGATATTTTGTAAATAAATGTATTAAATTCAATACCAAATGAAAAATTTGCAAATGCAAAGCCAGCTTGGAACATGAGTAAAGTTGTCACGAACAAGTAAAAGGTCCTACAAAAAAAGTTAGTTCGTGACACTTATCATTTGGAAAGAGTAACTTTTTCATTAATCACATGAATCAGAGTAATGAAATATATCATGGTTAGCTTTATAGGAGCATTATTGGAAAATTAATAATGTATCATCTCTTCATCAACATTATCATCTAACCCATGAGCAACTAGAACATGTGTTGGTTCTGAAAGAGAGAAATCTTGTAAGATCTATCATATAGTTCACAAACACAATGCTTCAACTTTATACTAGATTCTTATGAAGAGAAGCACATATGTCTCCACATATTCTAATAATCTGTTTCTAGTTGCCATGGGATTAGTGGAATTTACATCACATGTAGGAGAATCCTCATTTCACTGTTCGTTGGATTGTACAAAAAATAAATGAAACCTGAGACAATCATATACAAGCAATAGACCATAATCATTTTTTAAAGACAAAAATGATAAAATACACAAAAGTGAAAACTAACCCGAAAATATGATGTGCAATGAGAAAATTTGACGCAACCACAGGTAGTGCTCATCTATTCAACTACATTGGCCACACCATTAACACCTCCTTGAATGGAACAATGCCTTTATGTCCTATTTACAATGCACCTATACCTCCAGTTGGATTGCTACCACAAAATGTAAATGGTGCACACTAAGAATGTATATGGAAAATAGAAGATACAATATCACATATACAATATTCAATTTTCTTGAGTTTATCACATGCAAAATTTTTAAAAGGAAGCAACTCAAAATATATAGATTTTTACCACTTTCTAAAAAAATGTCAAAATGACACATAATAACATGAGAAATTATGTTTTAGCACATATTTTAATGTGAGAGATAAATTTTAGTCTGATCTCATGAATACCAATAAGATTTTGAGATTAACTTACAACATCTTGGAAAAATATTTCATCAAATCCCTAATCAACATTCCTATCTTCTTGATCAAAGAAGATTTTAAATACAAGTTGTTAAAATTTTTCCATGATCTCTGTCATTGAGATTGCAATTGTAGGATATTGCAAGGGAAGAGTGCATCCTTATGGTATATTTAAATAGCACTGTAGGGGTCAATTGCTGATTCTTACATCATATCAAAATGGTGCAGTGTAGAAAAATGGGCCACTTAGGCTCACACAATACTAATGTAAAAGCCTCAATATATAGTGTTGTAATGTTACAAAAATGGCTTTGGTGCTATTATATTGTCATCTTCAAGCACCCAATTCTTACGGTAGAAAATGATGGTATGAGCTACCCACATCAAGAGTATGTTTAAGTAGTTGGAAACATCCACCATGTGGCACTGGAAGTGCTATAGAATCTCATCAATGCTCATTTGGGGCACCCCCATGGTGAGGCCTTGTAGGATCCTTTAGACCTGTTATAGCTCATGTATAGACTCATTCCTATGATTGTTTTGAATTAATAATTTTGTAATAGTTTCAACCATTGTTATAATTACTATGATTAGAAATTTTATTATCATTTATAATAGTTCCCTTATTTGCTCCAAAATTGGTTAGGATGATTCATTTATGGTATCAATGGCTTAGATGAATTTGGGCACGTTTAATTGGGAGTCCATTGGGTCAAGGATTTATTAACCATTCCCAATTCCTATAAGAAAGTAAAGCATGACATTCCCAAGATATATTACATCTATATGTTGTAGTTTATGGAACAATGCATACATATCTAAGAAAATACATGCAATATAAATCTTCGAATAGATGATACCCCATAAAAACCTATAATATTCTTCTTTTGCATGGATTTTTTTACCCAAATGTAGCCAAATTTTGAGTAATTCATCAACAACATTTCTTGGATTATTTAAATTTCTCCTATCCTTGTTGTAAAACCTATTCTAACCATCTCTTTTTTAAAATAGATATTGCATGATCACTTATCGATTAGCATCAAGTTTTGAGTTATCACTTTTGGTATTTGTCCACATTCTTGTTGAAAATCACTTATCATCTTCAATTCCTCTACATGTACCTCCCACTTCTAGTTTGAATTCCTCCTTAAAGTATTGTTGAAATGAACGATTGTGTTTTGATTTCCTTTAGCCAATCTAATACCTTTGAAAATTCAACTTTTCTACTTTAAGGGAGGTTACAACATAACTTAGGTAAGGGAGATATAATCTTTTTAAGGGAGCTTTAGGTCACCATACATCAACTATTTATTTATTTATTTTATTCTATTCTATTTCCAGTATTTGGTATGGTATCACCAAGGTGTTTTATTACATTGTATTAGAGATTATGATCATGTATATTCTGCAAGAAGATGTAGCAACATGTGTAAGGTTTTTATTATTAAGGAAATATATAGTAAAATACTTCTACATAAATTTACTTTATTCCAAGTAAATTCAAGATCTACAAATCATTTTTCAAGAGAGCTCCTTCATGCCCTCCTTTTTCTCATATAAAACAATTACATTAATTAACTTATCAAAGGAGACTAGTAAATCAAACCTAGTTAGTTTTCTCTTACAAATTTAGTTTCTTATGAACTAAAAAGTCCTTAATTTAATATATATCCCTATATTTGATAATAAACCATAAAACCATAAGTAGTTTAGTGTATTTACTTCCTCCTTCCCTTTTCTCTGCAACTACGACAATTTTTTAGATTTCGACTTAAATTGAGTCGTTATTTCACTCTCTACATCCTTCTTGTTGTAGTATGGTGCTTTAACCTAACCATCACACTACGTTTATGAAATTCCATTAGTGATTTCATATAAATCCTTTCTTCTCATGACTAACAATATTTCCTTATGTTATTCCACTTTTCCCATTATATAGAATGTTAGGATAATGATAATTTAGAAGCTTTAAAGGCTAACAATTATTCTCGAATTGGTTCAATATGTAAAGACTAGTGATAGGTAGATTTTATTCCTCATGTTAGTTGGAATCTTTATTTTAACGTAGGCATGTTACAACATGATGGCTTATCTAATCAAACGTTGTTATTCCCTCTCATGCACAAAGAGGTTGTTATTTCGATTTGTGGAATAAAATACCATGGTAGGTATGGATGTGTTGAGGTTTACCCATATCCTAATCAGAGTAGATGATTTTTTTATTAAAAGGGGAAGAGTATATGAATCTCAGAATTTTTGGGACCAAGTTATGAGTAAGGGGAAGCCTAACATGTTGATGAACTCAGTATGAGAAATGATTTTCCAAACAAATGGTAGGAACAGTTGTTGGAAAGCCATGTATCCCTGTACATGAATTTCCTTTTATATGAATATAAAAAATTCATTTTTACATGTGCTAAAGGTAGGAGCATAAATTTCAAGGATGAAGGCCACAATGAAGAAGGAAAATTGAGTTGTAGTTTTGATACCAAGCAAAGAGAAGTCATCCATGATGAAGGCTGAAAGGAAGAACCATAAGAAAAGCCTTGATGGAAAATCAAGAAGAGATTATTGATAATGTTGTTGATATTTTTCTAAGCCTTTGGGGAAGACCAAAATTTTAATTTGTAGATATATGTTGGGTGTTATATGTACTTCTCAATTAAGTTGGTAGTGTTAAAAATAATTGAGAAATATTTTTTTTTGTTGCATAGCTATAGCTATGATGTAGATAGATCTAGTTCTCAATTATTTCTCACATCTTGATGTTCTCCTAGTTTGTCTTTTTGCCAATTTGATCTAATAATTTTTCTTTTACAATATAACTATCTTTTATTAAAAATTAATATAAAAAAATACTATGGTACAATCTTGGAGATTTCCTTTTCACTTGTTTCATGTAATAATAAATATTTACTATATCGATATCTCTAAGTAAAATTTCATATCAAAATATTAAGTATGACTCAATTCCATGCTCATTGAAAAACCAATTTGATTAATACCACAAACAATTTAAAAATAAGATAAATCCCACCTTAAAATCACTACACTAGAAATTGCAAATTTTAAATACCAAGAAATGAGATCACTGAATGTTAACGACTATCCTAGGCTTACAAACATAACAACTGGTGTAAATATCGTGAATATGACCTCTTAAGAAACAAAAACACAAAATTCCATGATTACGCAAGTAAAAAGTCACACAGGCCACAAAACATATGTGGTCTTGAATGAATTAAATTATTTTGTACTCAATCCTTCCTAGAAATTGTTATCTCTCATCCCCATATCTTATTGGCAAAAGTACCTTCATCTTTTTCTTTTCCTTCATTTAGTTTTGTTTTCTTTCACAACTATATTATGGCGAACGATCCCAATAAATAGCTATGTAGAGTCTAAAATCCAAACATCACCATACTTGTTGAAGGTGACATTGTGATTCAAACAACACTAAAATATACAAACCATGTTCACAAATAACAACTCTGAAGGCATTGGAATTTTTTTCTGATATGCCAAACTTACAGGTAGACATCAATATGTTTATGCAATAAGTTATATTTATAAAAAATTATAGAACCCTTTATGAAGAGAAACTCTATAGAATTGGTCATACCTCCTATTTATGGCATATAATCCCAATTCATTATGATTGCACGAATGTAATATGAATCTTGGATATCTCAGAGCCTATGATCCCTTACCTTATTTAAACTTCATTGAATTTCTTTAGTTAGCACTCCAACATATTGAGTTGAAAAATAGCCCCAGCACCACTTATCAAAAGAACATTGACAATGGGCATGCATGCCATAGTTAGAAGGTCCCAGAATTCCATCTTGTCTTCTTAGTTCTTTTTCCTCAGGTTTTTAATGAATAATTTGGTTAGTACTTAGAATCAATGCCTCTTTATGCCTTGAACCATTGCCATAGTAAATGGAAGCCTTCACTATATTTGGTGAAGCATCCGGCTAAGGCACTATATGGAAACTAGGAGAAGAGTAGGATAATCCCTCAAAAAAAAAAAAAAAAACTGAAAACTAAGAAACTAACTTTTTCATTCGATTGAAGAATAAGGAAATGACAAAATTAGTCCTTATAATATAGAAATAACAACAAAAATAGAAAATGACATAAATTATATGGCCCTTCAGTTTCACAGAGCCAAACAATTACACAATTTAGATTAAGGTCTAACATTTGCAGACATTTACTTTAAACATTGTTTCCTGCAGGTTGCATCCTTAAGTCAAAGTTAAAATCCAAACAAAACATACTAGAGTTGAAGAAGGGTTGATGCCCCTATTCCATTCTCTTGGGATTCTCCTCTAGGGACCCTGATATCCTTTAATTTCTTCTCCCATTATGCCCCCTGTACTATGTGGAGAGCACCCAACAACTGAGTATCACAATCTTAATTAGTTTTGGAACCTAGTGAGCCTAGTTATAATAATATAGAAATATTTTTTTTTTCTAAATTTCAGTAAACCTATTTCTGAGAGCCTTGAAAATCTACAAAGAACATTGTAGAAGGTTGAAGGGGTAGTGGAATTCAATTGCAACTACCAGCCTAAGGGAAAGATTCAAGAGTAAAGAGGTTCACACATCTCTAATGTGGAAAGTATGAAAGATATGATGTGACAAGAAAAAATTGGTATTGTTTATCCCAAATTCAAAAAAATGCAGATTTTTCAAGCATGAAGCATATTAGCAGACAACTTACAAATCCATTGAAACCATTATCTTTGTAACTTACAATTTTGAAATTTGGATTGAATAATTTGCAATGGTGGAAAATGCATGTAGAAATACATGGCTTCAGAGCCAAGTGACAAACCAAAATATTTTGTGGTTTTATCTCACTCTCACATACTCCAATACCAACATGAATTATATAGGCCAAGGCGCTATAGATCTAAAGCTAAAAATATCAAATTAAGATATTTCAAAATATAAAAGAAAATTGAGAAATCTTGGCTGCTTTTCCAAACTTTATATTACTGTAATAGGTAAAAAATCCTCAATTATGACAGGATAGTCATGGGTCTTGAGGCTTCTTAAGCTATTGTTGTCAGTTTTGTTTCTAATATTACCACTTACATATCTAGTAGGAAATCAAGTTTGAGACATCAAATTTAAGAATTGTGCATGTTTATCATTTACCCACACATAAGGAGCAATAGGTTTTCTATATTTTCCATCATGATATTTTTAAGCCAAGGATTTCAATGATGTTTTTGTCCTCGAAGGTATAGGTATGATGATATTGTATCATATGCACCAAAAATAATTTTTATGATAGAAAAAGCTTTGTTTCTCTCAGTATGCATAAAGTCAAAAATATGCCTAGTGGTTATATGCTTAGAGTATGGTGACTTATAGAATATGAAAAATCTTTTTACACCACTATCATTGAGTGGATCATTTCTACTACCAAAAATTCCACCATTTTCAATAAAATTCATTCTTTCTTTTCCATTCTCAATAGCGTAATCACTTGTTACTGCCGGTGGTGCTTCACTATTCTCTTCCTAAACATTGAAACATGACTTTTTTTTTATGATATGGATGCTCCATTTTAAGATAAGCACAATGTCCATAATAAATACACTTTGGAAAAATACTTGAGTGCCTGACAAAACACTTCAAGATGCAAGCCAAATATCCATGGTATCCATGAACATTGAGACTAGTCAAAGTGCCATTTGTAGGAATATCATGTATTGTAAACAATAAATAAGCTCTTAAAGTGAATTCAATTGAATTATTGTCCCTTAAAATTTGATTTTGTTCAATTCCTTTCCACAATTTTACTAGGTAATGAAAAATTCCTGTAAATGAACATCAATTGTATCTGAAGTCACACTTTTTTCCTTGGTATAATCAATGAAAACATCAAGAAAAATTGTTTCATTTTTAGTCACAGAGGAAATTTATAATTTATTAAAAACACTACCGAAGTTGATCATTTAGTGCTCTGGTCTGAGAAAGTGTTCACCCCATCTAGAGCTAGACCCATCTTTCAATTGTGAGGATCTTGGGAAAAATCAGGTGATTAGTTTTCAAATTCCTTCCATATATTAGAATCAACCACAAATCAGTGTTTTCCATTCATTCTCTTATTATGGGCATGCCATTTCATGGGCTTAATAATGTCTCAACATCTATACATTCGAAGCAACCGTGAGATTAGTGGAAAGTGGAAAATAACCCTTTTAGGAGCTAAATTTGATTCAACCTTGGTCTATACCTCCCTTCTTTACATTTTAGAAATTTAGTATCGATTGTCATATTTTTTTGAAATAATACAAAAACCATTCACACATGTGTGGATGTTTTCATACCCTAATAACAGCTTAGTGATTTTCACTTTACATTCTCTTAGTTTTGTTCGAAATGTGGAGTCAGGTGGTAACAACTACTATAAACATGCCAATAACTCATCAACACTCATTTTTCTAGCCATGCACTACTTTCCAATTAAGAATTAAAATTATTGCTGTTAAATGACTTAAATTTCAAGTACCATACACAAGTTTTGAAGCATCATCCATCAACTTTTGTCACTCATCCTTGAAACCCTCATTCAACATTCTATCAACTTCAATCCCTTCATCAAAGGTTCCTAAATTTTCATTTTTGTTTGTTTTCTCTTCATCTATGTTTGGTTCCTATACATCTCTCATGATATTCAATTCTATTCTATATGGATAACATTTTAGAGGGAAAGGACTTATACCATTATGCCCATATTTTAGCACATGTTGAAAAATCACACTTTTTTTTCTCATCTTCCCACCATGACAATGATTACATGGACATTCATATTTAAGAAAGATCTTCTCATTGGCTACTCTCTCATCATGTGCATGGAATTTATCCATTGTCAAAATCCAGCATTCACTCATCTTAAATTTTTTCATTCAAATATGAAACTGATATGCTAACTCTTTACATTCAACTCTTTTCAAAACTTTGTTTGTAAAAGATAAGTTTTATCTCACATTGGAGCACAAATGTCATATTTGTAAAAACTTTGTAGAAATAGCATATAGGAAGAGAAGACTACACATTTTTTACCAATGTAAGACACCCATAGACAACAATGACACGGTCAAACAACAAAAGAAAGTCATATTTGACATAATATTTTTTTGACTATTTCAGTATAGTGTTATGTATATTTGGTAAAAATTGTGTAAAGATGTAGTTGAAACAATGGTATGAGAATTCATTGCTAAAATAATTAGGTGTTTTATTTTATATCATGATGTAGGGTGTTATGTGGCTTGATAAAGTAGGATTTTGACTTGGACTTGGAAAACGATCTGTTAATTTTGAGAAAATTGGCATTTTTTCCTACTTAGTTTAAAAATCTATAAGCCATTAAAGTTTTGAGTACTTTGGATAACTAAGAAAAATATCTTGGTAACTAAAGCATCATCAACAACATTAAAGAAGCTATTGTTGATGATGTCACTCTTTATCCATGATGATGACTCTTGGTTGATAAGATATATCTTCTTAAATGAACCAAATTGATATTTGTACCTAGGGTTTGGAAGCAAGTCTTAAGCCATTCCTAGGGTTGTGAGTGTTTAGGATTTGTAACCCTACCAAGGGCCCAAAGGAATTATATATTGAATGCTAATACTGAGAAAGTTGTGCAATATTGAGGATTATTAGGGTTTGGAACCCTAGAGTTGAGTGATGTAAGTCTAGGTTTTGGAATCAAAACCCTAACTAACCAATTTTAGACCCTAACCCTGTAAAGGTTTGAATAAAATTCTAGGGTTTATACACTAAATCCTAGGATTGAGGAAGAAAGTATATAGTGAATATTTTTACATCTAAGGTTTGTAGTCATTCGAAGAATTTGAAGATACCAAGTTGAGATTGATTTTTTATCTTTTAGATAAAAATATCAAGGAACTGTTATTGCTAGTAGAATAATTAATGAACCACTCTTATTGAACATGTTAGCATAGTCATGTTGTGCTTATAATGACTATGTAGGAGTGTCTTCCTAACTTATGCTCTCATTGGTATACCTTTTTCTCACATTTGAACTCTTGATTAAATTAATTCATGTGATAAAGTTTCAATATTGATTTTGTTGTATAACATATATTGTGCTTGCGGGGATAAAGGATTTAATGATAATATGTATTGGGAAATCCTTAATTTCTTTCATAATAAATATTCAATACCTAGGTTCAATATCTAGGGTTTGTAATTTTAGTGCTTATAAACCCTAAGTTTGTTAGAACAAGAAAATTCTAGGTTTTATTGATAAAAAATTAGGACTATGATTCTAGGGTTTTATGGATATAGGGTTTGGATATAAAACCCTAGCTAAGTGGTGAAGAACGTAAGGATTAGGTTTAGGGCTTGTCAGGACAGGAGGTAACTCCTCAAAATGAATTGTGTTTCTTCATTAATATTTCTCATGGATATATACAAGGGATAGAATCTTGGGCTTCACCTCCCAGTGTCTCTTCATATTCCTATTCTCCATTATTTACTATTTACATTATTTACAAATATTCACCCAATTCCAATGATTAGGTGTCAACATCCCCCCGCTTAATCTAAAGGGACATTGGTGAGTCCAAGCATCATTATGAAACTTTCAAACTTTTCTCTTCCAAGCGCTTTGATAAAGATGTATGCAATCTGCTCATTAGTGGAACTATGATGCAGATGGATTGTCTTGGCCTAAACATGATGTTGAATCATATGTTATTTTGTATTAATGTACTTTGTTCGATCATGGAACTTTGGGTTCTTTTCCAACTTTATTGCAAAGGTTTTTTCAATCATGAGTGGAGTTGAATGCCCTTGCTTCACCTGAAAATCTACCAGAATTTTCCTGAGCCACACAATTTCCTTTTTTGCCTCAGCTGCTACCACATATTCTACATATGTTATGGAATCTGCTGGAATTGATTGTTTGTGTGATCTCCAAGAGATAGTTCCTGATCCAAGACTCATAGCATAACCTGATGTAGATACCCTAGTTCCTTTGTCTCCATCGAAGTCTGAATCAGATTAGCCGATCAAGCTGAAGTCGCCCACCTACATATACTTGAGTCCAAAGTCTTAGATTCCCTGAAGCAGACCAATTTCCCTCGCAAGGGTTTTTCATAAACCTAGAGAGGATTCCAAAAACAAATGAAATGCCTGGTCTGGTAGTAGTCACATAGTTGAGACTTCCTATAAGTTGTCTATACTTTGTTGCATCCTCAAATTATTTTCCTTCAAAGGATGTGAGCTTTAAGTTCTGTTCCATTGGAGTAGTACAAGGATTGCACTTAAGCATTCCTAACTCTCCAATGCACTTCATTTGAGAGAGGAATGCATACTTCGTATGTTGAGTTACTTCAATACCAAGATAGTAGTGAACATAGCCTAAGTTAGCCATTTCAAAACATTTCCTCAATTCCTTCTTTATCGATGCAATGTAGCTCTCATTTTTTCTTGTCATCAGAATATTATCTACATATACCACAAGATATAAAACTATTTTTCCGACTTTCTTGAAAAAAAAGTTGCATCATCAAGATGATAATGTTTGAAGCTAAGTTTCAAAATATGCCCAGTTAACTTTTGATACCAGGCTTGCGGTTCTTTCTTAAGGCCATACAAGGATTTCACAAGCTTGCATACTTTGTGTTCTTGGCCCTTCATAACAAACCCTTTTGGTTGGGACATAAAAACATTCACTTTTAGATCTTCATTCAAGAAATTCGTTTTTACATCCATTTGATGGAATTTCCAACCATTCTGAGTTTCCAAGGAAAACAATGTTCATATGGTAGCCCATTTTGCTACGGGGGCAAAAATCTCCTCATAATTGACCCCTTCCTTCTCTACAAAATATTTTTCCACAAGCCTGACTTTTTGATTGTCAAGTGAGCCATCATATTTATACTTGTTCTTATAGACCCACTTGCAGCCATTTGGTTTGGTTCTTAATGGAGGATCAACTAGCTTCCAAGTGCCATTGTCTATCAAGGAATCATACTCCTTTTGCATTGCTTCTTTCCATTCAACATGAGAATCATCTTCTTTGAAGGAAGTTGGTTCAAAATCTGTAGACAAATTTAGTTCACAATAATAAGAAACATCCATATCAACATGTGAATCAAAATCATCTACATCACCTCCATTTTGCCTGATTGAATTTCCTTTTCATGTCTTTCCAACCTCATCAAGATGACCACTTTCAAGTGTCTTTGTCATCCATTTTGGAGGACCTTTCTGAGATGGCACAGATTTCTCAGTTGACTAAGTTGGGAGTGAATCAAGATTGAGTCTCCCAATTTTGTCAATCTCATCACTCAAAGTATCATCAGTGGCTAGAGCTTCATGTGGGGGAGAGAGTGCTTCATAAGAAGATTCCACAGATTGATCCAGTATAGGAATCCCCCCTTCAATATGTGGAATCTAATTATCAAATTCTTAAAATGGTTTTTCATGTCTGAATCTATCCAAGTGATCATGTTGCCACTCAACAACATTGTTAGTTTTGGGAGTTTTAAGAAAGATTACATCTCCATATACAAAAAACTTCTTATTAACTTCATCATAGAGACGATATGCTTTGGAGGTATTTGAATACTCCAACAAGATACACTTACGTCTCCTCGCACCAAGTTTGTTTCTTTGTTCCTTTAGTATCAAGGCATAACAGGTGGAACCAAAGACCGTGAGATGAATTATCGAAAGAATGTGGCCATACCACATTTCATAAGGAGTCTTGTTTCTAATAGCATTAGATGGAAATCTATTCTTTACATACACAACACATAGAACTACATCAACCCAAAACATCAATTTTACATTCTTGAAAAGCATCATGGAACATACCATATTTAAGATTGTATTGTTCATTCTTTTAGGTACTACGTTCTGTTTGGGATTATAAGGCACAATTATTTGATCTTTGACCCCATGTTGGCGAAGATAGTTTTAAAATTCATTTGAATTTTTTCTTTTCCATTATCGGTGTGAATAGAGCCAATCTGAAATTGTGCATCATTTTCAATCCATGTATGAAAGTTCTTGAATGTTTAAAAAGCATCAGATTTGTTCTTCAATAAATAAACCCAACACATTTTGGTGTAGTCATCAATAAATGTGATCATATATTTATTTCCATTTGCAGAAGGAACAAGCATTGGACCATATAAATATGAATGAATGAGTTCAAGTTCTCTATGTGCTTTGGAACGTAAATCATGAAAAGACTATTTGTTATACTTTCCTAGAATACACGCATCACATTGCTTAAGTTTCCTAAGAATTGTAGGAAAACCAGTAACACCATTTTTCTTTAACAAGTGAAGGTCTTCATAGTTCAAGTGTCCAAATTGAGCATACCATAAAAGATTTGATGGAAATGTACCTTCATCATAATGATAATTGCATGAGAAATTTTGTGCACGAGTAGAGGTACCTTGCAACTTCAGAAGTCCTTCTTCTTCTATCCCTGTCATGACAAGTGAGTGATCTGATTCTTTTCTGACCTCAACCTTGCCATGAAAAATATGAATGGAGTTTCCTTGTTGGCAGATGTGGATCAAGGACAACAAGTTTCTCCTCAGTTGTGGGAGATATAAAACATCATGTAGAAGAAAGTCTAGAAGTCCAGGCAATTTGTGCTTGATTGTGCCAAGCCTTGATGACTTGAGTTTTGATTTGTCTGCAAAGTATACTACTCCATCAAAATTTGAAGTAAATTCTTCAAAACAATCTCTTCTAAAAGTCATGTGGCAAGTTTCTCTTGAAGCAAGTGGCCAATCATTTTTCCAAGAAGAAAGTGAAGCATTAAACAAGTCTTCAGTTACTCCAATATTACAATGTGCCACAACATAGTGAGCAGATTCAGGTGATTTACCTTTCTCTTTGTCATTGGTTTTACCTTTGGCTTTATTTCTTTCCCTCTCAATTATGTCCCAATGAAACTTACATGTATATGCATAATTTCCATCTCTATTGCAACGTATGCAATGAAGATCAGAATTTTCTCCTTCAGAGTGTATGCCCCCTTCGCCTCTAAAATTTCTTCTTCCTCTTCCTCTTCAACCACCTCTTCCTCTAGTGGAATCTTGAGCATGATTCTTCTCTCTATGTGCAAGGCACACAACTTCTTCAGAAGACTAATGAGTTGTCCTTTTCCCAAAATCTTTCTCTCTCAGGAAATTTCTTCATAAGGGAGTCAAAGGTAATCTCTTTGAGGTTTCCATTTTCTTGCAATGACTCAAGATAATTTGAATAAGTGAGATAAAGTGCCTTGTAAAAAGCTATAAGAGGGATATCTAATTGAACAATATCAGTGGTTTTGATATCATGTATAATATATATTACTTTTGATGCTAAAGCAAGAGTATCATCATTTTTCAATTCAAGACTGAATTTAATCATCAATTCAACAACTTCAAGTTCAGAGTGTGAATCATAGAGTTCCTTCAACTTTTGTAAGGCTTCAAAAGAATTTGAAAATAGTGAAATATGGCAACTAACCTCTTCATTAAGAGATGTTGCAATCAAGGCATAGGACTTGTTGTTCCTTTTTTCCAAAATGGTGATCTCCTTATCTGAGGTGGGCTTTACAGGTTCACTATCTCCTTCTCCTACACAAACTCCTTTTGACAACTCATTGAAAATGAGAGTGTGTTTTATCTTCTGTGACCATTCTATATAGTTATGTTTGCTAGAGAGAAATACTCCAACTATAGAGATCAATGAATGCATTTATAAATATGTATTGTGTAAAAATTACTCTTCTGCTAGCAAAAAAAAATCCACTTCTAGTAGTAATATGTGTAAAAGAAGATGCACTCTAATATATCAAAACAAAGGTATTATATGGGAGAGGCGGTTTATGGGGAAGGGTTTATATGGTGGAGGAGTTGTATGGCGGGGTTATATGGGAGTGGGGTGTATATGTGGGGGATGTATTAATGGGACAACGTGTAGGGGAATAAATTAATAGGACAACATGGAGGTGATAGCGTAACAATTAATACAACAGTCAATCGTAATATGACACAATAACCAGGGAGGTGGAAACAAAATTGCTAGATTTTCAATGCATTTGATGAAACGTATTCAAAGGTGGATGGTGAGAGGAATCTCGTTGAAACTTAAAAAGGCATATACCATATGTTGTATGATTGTTGCGAGTGTATGACTGGGCACTCACTACACCATCATAGTCAACCAGGAGTGTAAGGTCATATTACTTGTGATATGGAGGCAAAATTTAACCAAGGTAGAGGGGTGAAGCTATATGAGATGAAAAGGTGGACTCGACTAATGTGCAATGCTAAACCTATTATTCAATACAATAATATACAATGGTATGGGAGTGTGGTTCACTGTGTATGAGTGTGGGAGCAAGTGTGGTATGGTTAAGTGGAGTTTTATTAACAACCACAATTGTATTAACACCAAAACTATAGTAACTGCAACTGTATTAACACCCGTAGATAATATATGAAAAATGTGAATGGGAATGAAGTTGGGCAGTATGGGTAGTGTAACACAATACACATAGCCATGAACCAACACATAGTCATGCTAACAACATAGTTCCACCAATGACCCAGTAGACAATCTAAAAAAGAGAAGTTGGCATACCATTCACCTTGATATATCAACGATCTTAATAGATTAGCAACAAATATACTAGACAACTCTGTTGGCTTCAATGCACCAACGTTTAATCTTTCACAACTTTCACATAGAGATTTGGGACGCAGAGATTTGGCACACTAGAGTTATGCATGGCAGCACACATTTTCTATAAAAGGAGAGGGGTAGAGGACATAATACAAAAAAATGGCAGAAGGGAGTTACAAGGGCAGAAAGGGTTGCCAAAAATGGAGTTGGATCTAATACATGTTGGGCTATGAGGTAACTCCTCAAAATGAATTTTGTTTATTCATTAAGATTTCTCATGGATATATACAAGGATGGAGGTAATCTTGGGCATCACCTCCTAGTGTCTCTTCATATTGCTATTCTCTATTATTTACTATTTACATTATTTACAAATATTCACCCAATCCCAATGATTAGGAGTCAACGGGTCTTATGGGTTAATCCTTGTGGTAAATTTCTTCTAGAAACCTTAGCTCCATTATGTTAATATGGATTATGTTAATGCAAAAAAGATCTAACATGTTGTGTACTTTATTGATTATTGCTATCATTGATTTTATTCTTAGTTTCTTGTTTTGGTAAATGCATTTGTTCTTCCTTGGACTCCTAATATGAATTGTAGGAAAATTTGAATTACTGTCTAATGGAAGAACATGATAAGAAGAGCACAAGGTTTCTATGAGAATTAGTCACAGAGGGAGAAGGCATAATCAATAAGACTAGAGAATTAAAGACCATTGTATCGTCTGATTCACTTCTATGAGCCTTGTTGAGATTTAATATTATGGATTGTATCTCCATGGATATCTACTTGAAAAGGTATTCACTGTTAAATTGATGAGACTTTTTTACTGACACATTTGATGCATACTTAATAGGGCTCGATAAAACTAATTGCAACCTCCATATCAAGGTTGTGATGGATGAACCTAGGAATATCCTTCCTGATGTGTTTGAATCCCCAATGAAAGAGGGAGTTGGATGTTGAAATGTATAAGAAGAATCTTCAGTTAATGCCCTATTTTGAACTAGAAGTCTAAAGTTTCCCTTAGGAAAGGGAAGAATTCTATAAATATTCTATTTCGGGCCTATGATAATCATGTGTAGGCAATCAATCGGGTTGCAAGTATTCTCTGATTAACTCAGTAGTACTTGTGATGAAGAAAAGCACAACCAGTGATTAGTTTTGGCTCTCCAATGATGAGAAAAAAATAGTCTTCAGTGGAACCTAGTTCTACTAATGTGAGATTTATGGTGGCATGTGCAAGGACTTATAAAGAAATTTCTCACTAGTTTGTTTTGAGAAGATATATGAGAATATAGTGCTCTATGACAAGATAAGGCATATTGGCATCAAGTATCACTACTTTCATGACCTGATTTAGAAAGGAGTGGTGAAGTTCCAATATATCTCCAATATTGAGTCCTTCTAAGTTGAATCCTAGAACATATACAAGGTTATGCTACTCTTGTTAAAGAAGTCTAGGCTGAGACCTAGAAAGTATGCAAAGATCCATTATCTTGATGATAGGGTACTCTATATGATTTTGAGTCTAGGTCAGGACCTAGAGGTGCCTCAAAATCATTCCTTGTAGATCAAGATGCCGGTTGGGATAAACAACTAGGCTAAGACCTAGTCTGAGTTGTGATTCAAGGCATCCTTCAGAAGGTGGTCAAGATATATGGTTTTTCACATGTTCGAGGTATATGCTGCCATCATAAACCTTCATCTATTGTAGTCTAATATTATATACATGATGAAAATGGAGATCACTTACTAAACATGATTGAGTCACTGACAAGGGATCACTAAGCACTTATGGAAGCACTATTAGGTGAGTATAGATATTGTATTGATGTATAGTTGAAGATCTCTCTAAGAAAGGAAACCCTATTTTGTGCTTCCCCCCCTTATGGGGTTTTCCCCTCATCTTTGAGCTAAATTTTTGTGTCTGTTATTATTCTTTGTCATCTATGATTCATTTTTAAAGTGAATTTAATGTTTAATATGAATAAATTATACAATATGATCTAACAACTTCACTTGTAATTAACTGAAGCTTAGAAATATTATAAACTCTCTGCACATATGGTTTCTCAACAAAATCCATATAAGGAGGGGCTTTGGCTAGGCCATGGGATTTAGTTGATCTCAGAGACAAAAAACAACAGATACTATGAGTGTTGTCTTATTGAGACACAAAATAACAAACTCAAACTCAATGTTACAATAAATAGCTTATTTTTCTTACTCTTTAAAACTAGTGAAATTATTTTGATTTATTAAGAAGAATGAACATAAATACTCTAACTTTACAGAATATGAAAAACACAAGGACACAATTTTATGATCCAACGTTCTAAAGAGTAATATCAGATATGTCAACACTAGGTGGATGAGATGTTGCTTGAACTTAATTGTTGGAAAAAAATAATCTTAGTTGGATTTTCTTTCGAGGCAAACTGATTTTTAGGTGAGAATCTTCGGACTTCAATTTGTTAATAATGCTCATAATTGTGGAGATATAAAAGCATTACTATAAGATAGGTTTAACAAGATACTCCAACCATGCAGCGACATTTGACATGGTTGGTATTTCATTTGGGTTATACCTAATAGAAAGCGAGCTACATATCATCCATTCTTAGAAAAGGTTCTACATTGCATGATAAATCCACACTATGGTATAGAATGATTACCAATTTAACAATGCTAGGTGGATCAAAATCAATATCATATGATTTTATTCCACTTGGAATCGCTAGCCATACCAACTTTATACATCTCAACCTCATCAATAAAAGTGAGGCTTATGGTAATCTAGATCAATATAGATATCCCCTTTCTAGATATGAGAAGTTGTAACTCTTTTTTTTTGTCTGTCAAGTTATCTGTAATCCTCCAGGCTTGACTTGTGGCTTGAGGAGGCGTGACCCAAGGCCATCTAAGCCATCAAAGTCAATCAGCGATCGCATCCAACCCGGGCCACAACAACCCTTAGCTAATTGGATTTTTTAGCATGTATCCTAGACCGCCTAGCAAAGTGCATAACCACCTCTCATGAGGTTTGATCCTGGGTCGCTTTGCTAACAAGGCCCATCCTCAACCAGTTATGCTAGTGGGACTTGACCGAGAAGGTGTAACTATTTCTCTATATACAATTAACCAAAATATATAAAATTGGATCCCTATTTTAAATCCAAAATGATATTGAAGGCTTTAATTTATTTTTGATGATTGCGCGTGATCCATCTTTGTGAAGGTGCTTGATGCCCCATGCTACTTGCACGGAGATTTTCAATCTCAAAAACAACTGAGAGAAGGAAAACGCCCATGCAAAGACCATGAAGAGTTTCATTAGGCATGAATTCATACACAAAAATCCCTTCACCTATCTCCTCATAATAGCCCAACAAATTAACCAACCACTATGGTGGATTCGGCATATAATTTCAAGATGTAAATAGAATATCTATTGTTGTTAGAAGAGTACAACCTACATGGGGTATCAAAATACCTAGCTTTCATTGTATAAATTTCTATGTCTAGGTTGAAAGATGTAGGAGCATTAGAACTTTCAAGACAATCAGATTTGGAGAATAAAAGCTTCAATAGGGGGTCTTTATTTTTTAGAATAATTCTTATTATTCTATGTAATTAAATTCCATTTTCCTAAATTAATACATTTATGAGTTCTAGACAAGGTGAGATATTATTCTAGAATCTTGAAGAAGATTGGGATGAATGATTTGAATGTTATTAGATCTGCTCTGATAGGTATAATTTCAATAAGACTATGGTTAAGAGCTTTTAGGATCTTAGGAGTGATATTATGAGAATGAATGGGATATAAAACCAATTTAGATCTATCTATGTTTACCTATATATGAACTATAAATCTAATAGAAGCGTAATGGTTAAATAATGTAAAATTCGATCAATATATAAAGGGCCGTTTGAGGGAGGAATCAGGCCATAAGAATGTAGATCAAGGTATGTGTTGATGAATGTAAAATTATATTATTGTGTGAAATTATTTCCATCTCTATGTATTTTTTAAAGCATTTGAGCTGGTAAATGTTAATGGAAATTAAATTGACTAAACATGTGCATGATCCATTCTGTTCATATAGTATATCACAACTTGCGCACAAAATGATATCTCATCAACTAGCATAGAAAATTTCTCATTCTCCCTCATGTAGCAAATTTTTGCTTGCTTGTTGAGAAAACACGAGTTAACAACTCATTGGTCAAGTATTGGGACAAAGTAATTTCAACCTCTTGAACAAACTACAACTAGTACTCTTATTAACAAGGATTAAGAAAGTGTATAAAGGTAGCTAATAAGCCTTACTCATACTACTGAAGAAGACAACCCATTTATGGGTGTTGGTAAAGGGGAAAATGATATTAAAATTCTAGAAATAGGGTTCTTGAGTGAGGATTTTATGCATATGATGATTCATTGTATGTGAATTTGAGGGTTAAGCACAAGTGTAGATTCAAGGTAAATGGATCCACTTAAATTTAATAAGGGAGGCCAAGTGAACTATAATCCTTTCTAGGTGAGTAAGTAGGTAATATCCAATAAACTTTTATTATTAAGGAAAGGTCATACTCAAATAAAAAAGGTAATCAATATACCCTTGTCCAATTCATTTCTCCTTTGAAATGGTCATCTCAGTCACTCTTAAATCTTTCTGGAGATAGAAATAAATGGGTTTTTTTATAGAGAGACTCTTGGTTCACCAATACAAATGGAAGGGAATAGAACTGATGATTCATACCTTGGACCCAATAACAAATATGATTTCTCTTCCCATAATAGTAGTAAGAGAAGAAACATCTACGCCAAAATCTAGGGATCCAACTCAGTATTTTGTTGTATATCTAGTTGTGACAGTAAATCTTGTTGGATACCACCCATGGGTAAGATGTTTACATTACTAACTATGTGTACCTTCTCCTTACCCTTGAGAGAGGATTGGACAGTAGAGTGTTATAGGGAGACTTCTTTGGATAAGGTCTAAGGGTACATTACAAAATATGAATATCTATTATTCAAGGTACTTTTCTGCCATCTATAGGTTCAAAATACCTCTTCCTATGAGAAAAATGTTATGTAATTGGCTCTTAATGTGGATGTGTTGTTCGGTTGGGAACTGTGTTGTGAGATATGTAAATGAAACTTTTAGAATGAACCCTATAATTCAAACCTAGAAAAATTCATGTTTACATCTAATTATGGAATGCACTAAATGATGATGATATGCCTATTAATGATGTTGGAAACGTCAATATAAGTAATGAAAGAACGCAATAGATAAACATGAAAATAGATAAATACATGTAAAAATGAATGGAGATAGGAAATATATAAGCCCAACTAACCTATGATGCCAACTACAAAGTTGTAGAATTGAACTATGAATTAGTTGTTGCCCACCTCTTCAAGAGCCTCCAATATCTCTCCAATGCTCTTCTATCCATGGCAGAAGCTACAAATATATAAAAAAAATTCCCACCCCTAAAACATTCTAACCACATCATGAATTTCATCTCAAATCTCTCAGATTAAACAAAAACCATCCCACAAAATGATCTAGGTGCATATTGGTGGCCACCCATCTATTCCACCTAGACCCCCTAATGAGTTTTATCCGTTTCCTTAATTGTAGCACAATTTACTATTTTTGGCATTTTTTCGGGTCTTGAGCTTTTGGAGCTGTTTTGAGGCCCTAAACAACGTTTTTTTGGAAAAATTACTATAGTGATTGCCATGGAAATAATGTCAGCGGGTGTAGTCCTTGGAGAGATATTTCCAATGAGGTATCATACACGTCAATAGCAAATAATATGACTAGGTTACGACCCCGGGAAGTTGGATGCCCAACTAACCACAACGGGACCCATAAACTCTTGGTTTTACATCTCCTCGGGTTAGGGTTTTCCCTTATTGTTCAATAATAAAAAGGCCCTTGAGCCTCATTGTAACTCAGCTTACAGGCATGTATCCACCACATCTCTTCTCAGGGATAAGCTACCATCGATCGAGCTATCTTATTTTCATTCTGTTTGTAAGAAAAGTTTAGTATTTTTCTATTAATGAAATGAAGTGTTTTTCTACTGCATCTTTTTGTTTATTATTATATATGTAATTTTTTGAGTTCCTATTGAAGTTCGAATAAGTGGTATCAGAGCGGTCTACTCTTTCTCTATTTTTCTTTGCATGTCCCCAACAAGGTCAGGGTATAAGGAGTTAGGGCTCGATCTGGTTGAACCATTGCAGGATCAACCTCGCAAAACCCAATGACCTCCCATGGCAGAAGAAAATAAAGATGAGGGGGCAGGAATCCTTTCAAAATGTTCCTCGATGAATCCCTTGAGCGATAGAGGGATGCAATAATGGATAACTTTGCCTAGAGCCTTTGACGTCTACCCACAGGCGATGCATCTTCATCCTGTAGCGACTCTAAAGGTGCCACTCCTTTTAAGGTACAAGTTAACTTCAATATTCCCATATTCAAAGGCCTGATAGATGTAGACATCGTAGATAAATGGTTAAATCTATTGGAAGGATATTTTTCAGTTCACGACATTTCCAATCAGGAAAAGATTACATTTGCACTTCTCAAAGCCACCCCACACGTCAAGGACTGGTGGGAAAATTACTGTGAAAAAAAGGACGAGAATGAACCCTCGTTGTTTTTAGCTGCACCCACATGGAATTGTTTCTAAGACACCATCAAGGAACAATATTACCCTATCGGGAGCTATGAAGATAAATAAATAAAGTGGACCACACTACGGCAGGGAAGGGACGAAGATGTGCTATAGTTCACAAATACTTTCCATACCCATCGCACGAAGTTTGGTATCAAGGATACTGAGCGGTATTTAGTGCTAAAGTACCGCGGTTGTCTAAAGAAGTACATCTAGGATGAGATGGAGTGCCTGGAAATTTCCTCACTTGGCACAACATATCGGTACATTGTAAAGATTGAGCAGAAGTTTAAACAGAAGAAGCGGGACTTTGGATCTGTGAATCCAAAGCATGGAAAAGGCACCGCCAAACCACAAAAGAAGGAACCAAGCCAAGCTGGGGCTACCCAGGACAACTTTCCGAAGCCACAAGCAAAGAACAGCACCACTAAGACAAAGAAGGGTAGAGGAAAATGGTGTGAGTTTGATAAGATCTCCACTCACAATACAAGTGAGTGTCAGGCCCAGCAGTCACTGGTGCCCGAGTTAAAGGATTTCGAATCAGATGTAGGTTCTAACTCTAAATCAGAACCCGATAAGGGGATTGACAAAGGGAAATAGCTCATTGATGCGGAGCCTAGTGCCACCATGGCCACCACAAAGATCCAGAAAATTGAGCCTGAAGATCAAGAGGAGGGGGAATGCTTCTTCCACTCACAAATGTGGGTGAAGGGTTCTCCGCTGCAGTTCATTGTCGACAGTGGGTTCTAAAAGAACCTCATTTTATAAAAATTTATGAAGTGGCTGGGCGTAAAGACTACAACACATCCACAACCATAAACCATTGGATGGCTTCACTACGGAGAAGATCTTTGGTCAGTCAACAATGTCGCCTTCCCTACAACATCAAGCCCTTCACGGATGAGGTAGTGTGTGACATTGCTCCTCTTGAAGTTTCTGATGTATTGTTAGGACAACCATACTTGTGGAAGCGACATGATGTAAATGAGTCTAGACCTCACTCTGTGATTATTACTATGGCTAATAAGTTGTACATGATACTAGAGGTAGACCCGCTTACCAGCATCTCTTTGATCACTGCAAATAAATGCAGTAAGATCATTTCCTATACCAGGAAACTTTTTTTCGTTATGATTCACCCCCAATGCAAGAAGAAGGTTGTGGCCATGGCTTCCAAGCAGGGCTCCTCTACATAGCAACAGCAGATGAACAAGGTCGTGGAGGATTACAGGGACATTTTCACCTCACCCACAGGGGTACATCTGCACTATTAGGTCAAGCACTCCATCGATCTGACCCTGGGTGCGCCACGACCTAATGGAACAATCTATCAACTCTCTATTCTGGAGAACGAAGAGATCAAGAGGCATATTCATGAAATATTGTAGAAAGGGCACATCAAGCCAAGCTCATGACCCTGTGGGAGCACAATTTTATTGGTACAGAAGAAGGATGGGACCTGGAGGCTCTATATTAACTATCGGGCGTAGAACAAGATCACTTTTTGGAATAGGTACCCAATCCCATGGATTGATGACCTTTTGGGCCAGTTTAAGGGGGCAAATATTTATGTAAGATTTACTTGAAGTCGGGTTATCACCAAGTGCGTATCGAACCCTCTGATGTGTGGAAGACTACCTTGAAATCCAAGGAGGGCCTTTTCGAATGGTTGGTCATGTCGTTCGGATTGAGGAATGCTCCTACAACCTTCATGAGACTAATGGATGGCATCTTGCCGCTCTTCACCAATGCATTCATGCTGGTGTATCTAGATGACATCTTGATCTTTAGCCAGAGTTGGTAAGAGCACCTCCACCATATTCGACATGTCCTTCAAACCCTTCAATAACACAAGTTGTGCGCTAACTTGGAGAAATGCACCTTTGGCCTGACCGAGGTTCAATATCTCACATACATCATTGATGAGCAGGGTGTGCATGTGGACCCATCCAAGATACAAGTCATTAAATATTGGCTAGCCCCAACCACTCCAACAGAGCTCTGAAGCTTTTTTGGTCCTTGCTAATTTCTACGTAGGTTCATGTTGGGGTTCTCTCATATCACTTGGCCTTTAAGTCAAGTCACCAGGGGTGGAGTGAAAGAAAAGTTCTTTTGGTCGAAAGCCCAACAGTGAGTGTTCTCTAAGTTGAAGAATTGCCTCTATTCTGCACTAGTGCTTACATTACCAGACATGCAACAACCATTTGAGATTGAGACAGATGCCTCTGACTATGTTATTGGTGTAGTTCTTATTCAACATGGGCATCTAGTGGCTTACCACAATGAGACACTTTCAGAAACAGTCCAAAAGTATCCCACTTATGACAAAGAAATTTATTCAATTACACGGGCCTGTCGTCAATGGAAGCATTACATTGTGGGGAAGGAAACGGTCATCCACATAGACCATTATCCTATACCGTTCATATGGACACAAGGGAAGTTGCAGAACGATCACCATCAGAAATGGTCCACCTATCTGCAACAGTTCCATTTGAACAGTAAGTATAAGAAGGGAAGCACCGATAATTTCATTGACTGCCTCATCCGACCACTGGTCATGGTGCTAATCACTGTGCTCAACTCCTAAGGGCATGAGACATTGGGGTGGCTTCATCTTTATAAGAGTGATCTAGAATTCGGCAACATATACCAAACACTCTTGGAAGTGAAGAGAGTTCCAAATTTTCACCTTCAGGATGCACTATTATGCCACTTGGGACACATATGTGTTCCTTCAAGTGAGCCTGCCAAGATGATTTAGGAGGCGCACTACAGTTAGGCTGCTGGACATTTTGGAGTAGAGAAAATAGTGGAAATATTACAGAAGTATTTTTATTGGACGAAATGTCATTAGGATGTTGGGAAGTATATTAGATTCTTCACTGCCTACTCCATTTCCAAACCAACCATCAAGAAGTGAGGCCTGTATATGCCTCTACCTACTCCTACTCAGCCTTGGGAATCTATGTCCATGGATTATATGTTAGTACTTTCTTCTACTAAGCATGAAAACAATTGCGTTTTCATGGTCATCGACTGATTCTCTAAGATGGCCATCATGGCATCTTGCAAGAAGAGTATCATAGCAGAGCCCACTACTAAGATCTTATTTGAGTGAGTGTGGGTACACTTTGGGATCCCACAGTCCATTATCTCAGATCGGGATAGTAGATTTCTAAGTTCATTTTGGTCAAGTCTCTAGTCAATGCTGGATACAAAACTAACTAAGTCCATAGCTTTTGATCCCCAAACTGATGGCCAAACAGAGGTTGTCAACACGAGGGCTTCACTCGGGGAGCAATATCATACCACGTGGGTTCATATTGGGGTATATATATTGAGGAAAAAATTACATAATATATTGGGGGATATATAGGTGGTAAAGTGTTTTTATATTGGAAAATATAAAAATTGAGCTTATAGTTAATGAAAAAATATAAAGGGGTGTAAAAAATGTTAATTAAAAAATGGATACCTACAATATCTAGTAAAAGTATGGGTTTTTTAAATTGGGAAGTTGTATTGGGTTCATATTTCTAGTGGGTTAAATAATGTGATTTTTAAAGGGATTTTCCAATAGGTAGTCAAATTAAGGGTATTGTTTAATACGTCACGAATGCACATGTTATGTTAGAGGTTCATTGAGTGAATCCCCTGTGGTTGTCAACTGGATGATCGTACATATTATGTGCATGTACAACTTGAAGCATCCATGCACATGGGATGAAATTCTCCTCTATGTCCAACACAACTACAAGAGAGCTCTCCACAGCTCAATAGGCCACAACCCCTTTCAGGTAGGGTTTGGATTTCAACCATTGTGCCCCATTAATGTGGCCATACCAGTTGCAGCCACTCAGGAATATTTGGTTCACGTGCAGTCCAAAGATGAAAGGGCTAACAACTTCATTGAGTGCATTCAACACATCTAGAAACAGGTCCATGATATATTGGACATATCCAATGCTAAGTACAAGCAATGCCATGATCAACATCAAGTGTTGTACAAGTTCTAGGTGGGTGACAAAGATTGGCTTCATTTGCGAAAAGAGCACATTGCTAGACCCCTACATAACCTTCACCCACTCCAATATGGGCCATACACCATCACCAAGGCTATCGGTGACAATGCCTTCGATCTTAGCATCCCACCATTCCTTGGTTTGCACCCACTATTCAATGTAGATCACCTTCGGCCATACTTCCTACCATTGTTGGCCACATGTGACATTGCAGAACAACTCACACCACCAGAGCTCAACCCAAACTACATGGAATAGGCCACAACTAATCAGATCATGGACACACAGATCAAGAACACTCAGAAACAGAGGATACAACTATATTGAGTTGTCAAAGCAAGCCAACTCTGTCACCAGGGCAAGTGGCTCACTAGGGACCAGGTTCAACAGAAAGTTCCTCACCTCATGGAGGCTCTGCATGCAATGGGGACCATTGATTCCTAAGGGGAGAGGAATGATCTAGGTGGATATTGGTGGCCACCTACCTATTCAACCTAGACCCCCCAGTCAGTTTCATATGTTCCCTTAATTGTAGCACAATTTAATTTTTTTGGTAGTTTTTCAAGTCTTGAACTTCTGGAGCTGTTTTGAGGGCCTAAACGATGTTTTTTGGTAAAATTATTGTGGTGATTGCAATGGCAATCATGTCAACAGTTGTAGTCATCGGAGAGATATTTCCAACGAGGTATCATACACATCAAATGAAGATAATATGACCAAGTTACGACCCTTGGAAGTTGGTTGCCCAACTAACCCCAACGGGGCGCATAAACTCTTGGTTTTCGTCTCGTCGGCTTAGGGTTTTGGTTGTTCAGGGTTTTCCCTTATTGTTCAATAATAAAAAGGCCCTTGAGCCTCATTTTAACTCATTTCAGATGCATGTAGCTACCACATCTCTTCTTAGAGATAAGCTACCATCGCCTGAGCTATCTTATTTCCATTTTATTCGTAAGCATAGTTCAGTATTTTTCTATTAATGAAATGAAGTGTTTTTTGGCTCCATCTTTGTGTTTATGATTATATCTGTAATTTGTTGCATTCCTGTTTAAGTTTGGATGAAAAAAGGGAGAAATTTTCCACAAAATAGCTATTTTCATGGTAACTCATAGTAAGAATAACTGATTTTTTCATGGAAAATTCATAACAGGGGTTTGATAGAGTTTCGAATGGACCTCCAACTTTTTTATGAAACTGGAGTGTGGTTTTTTCCCCGGTTTCTTCTTGAGAGAGGATACTAAAGATTGAAATGTCATCACAGAGCTCAATGTAAATATATTTAATGGATACAGGGAATCTATGGTTTCTAAGTCTAACTCATAGATCTTTAACTCACATAGTCATTGTCGAATAATGTAGTATGAAACAATCTAGTATAGGTTGCCTTAAGCAACTCCACCTTATCAAATTTTCAGAAAATGGCATGTGATTGGTGATGTTTATATATAAACATTTGAGTATTTATCCATCTTCAATTAACTTGGAAATCCAAGTTTTTTTGTCAATGTCCTTTAGGCATTATTAAATACATGCAAAAACAATTGTGTGTATTGCTTTTGGAATATCAACATTATAGCTTTGCTAAAGGGTATTTTATTTGTAATCAATTTTCACAAACTTTGATGGCCCCTTCTCATCAATGGTCTCAAATAACTAGTCCTTTAAGAACAAAGTGTTTTTTCTTTTCCTTGAACAAATGGTTTCCCTCAAAAGATAGGGGAAAGATATTAAAGATACAATGATGTTCAAAAGTGGATGATTTCAGGTGTCTATCCAAACGCCCAATAAAAAATCCATTAATTATTCATGAAACCTTCAAATGGCCCATAAAGTTTTTAAATCATGTTTTTTTTCTTGTTAACCAAGATTGTGCAAAGTCTTTTTGTTGGGCACAGGATCCCCCAAGACAAGTTTTGGGGCTTAAAGCCCAAATTTTGACCAAATCTGATGTAAAGACTCCATGTTTTGTGGGTGCGGAGTGTGAGGATTCTAGATGAGTCATAGCGTTGTCTGCCTTCATTTTTGTAATGTAATGTTGGATTTAGAAATCTACCCATGGTCCACAGACCATGGGATTGTATAAATAGAGAGAGGCTCTAAGTTGCAAATAAGTTAGAGAAGTGGAAGCAATAGATGGAGAATTGAGTCTTATCTAAGTGTCGAGTCGAGTCCTTTGGTCGTAGAGTAGGAAAAGGCTCTGCAACTGAGTGCATAGAGGCCTAGTAGTCTATAGCTGAGTGTGCAGACTTGTGCAACTGAGTGTGCAGGGTGAGTCGAGTCTGTAACCTTTGGAGAAGTAATGAAGAGAAGTTTTACATCATTTCTGTGTACCTTTTTCCTATTTTGTGCATTGAATGTATTGGGTATATATTGCAATTCCACTGTTTATATGATGCGCGAACTTATATAAATGTGTTGATAAAGTGAATATAAGATAAAGTATCTATTTATGCGAAGATAACTAACTGTTATAAGAAGATAAGTAAGATACGCGATGTGACTTGGGGAAGTAGCACAAATCGTTGTTGTAGCAACGCGAAAGCACCTTAGCCCCTAGTTAGGGCTACGTGAAGCTATTCACAGTTGGACTAAATCGACCCCTCAGACATCTCAAGGGTGGGGAAACTTGGTTCCAGCATCCCTTGATACTGCTTCGGCTGAGACCTCAGTCTGCGCTCCATGGGATGTTATTGAAAGGGTGAGCAGTATAGGGATTTTTTTGGCTAATTAACTCTGAACTTGGGTCAGGCCCCCTCAAGCCAACAAATGGTTCTATTGTCAGGACCAGAATCTGCATAGAGATGTCTAATATCGTATCATTGGAATCCAACTAAGAAGGAAATTGAAGGTTCATTGTACAAGAGAATTCACGGGTTCGTGACGCAGGAAAACAAGAATCTGCAATTGACAAAAGAAGAGTGGTTAGACTACTACTTGTACATAGAGATCCATGAAATATTTTTCACGTCTTTCCTTACTGAGCTGTATGAGTGGATCGTGAATCTAGCAGATAGCTAAGGAAGGTGGAAACTCATCAATCCTATTGTGTGGACCCCAGTGTTGGTGCGCAAATTGGAAGCATTAGAGGATAAGATCACGTGCATTGGCTCGATCAGATTATAGGAGGATTCATTACAGAGTTTGTGTTAGATACTTCATCCAGCTATAGCGAAGCAGACTGATGCTTTCTCAAAGGACCATGAGGTAAGTACGTAAAGTCTCTGAATACCTAGATTAAAATGCTATTGTGTGAAAAGAGGGTTATGCAATTACCTTGATGTCTGGAGCCACGCGAAGCAGAAAAACCTACATAAATGAAGGAAGTAAGGGACCAGAGAATAACCCTTTGATTTCACCTCTGTGAGGGGATGAGGAAGATCTTGCGAAGGTCTCGCCACGAAGTGCAATCAATTTGATAAGGCAAAGGATTTCATACATACCACCCCCACCCACACCACCACCAATTTCACCACCTTCATCTCCATCTTTGCTCGTACCACCTCCGCCAACACCATGAGTCAATATGGCAAGCACGATAAAGTTGCCTATGTTTAAGGGAGTAGGAAATGAAGATCTAAACCATTTTTGGTTCGTAATAAGAGCCATATGGGAAGCGCAGGGAGTTACAAATGATAATATAAAGAAAGCAATGTTGGTCAATGCTCTGCAGGATTGCACACTAACCTGGTATATTAAGCATTCTAATGACAATCCGAATGCGGGAATTGCGGATATCCAAATTGTACTAAACAAAGAATTTAGCAGGCCAAAGTCAGAAGCACAGTCAATCATTGGATTCAAAGAGATCACAAAGCTACTAGGCGAGAACCCTGGGGAGCTGGATCAAAGACTGAAGTGTATGATTCATGAAGATAATATGACATTCATGGACGGACAACACCGCGAATGCTTTGTAGCATCACTAATGCCACATTTGAGGAACGCGCTGTTGCAACAAAGGTTAACAACTCAGGCAAAGGCCTTGGAGATCGCAATGAGGCTACATGAATCCCCAATGCGGGATTCTAACTTGGGATTTCAATAGATCCACGCGTAGTTGAAAAACTTATGCCTTGAGATGCAGAGTTTGAAATAGGACAAGACAGCCCAACCAGAAGTGCACGAAGAGGTGTGGTGTGTAAAATGCAAGGGTTAGGGTCATGATAAGGACCACCACCCTGTGTTTGCAAATTACCTTGCAGGAAGAGGACCGATGTTGTTAAGGCAGGAAGTGAAAGAAAAACCTAGCATAGAACCTACTTTGTGGTGCACGATTTTTCAAATAGGAGGAAAGCATGCTATGGACATTTGCCATTTGTTACAGAAGTACACGCAAAATTCACAATAGTTGTTATGTAATTTTTGTAGATCGGTTTGACACGATGAGAGCACTTGTAGAAGCTATGAGCTGATGATGGATAGAACTCCCACCTATAGAGTTTAGGCCAAAATGCGGCCCCTAGACTAGAATGTAGGAGTGGTGCGAACTAGATTTCAGGGGCACAGATGAGGGCAAGGTGGAGGAGAACGAGGAAGAGGTCACGGACAGCTGATATGTTACAATTGCGGAGGGCGAGGACATTATGTCCATGATTGTATGAACCCAACGCATCTGTCATGTCTATATTATACCTTGTTTGACCATGAGATAGAGGATTGTCCTATGCTGATAGCTAGGATACGTGACAAGGGAGCACTACCACCTCCCATAACTTAGAACTTGTAGATGATGAGGTCTGAAATGCACGAGGAAGATCCAAATGTGAACATTGTGCTCTAAAGTGGAATTTCAATGGGAGATGATAAAGGCAAACAGCCAGAAGATAGTAATTGGGTTTGCAAGGCTCCGACAAAAGAGGCAAAGTTTGATTTAGAGCGCGCTAAGGAAACCTTCATGGAAGCTAAGAAGAGCTTCGCTGATGCCTCCACTTTAGGAAGCAAAGACAGACAGGAGCCAGAAATGGACCCATCCATTCTTTCCTGGAAACATGCATGAAGCTACTGTGTGATAGTAAGGCCGTAAAAGGATTGCAGGAACTCATTAACAAATGTGTTGGGACCGTGCTAGGAGAACCGCGCATAGTTCGGAAGTTTGGAAAACACAAGACTAGGACATGGAAAGAAATGAGGCTAGCCGCGTAGATTGGAGAATATGAGACAGACCAAGTAATTCCGGATTTAGGATCGGACGCGAGCGTTCTGCCGAAGCAGACATGGGAGTGCATAGGGAGGCCTAAACTACAATTTTCTCCTATTCAGTTGCGAATGGCGAACCAGTAGAAGATAATAGCCATGGGGCAATTATAGGGAATCATTGTGGATATTGAGGGAGTGATCGCACTAGTAGACTTTGAAGTAATAGACATTGTTGATGACAATAATCCCTACCCCACACTCTTAGGAATTGATTGCACCACTGACATGAATGGGGTGATTAATTTGAAGAAGCGCAAGATGATTTTTGAGAAGAAGTCTCTGCGCGTAGTTATAGCCTTAGACCCTGATGAGGGATTGCGCTACACCAAGCTGGTGCATGACTATGAGAGCGATGACAATTTGGACTGCATCTACAAGATAACTGCACGAGAGAAAGACTAGGTAAATCCCACTGCAAACATACAGATCTCATGGGAGCGCAAAAGCTCCCGTACATTAGATTCTGATGAAGAGATAGAGCGATGGCAAAACAGGTTACACGAGGTGACCATGCTAAACTGTAATATGATGACAAGATTTCTGCACTATGTATCGACAGAAGTGAGAGATCTACCTACGTATGATGGTTTAGGTGATGCAGATGCTTTCTTGGACAGATTTGGAAGGGAGGTGCTAGAAAAGCAACATTTCCAGTCCTTGAACTGGGTATTGTGTGCTACACCCACGAGGTGGTGGGGTATGGACAGAGGGAGCTTTGAGGACTAGCGTGAATGCAAAAGAATGATATGCACGTGGTTTTGGAAGCTTAGAGTGCAATTGATAGATAAGTGCAACAGGCAGGATAACCGCACGCACATCTAGCCAGATGGATGCCGACATATGGAAAACAACCTACGTGAATGCACATGAACTTCATGTTGGGAGATATAGTCAATAAGCATGTGTTCGAGGGCCAATTGAAAAAATGACTCCTCACATTGGAATGACAGAATGTGGAGAGAATGATCGAGCAAAAGGTTATCCATGTGGAAGCATTTAACAAGGTGTGTGAAGCACTGAACAAGGTATGTAGTGCGCAGCGAAGTGATTGGGCCTGCACATACTAGTAGTTTTATGGGCTTATAGGATAACATGCAAGAAACTAACAGGTTAGGCACCTTCTAGGCTAGCCTATGGAGTGAAATTTGTAATACGGATGGAGTATATCATGCCTAGTCCACGTGTAGCAGTGCCCATGGATATGACGGATCACGGAGCCTTGGAAGACGGGGTCACGCAGTTGAAAGAACTCGAAGAAGGATGCTTGGGACTTGATGAGGAGATTCAACAGGGTGATCTTAGGCTCCAAGCACTCATGAATGAAATAGTTTGGTTTAGGGAGAAAAGCGCCATGGTGGAAGCAGAAGTCAAGAATATTGAGGAAGGAACATAGAAGGACTTTCTTGATAGGAAACCATGGTGATAAAGTAGAATGCGCATGATTACGTTGATGAATTTTGGGACTACCGTCAGGGGTTGATCAATTTGATGCCTTGGATTGGACCATATTTTACTAAGGGGATCACAGATGGTGGCACGATGTAGTTGGTAAAATGCACAATGCAGTTGGTGAAGTTAAATGGTGAACCCTTCCCAGGAGAAGTAAACGATAGTTGGTTGAAGCCATCTACAGATGGCCCGGCCACCTAAATAGCCATGGGAAGCATAGTCTTAGTGCTTTGGGAAGTTGAAAGGAGGTGTAAGACTATAAAGTACTCTACCCGAGAGCTACACAATGGCAGGACTGCACACAAGAGCGAAGTGTCACAAGGTCCACGACAACGTAAGGGTAGCTATGCTACTGCACAGGTTGGATGGAAAGTGACCATTATAGTCACTATTCACGATGTGATGCTTGGTTTGAGACCAAATCGAATGGGCGGCGGGCATTTAAGGCAGGCTTTATGGGCTAGATTTGGGAAAATCTGCCGCCAAGGGAGCATTAATGAATTGGATTTGGGGGGAACGGTTAAATTCGAATTCAAAAGGCACTATAAATTGCAAAGGGCTGCCTAGGAAACAACACTTGGCCATTTGAGAATTGAGCTATTGCGTGCCCAGAGCTCTATGAACCCAGATCTGTTTGATTTTTTTATGTCGAGGATGTTTTTTGAGGACTTACCTGAGTCATTGAGAGATTTGTGGAACAACAATATGATAGCACCAGAGGAAGCCATGGATATCGGCGAAATGACCGCTGAAGAGGCCGCACAAGCCATGACAATAGGAGATGCCCCTAAGAGTGTTGGGATAGTCGCGAAAATCCCTAAATCACTACACATGCTGAGACCTAAGAAAGATAAACAGGCCATGATTCTGGTGCGCGTGTCCCCCAGAAACCCACTGCGAAGTAAACTGACCATGGAGGAAAAGGGGAAAGTGGTTAATATGGAAACCGATGAGGAGGAGGAAGACCTTGCAGAAATCCTGGTCGAAGAGGAGAAGGATGAAGAAATGGAGGAAGAAACCTAGGGTACCGACACTCTAACCAGGTTGTCAGCATATGTTCCTCTACAAAAAGGGAAAGCAAGGGTATCTAACGACCTAGATGAGAGCAAGAGCTCTTTCCAGACTCCACTACTACTTGATGATATTGTTTTTGAAGGAGCGCACTTGGGATAGGTTTCGAGTCTAAAGTTTGAAGACTGGGATCTCATGGACCACGAAAAGTTCCCACACTTGGCAACCACACAGCTCATGAAGCCGAAGAAAAACACTATAGCAGGAGTCATAGAGTTGGAGCTGCACAGGTGGTTGCATGGAGTAGAGAAAGTAGGGTTGTTGAACTTGCTCTATGTGTCGCATTACCATCATGCCCCAGTAACTATCTTTGTCATCAGACAACTGCTCTACCTGGTGCATGATGGGTGTTTGTGGCTGGAGGAGTCCATACCCATAACGAACCACCTAATTCATAGAATTACCCAAGTCCCTTACAAGGGGGAAGATCCAACATATATTTCAGAGGGTAAGAGCAACAATTTGACCATCGCAGAGGCCATGAAGGCAAAATTCAAGTTGGATAAAAAGAAGAGAGGGTACGTGATCTCTAGTATCAACAATAAGGCAGTCAAATTTGCAACCCATATATTGGCTGGGAAGGTTATGTGGAAGTGGCGTGAGGATGAGGTGCCCACCAGTGGTATAACTTGCCATGCAGTGTGTAGAGGGCATCCAGTTTAACTGGTCGGAGTACCTGTGCAAGGAGTTCCTGGAGAATTGCCACGAGGCACAAGAACAGGCGAATACCTTCCACTATGCATGGCTTTTGCTGTCCATAGTACTGGTAGATTGGGAGTTGCCTGAGGACAGCTAGTTCCCAACAATTTCATAGGATCTTCTCGATGTAGTGAAGTACACTTTATTGTGGGCCACTAAAGACGTGCAAAGGATTCGAGATAGTAAAATATGCTGGTTGTTCATGGAGATGAACATCATAATGGGGATTAACTGCAAGGCATGGTTATTGCCCACTATCTATAATAGTCTACAAAGCTTTGTAAAGTTCAAGGAGGACTTCGATCATGTGTACGTTAGGGTGTGCAAGGACCTCGCGAAGAAGTGGAATGAACTGCCGTACCTGACCATGGAAGATGTTATATTCGTTGTGCTTGAGTCATGGCTGTTGGAGTGGCGCACTCCAGCCATCTCCGTGATGAAAATAGAAAAGTCTACTACACAATAGAGGAAGGAGGAGGAAAAACTGTGGGTGGCGTAGTTGGCAGAGAAGAGAAGAAAAGAGGCATTAGCAACAAAGGCACAGGAGGCGCAGGACGTTGTGAAGGCAGCAATAGAACAACAGAAAGTAGCAGTTGAGTAGCAATAGGCATCAGAGAAGGAGTGTGTGGGCTATAAGTCACCCTAGCCTAAGGAAGAGCTTAAGATAGAGGAAGGTGCTAGGGACCTAGAAACAATAGCTACACATTTCAAGCGCCAACTCCTGTGAGAGCAGGTGGGGCCACAAAAGAAGTCGAAAGCTTCTAAGACTTCTTTCAACTTGATCACCGTCACTGAAGGAGATCTCCATGATATAGGTGAGACAATGCGTGACGTCACTACTGGGGTCCTCCAGTAGCTCACAGAGGAGAATCAGATTGTGTTGGGGCCCTCCGGGCACAGATATAGGAGTTTTAGGTGTGCACTCCTTAGGCTGGTACTCTCTCGACCAACCTTGTAGTAGGAACGACTGCGGCTGAGGAAATGATGTGCGCCCACATAACCAACACCATAGTGCTATCAAAGGGGGAACTGGTTATAGATAATGAGGCCAATAGGCCTACGGTCAGTGCATTGAAGGGAGTACGGATCAACATGACTGCACTCCCTCGGGAGACACTCTATGTCCTATAGGATGAAGTGACTGCAGAAGTGTGGGCTAGGGAGGGCTAGGCACTACAGGTGTTGAGCAAACAGAAAATTTATATGGAACAACTGAGCCTGCAGCGTGATGAGGTAGTGGTGCAGAATTGATAGATGATGCAGGTGGTTGAGGAGGCCTGCCAGATGGTCCCTGAGTTGGCCACCCCAGCAGATGCACCAGTAGAGGCACGCATCTATAGGTTAGCATCACGAGTGTGTGAGGTGCGAGAAGAGATGGCTAAGGTTCAACTAGAGCTGAACCTTCAGATATCAGAGCTGCAGTTGCAGGCACAGCCTTCAACTCCTCCAAAGGTGAGGGAACAACACACCAGCGCCATCACAATAGGAATGGAAGAGATCAACAGTGCAGTGACGAACTGTACCAAAATGTTGGAAGAGTCATTTGAGGTCCTCACCACTCTGCAGGAGGACTCGAACATACAACACTTAGAAATAGAGGAGCGTGACATGCAGCAACAATATGATGATATAAAAGGGACCGCGCAGACGATGGCCTTTACACAGAGGATCACGTGAATGCAATAGGCAAAAGAAATTAAGGAGCAGGTAGATGCAGTGTGACACAAAGAAGCAGTTTTGAAGGCACGTGTCCAACCAATGATCGATGAGGCATTCGTCATTATAGCCTTGATCGAAGCGAAGCTCGTACAGATGCAGGGAACGTAGGAGCAGACGCAGGAAAGTAGTTCAGCAGTCTCTAAACAACGCATCCAAGAGATATAGCAGGCAATTGCTCAGTTCGCTGCCAACCTTGCAGTGGTCCGGGCAGAGTTGGGAGGTCTTCGCACGAAGATCTCTGCACTGACAGAGTGACTCAAGGGTGAGTCACGATGTTTGTGTTGGGGGCTTGTTGGGCGCAGGATCCCCCAAGGCAAGTTTTGGGGCTTAAAGCCCAGATTTTGACCAAATCCAATGTAAAGACTTTGTGTTTTGTGGGCGTGGTGTGCGAGGATTGTAAATGAGTCATAGGGTTGTCCGCGCTCATTTTTGTAATGTAATGTCAGCTTTAGAAATTTACCCATGGTCCACGGACCATGCCATTGTATAAATAGAGCGAGGCTCTAAGTTGTAAATAAGTTAGAGAAGTGGAAGCAATAAATGGAGAATTGAGTCTTATCTAAGTGTCGAGTCAAGTCCTTGGGTTGTAGAGTAGGAGAAGGCTCCGCAACTGAGTGTGCAGAGGCCTAGTAGTCCGCAACTGAGTGCGCAGACCCCTGCAGTTGAGTGCACAGGGTGAGTCAAGTCTGTAACATTTGGATAAGTAATAAAGAGAAGTTTTACATCATTTCTGTGTATCTTTTTCCTATTTCGTGCATTGAGTGTATTGGGTATAAATTGCAATTCCATTTTTTATATGATGCGCGAACTTATATGAATGTGTTCATAAAGTGAATATAAGCTAAAGTATCTATTTACACGAAGATAACTAATTGTTATAAGAAGATAAGTAAGATACATGGTGTGACTTGGGGAAGTAAAACAGATTGATACTGTAGTAGCGCGAAAGCACCTCAACCCCTGGTTAGGGCTGCACGAAGGTGATTATAATGGATCTCAAAGGCCTCGCAGGTCAAGATAGTGCGCGAAGTGACCTAAGAAAAGCTATTCAAAGTTGAACTAAATCGACCCCTCAGACATCTCAAGGGCATGGAAACTTGGTTCCAACATCCCCCCATACTGCTTTAGGTGAGACCTCAGTCCACGCTCCGTGGGCTGTTGCCAAAAGGGCCAGTAGTACAGGGATTTGTTTGGCTAATTAACTCCGAACATGGGTCAAGCCCCCTCAAGCCAACACTTTCGTAGATATGTGTTGTGTACCCTACAAAACCATCATCAATTAAGAATTCCATTTGATTAGACCATGGGGAATGGGCTGCATCAAATTGGATATAAAATACAAAGAAAAAACTTGATATAGCAAGATCAACACCCACCACACCCTTGAGATCAAAAATATCCACAAGTGCATCTATCAAATGTCTCTTTGTACAAGAACAAACTTTAGTGTTTGATGACAACAATGAACTTCAAGGGATTGTGGAATATGTTCCACTTTTAGTAACATTATTCTCATCATTAACGAATTCGTTTGTTGCATCCCTAGGCCTTCCATTGTTGATTCATGAGGTAATTTAAATTAAAAATGAAAGCATAAGAAAATTCTTGATAAAACCCACTAAAGTGAAAAAACAAACTAATTGTTGGAAAATGCCCACTGCTTAAGAAAAAAATGGTTCTCTTTGACAAACTCAAGCACTACATCAGTTTGTCATAACAATTTGTTAGTTTGATTTGTCATAATAGTTTTTTAGTTTGATTGCAAAGTTGTAGAGCATTAGACGATGATATTAATTTCAAACTCTCTTTCTTGTCCTTCCTTCCAAATGGAGTATAAATATACTATATATTGTAAACTTATACTCTATATTGTATAAAATTGTTATAATTTTAGCACTATATATGTATTCATGGACCCATTTAATGGGGTCATTGAATCCATCTACATAAATTTTAACATTGTTGATGGATTTAGAGACCCCCTTAAAGGAAATTATGAACCATCTGTAACATTAAAATTTAGTGAAATGCAACACTTCAATATCAAAATTGCAATTTTTCATTTTCAGAGTTACATAGTTAAAAATGACTAGCATAAATGACTAATTCATATACTTGTCGAACTTGTGACTTGGTCATATTTTTATTCTTAGACTATAGTAGTCATTTATGTTAATGATTTTTAATTTTGTCACTTATTATCTAGTCATATATTTTACTCATGGACTAAATTAGTTATTTAATTTAGTCGCTTTTAGTTGGATCACTTATTATCTAGTCATATATTTTATCCCTAGACTAAATTAGTTGTTTAAGTTAGACATTTTTAGTTGATTCACTTAAAAATTGCTCAAATTTAGTAGCAATTCACTTGAAATAATTATGGTGACTAGCCTTTTTAGTAGCATCATCAGTAATCTTTGATTGTGTATTAGTCGTTGTAAAAAATTATTTACTGCTTATAAAATAATTTTGTTGTTTTTATTATTGTTATTTATTTAAATACAAGAGGGTCCACCACATTGGTATCTTGACTCCCAAATGTCATGAAACATTTAGAATCAATTATTGTCCAAGAAAGGACAGAAACAAAGAAAAAGAAAATCCTCCAATTTCAAAAGGGATTATTTCTATTTGTTCGAACCACTAAATTTGTCATCACTAGAGATAGATGTCATGGGTCGAAAATTATTTAAGAAAATATTGCAGTAGATAGAGGAAATATAAATTAAAAAAAAAAAAGTACGAGTGTGAGATAAAGACTGGAGTTGTGTATAAAACGAATTTATTCTAGAATTAGCAAGATTTTGCTAGGGCTTGAGGAGGTGATTCTGTGAAAATTGCTGATTGTTATCCTGATAGGAAAGGAGTTTAGATCTTGGGAAAAATTTTTAAACAATATTTGATTGGTTGGGTGGACCATGGTAACCCCTATTGTATTTTCAAAGATAGGCAAGTAACTATGTCAATTTTATATTTGTAACAACCCTCATTTACATTTTTTTAACTAAATCAAAGTTTCCAAAATAATAAGGATTTCCAAGGTAGTAATGATCATGATTTATTTGTTAGTATTTATTTTTGTAAGAAAGAAATATATATTTTTCTTTCCCTTTCCACAAGGTATGTGTAATGTTAGATTCTTCTCTTGGCTTCACATTTGTCTACATGTTAGCAAGAGATCCCATCCATTTATTTCTTTCATATGTAAGTGTGCACTATATAGTTTCAACCCTCTTCCATATACTTAACATTTTTCCTTGGTATATATTATAATTTGTTGTGAGTTTATGGTTTTATTCTCTATATGCCATATTCTTATGAAGCTCAAAAATGAAGCCTAACTCATGATTTTTATCACCCATGTCCATTTTTTTATTGTTTTGGTCACATATGGTGACTTTAAATTGGCTACATGTCGAGAAATCATGTGATGGCCATGTGAATTCATTTATGGAAATATTTAATGGTGGGGAATAATCAGTATTCATCTAAGGGATATGATTAATTCAGCATAAAACAATCCCTAAATCCTTTATGTATGAGATTCATTCTCCCTCTTCTGTGCCTTTGTCATTCTATAGAGTGCCTCTAGGGATATTAAGGGTTTCTTGTCGCTTGTTTCAAGTTACAATCACGACCCATTTTCCTTCCACCTGTATGGTCTCATTACATCACTCGTCACTTACAACGATATCGAGTCACTCGTCTAGGTAGAGAAGTTTAGAATTATCACGCTCTGCTTAATATAATATGTGGTTATGAAATAGTTCCTTCCCCTTCCTCATTTCTCTAATGTAATTTATATTGGAAGTTTTTGTTCTTTTTTTCCAGATTCGTACATGGTTGGATTTCTTTATTTGGTCTCCAAATTTTGTTGTTGTCAAAGGTTACTAAAATTTTTACTTTGGATTCATAGTGGCTCTAAACCCTTGTTGCAATTTTCAGAGGTAATTTGTGTAACGATTCCATTGGCTTCTTAAGTCTAGGTAATATATGAGTATTTTTCTTATTTTATCATCGACTAGAAAAATTGGGTTCTAAAAATATCTATTCTAACCCAAATTTCGAGATCACTAAAAGAATATCTATTTCTCATCATGTGGAATGATGCACCTAAGTCCATGTAACACACCCTCCCCATCATTGTGTTGGGAATGCATGCAATAAGGGTAAAGTCAAGCTCAAACTATGAAGCCAACACTTCACTTGTTGCTCCTCTTGAGGTCCTCTTGCTTTCCTTCTTGTGGGTACACTTCATGTCACAGTGTCTGAATTCATCACAATGGAAGCAATGAATTTTTTATAAATATTTCTTCTTTCCCCCTTGACATGATTTTGGTTTGAATTGGGGTTTCTTCCCTTTTCCCTTCTTTGCCTTTCATGCCAATGAAAAGTTTTCTTCATACTCACCCTTGGATGAATTCCTATCTGTCGTATTCTGTCTTATTTCCTCATGTACCAAATTAGACCATAAGCACTCCCAACTCAGCATTTTGTCTCTCCCATTCACCGAATCTTAGTACCTATGCCAAATTTTGGGAAGGCCCAAAAGGGATAAGGTTAACAAGTCTTATTCACGGGAATTAACACCGACCCCACCGAGTTCATCATGACATTTCATAAACTTGCTCAGATACTAAGGAATTGTTTCGTTCTTTTGTAGCTTAATACTTCGAAGTTTATCCTTGAGTGTTAGCTTCTTGTGGCCAATAATATTCTCAAAAAAAAATTTCAATGCTTTCACCATCGCGAACGAAGTTTCTTTTCAGTGGAGATTCGAGACAATATGATGCCCTACTCCCTCCAAGAATATTCTCCTCGCCTTGGCTACATATTTCTACCACTAAGCAAGGTTTTGGGCATCTGATGCTTCTGGTCTTGCAACATTTTTCTTCATGTATTCTAGCAACCCATTTTCATCCAATACTTCCTCCATGTTGTCCTTCCATGCAACAAAATTAGAGGTGCTTTTGAAGGAATACTCTAACCTTAGTCCATTGAAGGCCATATTCTCAGCTTTGAAGAAATCTGGTTACACTAATCTTCAAATTCAAACCTCTAAGAAACAACTTCAAATTTCTTGCTCTAACATGAATCCATATCTGATAACATGTAGAAATTAGGTTGTAGATTTTCAAATGGTCATGAAGTTTTAATCAAAATCACAAGACACAAACCTACGCTACTGCTTTATGGATATTATTTCACAATTTAGAAAAAAAAATTTAGACATGCAAGAATAAATAACACATATGCAACATGTATTTTTATATAGGGAAAGAAATCTTCTAAAAATCCCAATGCCTACTTGCATTAATCAAATTAATAGAGATGTATTATGATTGATTTTCTCAACTAAGATCACCCTGCAAGTGCATAACTTATCTATCTGCTCACTGAAGGCCTCTGACCCAAAATTATTCAAAATTTTCCTTGGCTTGAGCCCCTATTTCCTTGCATTGTTCCTTGAGGAAATAGGACCTATTATTTAGGAAATTCCCTCAATTGAATTGTGCAATTCCTTTTCGTTGATCATTCGACTACATGCAATACCTATACAATCAAGACTAGTATATAATTGATGTTACATTGCCTTGGAATCTCCACCTCAACTAGGTAACTCGAATTATTTGCATGCACTAGCTATTTTGGGTTGATTAATCAGTTAACTAGATGATCACTGAGTTTGACTAAAGTCCCTCTGCTTAACTAAGCTTCCACTAGTTCCTCCAAAATTTGGAACTAGTTTAACTAAAAATTACCTGAGATAACTAACCTTGATTGCTACAAATTAAAAATCACACATGCATAACTTAACTCTAACCCATGCAAGTTGAATTTACTAAGAAAACTAGGTGAAACAATCCATTTCACACAAATTAACATCATCCAAGTTGTCTTCTGATGTGGAATTTAAAATTTTCACAATTTAATCAAGGCAAAATCAAATTGATAATTTCTTGCTGCATTTTTTAACATATTACTTTGACCTTAAAAAAACTATAAACCCTCAATGTATGAGATTCATTTTCCCTCTTCTCTAGATTTGTTGCTCTACAGATCACCGCCATGGAGATTGAGGCTTTCTTGGCACTTGTTTCAAGTTGCAAGAGATACCTATTTTCCTTCCACCTATAAGGTCTCATTACAATACTTGTCATTGACAACAACACTGAGTTATTCATCTAGGTAGAGAAGTTTGTAATTATCATGTTATACTTGCTTAATATAATACAGGGTTATGAAATGGTTCTTTCCCCTTCCTTGTTTCTCTGGTGTAATTATTATTGGGCGTTTTGTTGTGTTTTTCCATGTTTATACATGGTTTGATTTCTTCTGTTGGTCTCCATAGTTTGGCATTGCCTAAATATACTGAAATTCTTACTCTCGATTCACAGCGGGTCTAAACCCTCCTTTCAATTGCTAGAGGTAATTTTAGGAACACTTGCATTCACTTCTTAAGTCCTAGTGATATATGAGTATGTTTCTTAGTTTATCGGCCACTGGAAAAATTGGGTTCTCATTACCGATTCTTGTGCTTGTACCTTTAGATTCACCAAATTGTTGGTCTAAGGTTCACCAAGATACACATATGGAACTAATTGAAACTGACAGTGCCTTCTTTAGGCAGCTACTGAATTTTATTACTTTTTTCTTTTCCTTCCAGTTTGATGACTTCAAAATTTTCAAAGGGTTAACTCTGTTCTTTATTTTGGGGCTTTTCCACTTATTTAGGTCCTCCTTTTAACTCTCATACATATAACTTTTATTCACTTGGCTAGAAGGATAAATTTTCTATAGTTGTATAAGGAGCATTCTTTTGGCTAAATCAATTTTTTCCTTGTCTATTTACTTTGTTTATGCCTTGAATGATTTAATCACCTTCATTTCTTTTCTATAGGTCAACCATAGGAAAATAAGGATCCTTCGAAAGCTTAGGTAATGAAACTTCTTTCCAGTTTACCCTCATACAATTATGTGCTATATTGCTTTTTTTCTTCTCTAATAATCTACACTCCTAGGTTCTTTGAGGTATCAGAATGTAATGAAGTCAAAAGTTGGAGCAGGGTTTTCTTTGTTCTCTTTCTTTTCCAACATTACTTCCTCAAATGCCTAAATTGTTTTTCTAGTTTAGTATCTCGAATTGTATTCTCTTTTGTCTACATATGGAGTAGACTCCAACTTCATGGCACATGTGCAATGAAGTCCAATTTTTTTTTGCGATGGGTTTTAGAAATTGTAGCTTGGGTTGTACGTTGGATGTCTATACTTTTGACATCTATTTTATTATAATGTTTGTAGTGATCAATTTTTTACTCTGACTCTATAATTTGGAGATATGTATCTTGTTTTCTCATTTATCTATAGAGAATTGTATGACTCGGTGCATTGCACATCTTTACTCTATGGTTCCATGCACTTTAATTTTATTTTCTCATATGATGTTCAGTTTGACCACAGTCATAAAACACTATTTTTCCTATGCACGTGATCCGTGATGGATATTCCTATCGATTTTAATATATAAGTATTGCAATGGTTAGTATTTTAAATTTTATATTCATTTGTACATCCTCGTAATGTTATTAGCAACGATCCTTGAGGTTCTATGCTCTATTTGTTATATTTTTAAGGGTTTGTAAAATAAATTCTTGCAATACTAATTTAACTCATGCTTAACAAACTGTATAAGAAGAGTGAGGGTCGTCGCACTAGAAACATTTTTTTTCAATTTTTTTTTCCTTAGGTTGGTTATACTCTTAATTTATGATTTCCATCCTACAACTTCACAATTGTGGAGGAACTTGTTTCCCTACTCTTGTTTCATGACTGACAAGATATACAATTGTTTTATAGACAATGGTCTAGGATAAGATTCCATAGGTTCCTCATACTTCTCGGTTTCCTCTCGGCTACTGATATATGTACATATTTTATGGGTATTTTTATGGCCTCTTTGGTTTATAACTCTTCATGCCATATTTAATAGTTACCAATTCTGGATCATTAGAAAAGGATCAAGGATTCTTTTGTGTATAAAATCATTTCTATATTATTTTTCAACAACTTCTCTGTGGTATAGTCATACATGAGAAACTATACTACCCCCATCATCTCTATCTCTATTACTTAACTCAATTTACTTGTAAAATTTCTATCATCTATCCACTTATTTCTCATGGAAAACATATATATTCTAACCAATCAGGAGCCTAGTATTTGCTCAAGGTTTCTATTTTAAGAACTAAGCTTTAAATTACATATTCCTTTCATGGAACAAGCTTCAATTTATTTTGTACAAATTTTGTATAGGATAGACTCATAAATTTGTACAGGTTGGTATCTTACTAACATGCACCAAGATTTAATAATAAAAATTGGAATTCTAAGATCTCTTTCACACACTTACATGAAGATGTTTTCATATCATTGTCAAAAACATAAATTAAAGGTCCTTGTCCAAGCATGCAAAAATAGAACATAGACATAGTTATATATAATACATTCCTTCATCATTCCATAAAACACATATTTTTTCATTACAATACCAATATTAAAACATATACATAACCAAGAAGCTAACGGTAACTATTGCATGGAACACACTCCAGGACCGAGCACGTTCCTCCTAACCATGAATTTCCTCTGCCAGTTCCCCTCGAGCTAAGATCTAACTGCCACTAGAATCGACAACCTCATTGATTCCTTGGTGGTTTATCATATAATTTTCCTTCCTGACGTATTTTAGCAGCATCCCGCTTTTGCGACTACAAACCCTTTTGCCTAAACCTTTTGTGTTTTTTGTTTTTTGAAAAAAATTCTTTCCTATTTCTTTAAAGCCCATCTTCTCATCCTGCAATGCTTTATTCCACCCATACTTAGTATATTTCTCCAACTAAGTGATTTAATAAGATATTTCTCTCAAATCATATTAAATCAAAAAAAAAATTCTAATTATTTTCTCCTATGGATTTTTAGATATTTTTAGTGAAGATTCATCTTGTACTTAACCACCAATAAGTTCTTTCCAACTTGCAAGAAATCTTTTAATTCTAGTGCTCTTTTCCTCAGTATTTTCCAACATTTTTAGTTATTATTAATAATTAATTGATTGCATCATCACAAAAGTTTAAACATGGCTTCCTATTGATGGTGTTGGACCCACCAACATGTCAAGGGGATCTCCCCGGTAAGAAGTCCCAATTAGACCTCAGACCATTTGGTGTTAGTGTCCCAGCAGTGGGTCGTAAGGTAATGCCTTGAACGTGATGTCACACATAGGCAAGTAAGATAACTCTGTCAGTAGCAAGGGTGTGAGTGATGCAGTGAGTCAAGGTGTTGGAAATAATACTGAGAGGGGGGGGTGGTGAATCAATATTATTAAATCAATATAACTTTTTCATTTTCATATTAAGATTCGTATACGCTACTTCCGTTAAGGAAAACCGTGTGTATACGCAACTGTGTGTAGTGCAACAAGCGTATATCCAATAAACTTATGATTCAGTTAGTTGATCCTTAATGAGTGCATAAGAACATTATTAGCCATATGAATAGTAAACAGGAGCAATAAAATAGAACAGATCATCACACACAAGAAGCACAGATGAACACCATGATATAAGGTGGAAACCCAATGTGGGTGAAAACCACCTGCTGCAAGTCGTCTCTATCTTCTTTCAATAAGAAACTTCTTTTTACAATATTTCTATACTAGTGTAGTCTTATACTAGTACACAGGCTTCTACCTGTAGAAGGCTACAACCTTCTCTTGTTCTCCAGCTTCTCCTGGAAGGGAGCTGCAACCCCCTGAGCTCTTGTACTAGCCGATCCTTTTACCAGTACGTAGGTGCTAGCCTACTGAATGCTCCAACCTTCACTCGTTTTCTAGCTGCTACTAGAAGGGAGCTACCACCCCCGTAGCTTTTGTACTTGCTGATGCACTAGTACATAGGTGCTAACCTACAAAAGGCTACAACCTTCTCTTTCTTCCTCCAGGTACCACGTTTCATAAATTTTCAGACTGGATACTCATGGAACACATCATCATAATCTTAAGGCCACGTTTCATCCAAATTTCATACTGGACCCATAAACAACATTGAAGCACAAAATTAATCATCACAGCAATACACCCATCAACTACACCTGCATCATCAATCTCTGAATCACCTAATACAGAAACACTAAAACCCTGTCAACAACACAGTCACCAAAACACAGAACAGAGAACAAAACTCTGCAACAATAACTAGATCCAACTACAACTTCAATTATCATATCTCATAATGTATATGCTACTATGAAGAACCAAACCCGCGTACATACACACTTTCACCAAAGCCAACCCGTGTACAGATCTGCAAATATTTACTCATAACTTTGCGGGTGTTTCAGACATCAGTCATTCCCAGATCATAACATTCGTACAATAAAACATGCGTCAATAATTTAGATCTAGTCTATCCATAATCAAACCATATAATGATGAACATTCCAAGCCTTAAGATCCCGATCCATCCTTAGATCTTGTTCTCCATCAACCGTTGAGATTCCTCCTTAGCTTAGATCAAGCAATGCATCGTGAACCCATAACCTGCATAGTGGATCTCATACTTCATCAGATATTCAAGACTTTCTCCATACCTTTGCCTAATGATCTTCTTCTCCTTTTATAGTCTTAGGCCTTACTCAATACCATGGTCCAAAACCATTGAGAACCAATAATAGGGACCCAATACCTGGGTTCAACACTTCGGACGCAATACCAAGGACCAAAACCATAGGTCTAAATACCATGGACACAAAAATAAGCTTTCCCACATGTACGCGCCTTTCCGTGCATGAAAGTGTGCGCATACCCATATGTGACTTTTGATCAGAAATCCCGCGTGCATACGGGCCTTTGTATATAGTGAACCTGCATATATACATGACTTGGTACATAGTGAACCTGCGTATAACATGCATATGTACGCGACTTGGTATATAGTGAACCTACATATATACTCTTCTTTCTTCATTCTTTGTAGTCTGATCATCAATTCTTTGCTACTGACCTGCTGCACTATGATCTGTCATCTGTGTGAGTTGCCATCAAGGACAACACTTGTATCATAATGCCAACAATCTCCCCCTTTGGACTTGATGTCAAAGCTAACTTGCCATACTAAGAACTGTTAACTTAATGAGTTGTCATTGTACACTATATCTGAGCTAATTCCTTTGAGCTGCCCTGCATCCCATGTGTTCTGTCACATCTGATATCTCTTTTGTAGATTCATCTAGTTATGTATAAGTGAGATGTTCTGCTACAAGTGGGTTGCCATCAATTACAACACATGCATCATAATGCCATCAATCTCCCCCTTTGGACTTGATGGCGACAACCATACCAAGTCACTCTCCCCCTTTGACATCAAGGGCAAAGGGCAAACCAAGATATTCTCTTCCTTGATATACATTCCACTGTCCATACTCCCCTGATTGAGCTCCCCCTTTGTATATGCCAAGATGTACCAATTTGTCCATGCTCCCTATGAGTACACGCTGAAATCTCTGCTTTGCTGAAGAGTGCTATTCATGCTCCCCCTGACTGTAAGCAAGGTCTGCAAAAAGATGTTCTACAAGAAGAACATGACTCTATCGTAAATGACGTTCCTATCACCAAAGACTCAAACATACATCCATCTCCCAACCAAGTGGGGATATACCAATATTGACTCATCCACCCACCCAAGTGGGGATACCAATTGTTTATACATGACTGAAATATTACATCATCTTTCCCATGCATAGTGGGGGTACAAATTACATCATATGACCAAAAGGGATTCATCAAATGACTACAATAGATAGAGACAAACTATTACAAAATGAGTCTTGATATGACCTTTACATGACATTTATAACAGAGACCAAACATCTAAATAAGACCATGTATGATCTGCTCCATAAGCATCTGTCAACAAAATCATTCACATTATATCATATGTGAAAAACACCATAGCCGTCTCATCAAGATTTGCATGATCCAAGTATCATCACTTTGGGAACATCTGCATCAATCAACATGTGTAAGTATCAACCTATCATCATATAGGTAAGAACTCATCATCATCATGTCTCCAACAATGCAACCTTGAGTAATCATCCATGTATCCAGCACTATACATCTTGAGCTCAAGATCATTTGTTAATACTTCTTGATATCATCAACAGCAACAATCCTCATCCATATGAGCGCCAAGAACTATAGGAATCCTACATATGAGTGACTTGACATCAAGTAATGAAGATGTGTCTTCAAGCTTTGTACTTCTCCTTATCCTTATGAAGATCACCATATATGCATCATCAGAGAATCAACCACAAATTTGATCTGAACACCAACTATGTAACCCCAAAGAATCATATGATATTTTGTCATGGATAACTCATAACCATATCATAGCAAGATATATCATTTAGCCATATAAGCATCATTACCAAGGACTACTAGCCATAATGCCAACAATGCATTATTAAAAGCATATGCTCCCCCTGAACCTGTGCCATCTATTCATTGTCAGATCTAATCATGCATATATCAACAAGTATCAAGGCATCATCATCATTAATTTAGGATCAAAACACTTTAAAACATCTTATAAGTGTCAAGACATTTCCACACATCATTAGTAGATTGTAACCATTATCAAACAAAGCAAATAATGGACTGAATCATATCAGACCCTTTTTGTGAGCCTGTCCCTACTGCTTTTCCTCAAACTAACATATACGTGACTATGCAGTAACTAACTCGTGTATATACGTGACTTCCCTTTACGAAACTTGCGTATGAGATTTAGGACACTGAAGTTTTACACTTTCAGCTCCCTCTGAGTCTATTATGTCTGTATATTGTTCTATGTCACATCTTTCTATCTGTACTTCCTTCTTCTTCCATATATTCAAGTGTGATGATGTTTTCTCCTTTTGGTATGGTGCCCGTACTTTGTTCCTCCAATCCTTAGCTATATGTCCAAGCTTTTTACATGCATAACATCTCACATGTTTCATATTCCTTCTGTAGCAATCAACAACTCTGTGACCAAACATATTGCAAGCAAAGCAATATCCCTTCAAGTACCTGGAACGTGATGGTCTTTCTGTGTGATGGTCTTGAACCATTCTTCTTCTACATTTGTCTGCAACATGTCCAAGATTATGACATACATAACATTCAACATTATTCATCAGAGGAGTAAAATATTTTCTTTGAACAATTTCTTTCCTTGGCTGTTGATGTGGTAGTCCTCTCATCTCCTTGTTGATTATTTTAATTAAAATTCCTTGCCTCTCCTTGTGAGCTAGATTCATCTTCAACAAATTCATAAAAACCAAGGCCAGTTCTGATAGTAGGAGACCTTTGACTACTAAGAATATCATCCAAGATCTTAGTACTATCTTGAAATCGTAAGAGCTTATCCTTTTCTTCTAATTTATCTTTTAGAATATTTACCTCAATCTGATGTTGCTCCTCCTTTTCATGATACTGCTTCTTCATGTTTTCTTCAACTTTTCTTCCTTCTTCCAATTGATGTCTTAGTTCAAAAACTTTGTTTTCTTGTTTTTCAAGAGCTTGGATTAGTTCTTTATTCTGCTTATTTGATTCTTCAAGATCTTCTTTTAGCGAGAGAATTGTAGCTTCAAGACTTTCATAGTAACTGGATCTTTCTTTGAGTTTCTTGATTGTTGTGCTCCTTTCATTTACTTCATTTCTTAATGATGTCACTTCATCCTGCAACTTTTGACATTGATCTTCCTTTTCCTTGAATAGCTTCCTTACCTTGTTTCCTTCCTCTAGTTGAGCTTTTAGTTTGGTAACTTCTTCTTTGGAGATACATTCCCTTTTGTGCAATAGATCTTGTTGATCTATAATTTTGTCTGTAAGCCTTTTAAATTCTGCCTCTATTTGATATCTTTCTTTCTCACCCATAAGAGAAAATTCAGTTGTTTCACTATCACTTTCATCATCTTCAAATCGATAGATAAGTGTATCACCAGAGGATAACAAATTCATACCTGATAGTTCTTCTTCATTCTAAAGTGATTCTCAATCTGAAGTGCTTCTCCCACATATTCCCCAATTGATTCTCCCATTGTCATAGTTCTTCTGAGATGTCTTCTTCTTCTTAGGCACTTTCTTCTTAAGCTTCTTTCCCATTGTTCTATGGATCTCCTTCAAGCGATCAAGCTTCTACCAAAGGACCTGCTCTGATACCAATTGTTGGAAATAATACTGAGAGGGGGAGGGGGTGAATCAGTATTATTAAATCAATATAACTTTTTCATTTTCATATTAAGATTCATATATGCTACTTCAGTTAAGGCAAACCACGTGTATACACAACTATGTGTAGTGCAACAAGCGTATATCCAGTAAACTTATGATTCAGTTAGTTGATCCTTAATGAGTGCATCAGAACATTATTAGCCATATGAACAGTAAACAGGAGCAGTAAAATAGAACAGATCATCACACACAAGAAGCACACATGAACACCATGATATAAGGTGGAAACCCAATGTGGGTGAAAACCACCTCCTGCAAGTCGTCTCTATCTTCTTTTAATAAGAAACTTCTTTTTACAATATTTCTATACAAGTGCAGTCTTATACTAGTACACAGGCTTCTACTTGTAGAAGGCTACAACCTTCTCTCGTTCTCTAGCTTCTCCTGGAAGGGAGCTACAACCCCCTTAGCTCTTGTACTAGCCGATCCTTTTACTAGTACGTAGGTGCTGGCCTACTGAATGCTCCAACCTTCACTCATTTTCCAGCTGCTACTGGAAGGGAGCTACCAACCCCTTAGCTTTTGTACTAGCTGATGTACTAGTACGTAGGTGTCGACCTACAGAACGCTACAACCTTCTCTTTCTTCCTCCAGGTACCATGTTTCATAAATTTTCAGACTAGATACTCATGGAACACAACATCATAATATTAAGGCCACGTTTCATCCAATTTTCATACTGGAACCATCAACAACATTGAAGCACAAAATTAATCATCACAGCAATACACCCATCAACTACACCTGCATCATCAATCTCTAAATCACCCAATACTGAAACACTGAAACCCTATCAACAACACAGTCACCAAAACACAGAATAGACAACAGAACTTTCCAACAATAACCGGATCCAACTGCAACCTCAATTATCATATCTCATAATGTATATGCTACTATGAAGAACCAAACCTGCGTATATACGCGCTTTTAACAAAGCCAACCCACGTACAGATCTGCAAATATTTACTCATAACTTTGCAGCTGTTTCAGACATCAGTCATACCCAGATCATAACATTCATACAATAAAACATGCGTCAATAATTTAGATCTAGTCTATCCATAGTCAAACCATATAATGATGAACATTCCAACCCTTAAGATCCCGATCCATCCTTAGATCTTGTTCTCCATCAACCGTTGAGATTCCTCCTTAGCTTAGATCAAGCAATGCATCATGAACCCATAACCTGCATACTCGATCTCATATTTCATCAGATATTCAAGACTTTCTCCATACCTTTGCTTAATGATCTTCTTCTCCTTTTATAGTCTTAGGCCTTACTGAATACCATGGTCCAAAACCATTGAGAACCAAATCTAGGGACCTAATTGTTGAGTCCCAAACTTGCATCTTCCCCATACACCTTTTTAGCCTTCTTTTCCATTTACTTGACCCACCAAGCTGACAAATCATTGCATATTAGTTTAAAAAGAGCTTATAAAATGGTTTCCTAACATGTTTGTGACTTCTGTTTGATTTAGATTTTTGTTCAATCAGCTGCGGAAACTTGTCACTTTCTGCAGCCAGCTCATGTTTCCGCAGCCATTTTGTTGAAGACTATGTTACAGGTGTCCAATGGAGAATCCGGCCACATGGGCAAGCTGCAAATGACATGTACATGGAGCGTGTCCCCTTGGTTCAGCCGAATCACTCACAAATAGCCATGGTCAAGGATGGTCAAAGGAATGGTCAAACCAAGTGTTTTGCGGTGGCACAGTGTTGTTTTTCCCACGTGAAGTTTTGCGTGGCAAGTTCCTCAATCTCTGAGGGTGTACTAACACCTGTGGATCAATCCGTGAACCAGATCGAACAACCACCACTCCATAGATTTATTTGTCACGGCTACCATACTGCTAGATCTTAGGACGTGGAGATTTACGTGCTTGTTTGGCAGCGTAGAATTTAGGAATCAGTTATAGCACCTTCGGTTATAAATAACGCGTTATCATACGCTTGATAGTTAGCTTTTTACATGTAATCTTGACTATGTTTACGAGCCCCCTGTGTCGTGCTCTATCCTTATGTTTTTACTGCACTTTAATATATGAGAAGACAACGTTCTTAAGTTCAATTTGTGACTGAGTATTGATTGGCTGAGGTTGCAGAGGGCCCCTGTACACCAAGGCTCTGTATCTACTGTATAGTTTCTCGCATTCTTTCATTATGTCACTGCTTTTATAATCATTTGCTTGTATATATTACGTTGTTTTGATATTCATGTTAACTGCTGTCCATATTTCCTTTTATGCTTTCTCATGATTGTTAGCTGGTCAGTGTTTTTTTCTCTCAGGTTCTTGTAGGCAGCCTGGGAAAATTACATATTTTTTATGACTACTGACATGAGATCATCTTGTCCTTTCTACTGATTTATCTTCTGATTTTTAATTTCAGCATTGTCATTTCTTTCAATTCTGCTTTGCTTATTTACTTTTATGCAATCTAGATATCATATTACTCATTTGTTTATGATCTCCTTCCTATAGCCAAGCGACTTAAATAGTGAGGAATCAGAATATTAGTTAATGTAGTATGATTTATTTTCCTTTCCTGCAAGTTAGTGATTAAATTACTTATATCATTTTCAGGGATTGAAATATGAATGGGTAGTTTAAATCTTAGTTTCATTTTATGCAATTTCATTTCCTGCAATTTAGATATCATATTACTCAACTTGCTTGTGATTACTTCCTATAGCCAAAGCGAGTTGAAAGGTGAAGGGTCAAAATATGAGTTGAAGTAGTGTGATTTAGTTTTCTTTGCTTACAGTCTTTGAATTGCTTTGAGTTTAGTTTTTCTTTTCTTTTTATACAACAGTAAGGATACTGGGCCATTGTCACTAGTTCACTATTTTGGTACATTTTTATTTTCTTTTGAGAATTGATTTCATCACAGCGAGTTTGAAACTTTTCATTGAGAACCTTAAAGTTTGGAAAATCATTGTAGAAATCACCATTGCCATCCATACTTGACTTTCAATTCTGCCATCTTACATTAGGAGATCAACAGAAGATAAACCTAAAAACAAACCAAAAAACTCAAAAACGACAAAGAACTAAGAAATTGGATATCTTGCATATACAGTGCACTTCACTTCATCAGTTTACGATTATCGGATTGACATTTTAAATAGCAATTTAGGACACACTAAATTGACCAAACATTTTGGCGCCGTTGCCGGGGAAGTGAAACTAGGTAGCCAATTTCTTAAAAAAAAAATAAAAAAAATTCAAGGAAGGTAAAATTGATAACTTCTCAAAGTATGCTCTCCTCTTGCACCTAGTGTGATCTAGAGGATTAGAAAAAGAGAGTTATTGGTTTAATAATTTCTTGAGTATGCTCTCTTCTTGCACCTAGAGTGACCTGGAAGATCAGAAAAAGAATTATTAGCCCGACTTGAAGAAAAATGAAAAATGACATGCAGAAAGCAAGAGATTCTAGGGGAAGGTTTTTAGCTAGGGCCAAGAGTTCGATTTTTACAACTCCAACTACTTCAAGGAATAGAAAAGAAACACCTCCATCATCGCCAACTCACACTCCTAGCCTTAGGATTCCTGGAATTCAAGAGGAAGTAGTTGAATTAGGAGACTCTCCCACACCATCCAGCAAATCTGAATTAGGAAAAGACCCTTTCTCTCCTTCTACAGGAAAACACATTGTAATCGAAGAAGTAGAATCACCTGAAGAAGAAGAGGGAGAAATTCCTCCTCATTTGCCATTAGTAGAGGAACCAGAAGACTCTGAAGTCTCTGAGGAAATTATCATGATAGAGGAGGTAGTAAACGGATTTGGTAGAGGTAGAGGTAGAGGAGGAGGAGGAAACAATGGAGGAGGTAGAGGTAACAATGGGGGAAATAGGGATGGAGATAACTCATTTGGATTTCCTATAGTTGATGAGGATTCTTGAGCAACAATGAAAAACATTTCACCATTTTTCCTCCCAAACTTTCATTGGTTAAGAAATGAGGATCCTGAAACATTTCTATTTGAGTTTGAAGTCGTGTGTCGAACTTATGATTATCTGGAAGACTCTCAGAAACTCAAATTGTTTCCTTCAACATTGAAGGGACCTGCTTTGAAATGGTTCATGGGATTAGTCACTCAATCCATTAGGACTTTGAATGATATGAAACAAACCTTTTTGGATAGATACCTGGACTATTGTATGCCCACCAATCATAAGGACGAGGTATTCAAAATGGTGCAAAGAGAAGATGAGAACTTGGAGGATTTACTTGAAAGATTTCAATACAACCTGAAAAGAGCAAAAATGAATAACTTAGATGAGGAAACCTTGAAAGCCCTTCTATTAAAAGCCATTAGAGATGAATTGATAGATATTTTGAACATGACGGGAAAAGGAGATATATCTCAACTTCCACTTCATGATATAGCAGAGCTATGTGTCCATCTCTCAAGGGGAAAATCTAAAACTGGAAAAGGGCCTAGAGATCTTTCTCTCATTAGAGCAAACAAATCTGCAACTGGATTAGTAAGTAGGGCTGAGATTGGTAACATGCTTGATGAATTCAAAAATGATATCTTAGGAAGTCTTAGTGAGTAATTAGACACCCTTAAGATACGAAACAAGCAGAAAGCAGAAGCTGAAGCTTTGGCCATCTTTTGCCCAAAATGTAGAAAGAAACATGCTCTAAGGGAATGTCCCTTGGATGCAAAAGTTATAGAAACATGTGTGATTTGTTTAGAAATCCATGAGACCAAGGATTGTCCTTCAATTCCTGGGCTCAAAGCTGTCTTTCAAGAAGATCCAGATTCAATTGAGTCTCTCTATTTTGTTGCAAGAAGACCTTGGCAGGGGCAACAAAATCAAGGGTTCAACAACTCTATGAACTTTCAACCCCCACCAAATTGGAATCCTTGGCAACAACCTTGGTCCCAACCTCAAAATCCTTTTCAATCATGGGTACAAGGTATGCAAAATCCTTATGGGAGATTTTCTCAATTTTATCAATATCCTCCATCTTTTCAAAATCAACAAGCTCCACAACTTCCAAATCAAAATCCACAACTATCATTGCCATTTCCACAACAACAACAACCTTCTCAACAGAATCCAAATTCTCAACTCTTGCTTCCATTCCAAGAGAAGACAAATCAACTACCTTCCCAGCCATTGCTGAACCCCAACAATAAAAACCATCAAAATTCTTACATGGTAGAAGGACAACAATTTCCTACCTATATGATCGTTCCTCTCAATGATGTACAACTCAGATCTGGTAGAGTTCTAGATAAGCCTTCTATAGATACTCAGAAGCAAAGAATTTCTGAGGAAGATTCTCTTGAAGCCAATAAAGGTTCTGAAGCATCTCTTCAAAACCCAAGCACTCAAAAAGAAAAAGAAAAAGAGTCAACCCCCACAACTCCTATAGTTGAGCAACCTGCATCTTCATCCACACCTCCTTTTCCTGAAAGATTACAAATTGACAAAGGGGTGGAAAAACAAATCTTGTTTCCTGACTATGATTTTCTAGATGAATTAAAGAATGTCTGTATCAAGATTCCTTTGTCACAAGCCATTAAAGAGATTCCTATTCTAGCAAAAACAATAAAGGAGTTGAGTCTTAAAAGACCAGGAAGGAAACCAAGAGATACAAGAAGAATCCACTTGGTAGGAAAAATTGCGGATATCATGATGGGAAAAATTACTATGCAGAAATATGTAGATCCCGATAGTCCAATTGTCAAAACATAGATCAATGGGGTAGAAATACCAAATACTTTGATTGATTTAGGGGCTGTTATCAACATTATGAGTAGACAGACTATGGAACAGCTAAAACTTCCTAATCTTCTTTTTACACCTACTTTACTGCAACTTGCAAATTGATCAATTATCAAACCAGATGGTGTATTAGAAGACATTTCAGTCTCCTTAGATTCTTGGGAATATCCAGTAGATTTCATGATTCTAACTCCCAAGAGTAATCTAGGAGGACACCCTCTTATCTTAGGAAGTGTTGGAAATAATACTGAGAGGGGGGGTGAATCAGTATTATCAAATTCTATTAATAAATCTTCCTTATTTGTTCTTTGAATTAGTTTTGCATGTCAGTACCATAAAATAATGAGCATGAACAAAGAAAACAGATAGTCACACCAAAGAACACAAGATGTAAGGTGGAAACCCAATGTGGGTGAAAACCACCTGCTGCAATATGTCTCTATCTTCTTTCAAATTAGAAACTCCTTTTACAATGGTTTTGTACTGGTGCAGTCCTTTACCAGTACGCAGGTTGCAACCTATAGAGAGCTACAACTCTCTCTCATTTTCCAGTCTCTCCTGGAAGGGAACTACAACCCCCTATTTCTTTTCTTACAAGGACCACTTTTCATAAATTTTCAAACTGGATCCATAAACATCAAATGATCATCAAGTATAAGAAAATCACCCAGTCAACTGTAGTAACCTGATCAACAATTATAGAACTAAACCCAGAACACCTTATCAACAGAAAAATACAGCCAAGCAAAATGTCTTAAGACAGATACACAGTTTTTCTTTCTCTGGTCTGCGTGCGTACGCAATTCACCTTCTGCTTCCCTGCGTATACCCGCAGAGACCCTTCTGCCACACTGCGTATCCACGCACTGTTTCTTCAACCGCACTGTGTACTGTTACTGTAGGTACGCACCCAGAGACACTATCGCGCCACGTACTATTGCTACAGGTACGCACCCAGAGATACTATCGCACCGTGTACTTTTACTGCGTGTACGCACCTGAACCTTTGTCGCTCTGCGTACCCACGCAGTTTTCCTTCTTCTTCTCTGCGTACCCAAGCAGCTCGCCTGTTTCTGCTCTGCGTACCCACGCATATCTCCTGTTTCTGCTCTGCGTACCCACGCAGCTCTCCTGTTAAACACCTGCGTACTTCTGATTAGGGCCGAATTGGCAGTCCACCAGAGTGGCACAGTTGCTAAGATCTGATCATGCGCTCGAGAGATCACCCTTCACAGATTCGCTATCAACTTCTCTTACATATAGATCAAGCTTTTAAGACCATAACCCAATATTTCAGATCTTAAGATATTCAATTGCAAAAGATGCTTAGCCAAGTGATCTCCTTTGCTTTATATAGGCAAGCTCCTCCTAAAATCATGGATCAATACCACGAGCCAAAACCATAATAACACAAATACCGTCGGCTAAATACAAAGGGTTAAACATAAGAAACCCCACATGTGCTTTTCTCTGCCTTCAAATGAGTGCACTGGGGGTACGCACCTCCTGAACGGCTTTCCTGCGTAACTGGCCGCGGTCCCTTCACGGTGTACCTGCGAGTACGCACCTTCTGAACTGATCTCCTGCGTACTTCTTAATTTTCAACATATTGAGAGCCTTGCCATGGGTGTTGCCATCAAGTACAACATCTGTAACATATAGCCATACCAGAAACATAATGCCAACAATCTACCCCTTTGCACTTGATGGCAATCTCAAAAACTTCAGCTTCATTCTCCCCCTTTGACATCAAGGGCAAAGGGTTATGCTCCCCCTTAGAACATGCTCCCCCTGAATATGAACCAAATCTGTAAAGAAGAACCATAATCCACCAGAAAGAGATAGAGACATATTGCAGCTATATTCAGACCAGCTTCCATGATCTCCTTCTGTACATCCTCCATAATGCCAACAATGCATTATATGCTCCCCCTGAACCTGTGCCATCAATCTTCAACCAATCAGCCACCCAGCACATGTACGCATATACCCCAGATGAACCATGCGTACAACCATCAATCAGAAGAGTTTCAACAATAAGATGATGCATCAACAACCCCTAGCTTTTGCCTGAGGTATTCAAAAGTGTCCCTGGGCAATGGTTTGGTGAGTATATCAGCAACTTGTTCCTTAGAAGGAACATACTCCAACTTGACCTTCTGTTCAAGCACTTGTTCCCAAAGAAAATGATATTTGATTGGTATGTGCTTGGTTTTTGAATGCATGACAGGATTCTTTGAGATGCTGATTGCACTTGTGTTATCACATAAGATGGGGATAGGTGGTGTACAAGTGATTTGAAAATCCTGCAAAGTCTGCATCATCTAAAGGAGTTGAGTGCAACAAGATGCAACAGCAACATATTCCGCTTCAGCTGTAGACAAGGCAATCGAACTCTGTTTCTTGCTGAACCAAAATACCAGTCTGGAACCCATAAAGAACGCACCACCACTTGTGCTTTTCCTGTCATCCACACTTCCGGCCCAATCTGCATCTGTATAAGCATGAAGTGTGAGATCTGTATCTCTAGGATACCATAAGCCATAATTTTGAGTCCCTTGAAGATATTTGAAAATTCTCTTCACTGCCTGAAGATGAGTCTCCTTCGGATTTGCCTGAAATCTTCCAACTATTCCAACTGCATGCATGATGTCTGGTCGGGTACCTGTCAAATAAAGTAAACTTCCAATCATAGATCTGTAGGTTGGTTGATGTACTGCTGCAGATTCATCATTTGCACTGAGGCTACATCCTGTGACCATGGGTGTACATACTGGTTTTGCATCTTCCATGCCATATTTCTTGAAAATCTGTTTGAGATACTTGGTTTGAGATAAAAAGATTCCTCCTTCTTTTTGTTGGATTTGCAAACCAAGGAAATATGTCAGTTCTCCCAGCAAGGACATTTCAAATTCTTTCTACATGACTAAGGCAAAGCTTTGACTCATAGCTTCTTCATTGCTGTCAAAAATAATGTCATCTACATACACAACAAGTATTAGCAATTTGTCATTTTCAACTTTTATATAAAGATTGCTATCTGCTGATCCTTTTGAAAAACCTTGTTGATGAAGATATTTGTCCAAACGATAGTACCAAGCCCTTGGAGCTTATTTGAGACCATAGAGAGCCTTTTTCAATATGCATACAAGATTTGGATCATTTCCAAGAATGAACCCATCTGGCTACTCAATGTATACTTCTTCTTCCAAGTCTCCATTCAGAAAGGATGATTTCACGTCCATTTGAAATACTTTGAAGTTTTGAAAACTTGAGAGAGCAAGGAACATTCGGATGGCCTCAAGTCTTGCAACAGGAGCAAAGGTTTCTTCAAAGTCTATTCCTTCTTGCTGCGTATACCCTTTACAAACAAGTCTGGCCTTGTTTCTAATTACTTCTCCACTTTCATTCAATTTATTTTTGAAGACCCATTTTGTTCCGATAACATTCTTATCCTTTGGTCTAGGAACCAGCTCCCAAGTGTTGTTCTTTTTGATCTGCTCAAGTTCTTCATCCATTGCTTTTACCCAACATTCATCTTTGCATGCCTCTTTCACATTTTGTGATTCAGTAGAGGAGAGTAATGCCAAATAGCTTGAAGCTTCTGCAACTGTTCTTCTTGTTTGTACACCTGCTTCTTTCTGCCCCATAATCTGAGATTCTGGATGATTCTTCTGAACATATCTGGATGGAGTCTTTTCTTCTATTCTTGTCTGCTCCTCTGGTTCTTCTTGAGGTTCTTCTTGAGGTTCTTCTTCTTCATCATTCTGTCGTTGAGGGTAGCCTTCATCTTCTTCGATGTCTTCATGATGTACTTGCCTAGGAATGTATCCCTTCTCATCAACCACTAAATCAATACTGTCAACAATTCTGCCAAGTCTTTTATTGTAGCATTTGTATGCTTTGCTATGTGGAGAGTAACCAAGAAGAATGCCTTCATCTGCTCTAGGTTCAAGTTTGCCAAGCTGCTCATCAGTATTCTTGATATAGCATTTGCTCCCAAAGATTTTGAAGTGCTTTACCGAAGGAGTCTTACCACTCCAGAGCTCATGAGGTGTTTGAGTGCTGTTCACCTGGACATTTGTCTTGTTGAGAATAACAACCGCAGCATGTGCAGCTTCACCCCAGAAAGTTGCGGGAGTTCCTGACTCATCAAGCATAGCACGAGCCATTTGTTGGACTGTTCTGTTCATTCTTTCCACAACTCCATTTTGCTGAGGATTTCTAGCTGTAGAGAATTCTCTTCTTATCCCATGTTCTTCACAGAAATCGAAAAATTCATTTGAGGTAAACTCCCCACCTCTGTCGGATTTGAGGCACTTAATTTTGTGACCTGATTCATTTTCAACCAAGGCTTTGAAAGATTTGAATTTTTCGAATGCTTCATCTTTGTGCTTCATAAGTCCTAACTAGACAAACCTGGAGAAATCGTCAATGAATAATATCAAGTATTCTTCTCCTCGAGGTGTTCTTTTCCTGAATGGACCGCATGTATCTGTATGTACTAGCTCAAGAGGCATGCTAGCTGATCCTTCCTTCTCTGGAAAGTTAGTTCTGTTTGTTTTCCAAACTGACATGATTTGCATATGGTGCGAACTGCCTGATATTTGCATGCTTTCCTTATTTGTGAAAAGCTTAGATGCCCCAACCTCCGATGCCATAACCAGTGCTCATCATCCTTGCTCAGATAGCATTGTTGTTGTCCTTCTTCAAATATGTACAGATTATTTGGAGTTCTTTTACCTTTGATCATTGTTTTACCTGTATCAAGATCACGAACAAGACATCCATTTGATCTAAAAATCACCTCGGTTCTTTGATCACACATCTGGCTGACACTTAGAAGATTATGCTTCAATCCATCTACATAAAAAACATTTCCAGCCTTGACCTTTTCTTTTAACTGAGCAATGCCTTTTCCTTTTATAGTTGCAGGAGTATCATTTCCAAAAGAAACTTTCTTTCCCTTTTCTAGAGCAGAATATGACTCCAGTTTTTCTTTATCACCTGTCATATGCTTCGAACATCCACTGTCAATGTACCATAGATTTTCCTGTCCCTCTACATAAAATGCTATCCCACATCTTTCTGTTTGTGGTTCCTTTATTCTCCATGTTTTGGTGCTTGAGGCTTGTTCCTTTTTCTGTTGAAACCTGCTCCTGCATTCAGAATCTTCATGACCAAAGTTATTGCAAATAGAACATTCAACTTCATTTTCAAGAACCGAAAAGTTGTTGTAGGTCCTTTTTGTAATCCCGGTCATACTTCTTTGTTTTTGAGCTTCTCTCGTCATGATCGTTTTATATGCAACACATTGTGCTGCTTTGTGACCAAAGTTATGGCAAGAAAAGCATTGTCCATTGAAGAAACTTCTGCGGTTATCAAATCTACTAGCCAAATGATTGTAATTTCTATTGTCATCCATTCTTGAACCAAATTGAGAAGATTTTACCTGTGGCTGGTTGTAGTTTTTGTTCACCCTTAAGACGGATTGCCCCTGATAGTCTCTGTTTGCAATTCATCCCTGCTTTACCTGATGGTCTCCATTGTGCTTTTGCTCATTTCTTCTTGCTGCATCAAGATAACTTTTTGAGGTGGATGCTTGAGAAGTTTCTCCATTATAGCCCAGACCTATCTTGTTTAGTGGAGACCGCTGCACATTGATAATCTCATCCAAAGTTTCAGACCCTTTGACAAACTTAAGATTAATAGCTTTTGTTTTCTCAATCTCTTTTCTAAGACCAACAATTTCACCTTCTAATTTTTCAAGATGTTTTTCCTTTTCATCAATTTGAAATTGTAGAGTATCAATGATCATATTCTTTTCTTCTATACATCTCTTGAGTCTAGTAATTTCTTCATAAAGGTTATCCAAATCTATAGCATCCATATAATCATCATCTTCAAATGACATTAACAATTTATATTCATTACCTCGTTCATCTTCATCACTGTTTGATAGACCATCACTATCTTCATGAGTGTAGTAGCTTTTCTTATTTGCACTCTATTTCTTGTTCCATCTAGCAGGTTCCTTTCCTTTATCCTTATAAGGACATTTTGCAGCATAATGACCTACTCTTCCACAAGCAAAGCATTTAAAAGGTAACTTACCTCTGAACCTTCCAGAACCCCTTTGAAGATTTCTGACAAAATTTGATTCTTCTTCTTCTTCTTCTGGTACATGACTTGCTTCATAATAATCTCCTTTGCCTGACGCCTTGAAAGCAACTTCTCTTCTGTCTGATGGACCTCCCTTTCTCATTTCATAAGCAGTTAGAATTCCATGTAGCTGAGACATAGTAAGAATTCATGGATTTTCTTTTTCTTCTATTGCAGATACTTTAGATTCAAACTTGGGGGACAATGATCTTAGAACCTTTTCAACCACAATAGCCTCTTTTATTTCTTCACCCAAATTTTTCATGCAATTAACAATCTCATCTACCCGAAGAAAATAGTTAGCCACACTTTCATCATTATACATCCTGAGATTCTCATACTGAATCCTGAGAGTTTGAAGTTTAGCACGCTTTACCTGTTCATCTCCTTCGTAGCTCAAGACAATCTTCTCCCATATTTCTTTTGCGGATTTATATTGCATAACCTTTACAAATTCTGTTTCAGATAAGCATCCCAGCAAAGTATTGACTGCTTTAGCATTTGTTTCATATTTCTTCTTTTCGGCCGCATCTGTAGGAGTAGTTGAAGGAAAAGCGCAGCCTGTATCTATGATATCCCAAACTTCTGTACCAAGAGATTGAAGATAGGCAGTAACTCTTACCTTCCAATAATTGAAATTTGTCCCATCAAAAATTGGTGGCCTAATTGATGCTTCCCTCTCGTAGTTTCTCATGATGAATGATCTTCCTTCAAGCGATCAAGCTTCTCCGAAGGACCTGCTCTGATACCAATTGTTGGAAATAATACTGAGAGGGGGGGTGAATCAGTATTAACAAATTCTTTTAATAAATCTTCCTTATTTGTTCTTTGAATTAGTTTTGCATGTCAGTACCATAAAATAATGAGCATGAAGAAAGAAAACAGATAGTCACACCAAAGAACACAAGATGTAAGGTGGAAACCCAATGTGGGTGAAAACCACCTGCTGCAATATGTCTCTATCTTCTTTCAAATTAGAAACTCCTTTTACAATGGTTTTGTACTGGTGCAGTCCTTTACCAGTACGCAGGCTGCAACCTGCAGAGAGCTACAACTCTCTATCGTTTTCCAGTCTCTCCTGGAAGGGAGCTACAACCCCCTATTTCTTTTCTTACAAGGACCACTTTTCATAAATTTTCAAACTGGATCCATAAACATCAAATGATCATCAAGTATAAGAAAATCATCCAGTCAACTGTAGTAACCAGATCAACAATAATAGAACTAAACCCAGAACACCTTATCAACAGAAAAATACAGCCAAGCAAAATGTCTTAAGACAGATACGCAGTTTTTCTTTCTCTAGTCTGCGTGCGTATGCAATTAACCTTCTGCTTCCCTGCGTATACCCGCAGAGACCCTTCTGCCGCACTGCGTGTCCACGCACTGTTTCTTCAACCGCACTGCGTACTATTACTGCAGGTACGCACCCAGAGACACTATCGCGCCTCGTACTGTTGCTACAGGTATGCACCCAGAGATACTATCGCGCCGCGTACTTTTACTGTGCGTACGCACCTGAACCTTTGTCGCTCTGCGTACCCACGTAGTTTTCCTTCTTCTTCTCTGCATACCCACGCAGCTCATCTGTTTCTGCTCTACGTACCCACGCAGATCTCCTGTTTCTGCTCTGCGTACCAACGCAGCTCTCCTGTTAAACACCTGCGTACTTCTGATTAGGGCCGAATTGGCAGTCCACCAGAGTGGCACAGTTGCTCAGATCTGATCATGCGCTCAAGAGATCACCCTTCACAGATTCACTATCAACTTCTCTTACATATAGATCAAGCTTTTAAGACCATAACCCAATATTTCAGATCTTAAGATATTCAATTGCAAAAGATGCTTAGCCAAGTGATCTCCTTTGCTTTATATAGGCAAGCTCCTCCTAAAATCATGGATCAATACCACAAGCCAAAACCATAATAACACAAATACCATCGGCTAAATACCAAGGGTTAAACATAAGAAACCCCACGTGTGCTTTTCTCTGCCTTGAAATGAGTGCACTGGGGGTACGCACCTCCTGAATGGCTTTCCTGCGTGACTGGCCATGGTGCCTTCACGGTGTACCTGCGGGTACGCACCTTCTGAATTGATCTCCTGCGTACTTCTTAATTTTCAACATATTGAGAGCCTTGCCACGGGTGTTGCCATCAAGTACAACATCTGTAACATATAGCCATACCAGAAACATAATGCCAACAGGAAGACCTTGGCTAGCCACAGCTGATGCTTTTATCAGTTGTAGATCTGGGGATATGTATATTTCTTATGGTAATTCGACAAAGAAATTCAATCTGTATCCTCCAGCAAAAGAAATTACAGAAGTAGGAGATAATGAATGGGTCAATGATGAGGATACTATACAACCTATCTTTACCATTTCTGAAATCAGTGAACATAGTCAAATTCTGAACACATTAGAAAACTCTGAAACATCTTCAGAATATGACCACACATAATTTCAGTTAGATTTTGACATTGAGTATCTATCATCTAGACAAATGTTTCTTTTCTCTATGGAAGAGTTTGGTAGTTCCGTCATTGAGATCTTTCAAGGTAAAACATTGAATATCAACAAAAACTTGGAAAAATCACAACAGGAAGAACTAACCAAAATCTTGCAAAAACATTCTACTGCATTTGCATGGGAGTATACCGATATGAAAGGTATTGACCCTAAGACTTGCATTCATCACATCTACATCGAGGAAAACAGTAGACCAATCAGACAACCTCAGAGAATGATGAATCCAAACCTTTGGGAGATAGTGAAAGAAGAGCTCCAAAAACTACTCAATGTAAACTTCATTTATCCAATTTCAGATAGCCGATGGGTTTCTCCTTTGGTTATAGTACCTAAAAAGAATGGTAAATGGAGAGTATGCATTGATTACAGGGAATTGAACAAAGCAACTCTAAAGGATCACTTTCTTTTACCCTTTATCGATCAGGTATTAGATACTTTAGCAGGCAAAAAGTACTTTTCATTCTTGGATGGTTTTAGTGGCTATAATCAGATTCAGGTAGCACCCGAAGATCAAGACAAGACCACATTTACCTGTCCATGGGGAACTTTTGCTTACCGAGTGCTTGCTTTTGGATTATGTAATGCACCCGCAACATTTCAAAGGCCAGTAGTAGGAATCTTTTTTGATCTAATCCATGATTGTGTAGAGGTTTATATGGATGATTTTACAGTTTATGGTGATTCATTTAAAGAGGCATTAGAGAATTTGGAAAAAGTCCTTATAAGATGTAAAGAAACAAACCTTTCATTAAGTCATGAAAAATGCTTTATGATGTTTGTAGAGCGATAACTAGGGTCTCTCACACCACCAATTATTCCACATTATTAAGTCAATCCGGGATCGTTTTGTTCTTTCAAGGAGTAACTCAATCTGAGGCTATTTTGTCCAAGTAATGCTCGGTAGTATAGCGTTCTAATGATTTGAAAGGAAACAAACACTAAGCTGTAACTAAACCAACTTAAAAGATAAAATCACACAAAGAAGTTGATCAGTCAAGGGTACGGAAACAATAACCCTTCCCTTTAGAAACTGATAAAGAAAGAAAACCAAAGCATGGACTTATAGGTCTGGGAGCTAGGCAGCGTCTTGCTGGGCTCACGACAGCCTTAGGCCTGCTATCATGCAAAAGCAATAAAGGCAGATTAGCGAAAGTAAAGTGGAACAGCAATTCTAAAATGGAACAGCAGTAATCAAATGGAACAGCAGTAATTAAATGGAACAGCAAACTATCATAAACAGGAAACGTCAATCATATAAATTGGAACAGCAAACTCAAATGGAACAGCAACCTCAAATGTATGTACACATTCTAGACTACTGTAGCAATCCGAGAGTAATGTATGATGTGACTATGTTTCTAAACAAAGTGATATTATCTTCAAGCCTTTTATATGAATCCAATGATGATAACATTCATACCAATATCTTTCTATAGAAATGGATGCAATTCGAATAGATTCACTTTGTGTAGTACAGAGACGTGGGTTAAAGAACTTATTCAGATTCAGATATTAATTAGGAAGCATAGTCTATCATATAAAAGATATATCGGATTACTGAAACAAGAGAAATAAGCAAACCACACAAATCACCGTATGATACAACAGCAAGTGACCGTCGGAGCTGGGCCCTTGGCTACCAATGGTACACTGCTTAAAGTTACTTTAGATGCAGAAACGAAGTGAGCACCAAGTCCTTTATATTGATTGCATTAACAAAAGTATACAAAATCAGGTCTTAACAAAACTTAATGATCAAAGTTGTTCTGAAGCTTGTAATTACAACAACAGTCGTCCCCCACGCTCGATGGCGTGGTACCTTTATATAACAGAAATGACGGAGATATCTAGATACAAAAGATAAGCTTAAAGCAGCGATCCCTCAGGATCGAAGATCCTGAGGGATTCGCTAATCGTTCAGTTCTTCTCTTTCCTTTCTTGCGTTCTCCGTTTCGATCCTGAGGGATTCGCTAATCGTTCAGTTCTTCTCTTTCCTTTCTTGCGTTCTCCGTCTCGGTATCCTGCGTTCTTTTCTTGGACTATTCGGCTCTAATTTTACTTGATCTTGTCCGCATCCGGTTCCCTGTCGACGGGACAGCAGTTACTTTCCCTTCGCTTCTTGTTTTTACTCGATGATTCCCTATTTCCGCATCCTTCTGCATAGAAAACATCAATTATTAGTGATTGAGCTTCGTTTGTCCATTTTCACACAATTTATCAAAACCCTTATATTCTTTAGACTCATAATGTAGAAAAGGTTAGAAATATTATTGAAAAACCACTAGATTGCTTGTCAAAAAGCATACCTTCCAAGTGCTCCACACACCCCCCTGCTTACCCTGTTTCATGTCCTCATGAAAACGTTATAATTGACATGCAAGGCTGTGAGAGAGTAGGCCAGAGAAGGGATCTCACGAAGAGGTCGACAACCATGATTAGCAACTAGATGGTCAAAGAACTGATCTAACTGATCTGCAGGCATCTCATATAGGGCCTGATATCCAGGTGCAGGATGCCAAATAATTGGGCTGCGAAACCGATACCCCAACCAGAATGGTCCTGCTCGCAGAATCCGTTCCCCATAGAGACTCAATCGACTGGCAGCCAATTCAAAATTCTCAAAGTTAAAGGGTTCCCTGAGCTGGATGTTTGGGTTAGAGGTTCGGTAGCGAAACTTTGCAGCATGGAGGGCATGGTCTTTAATAGTCAGGAAATACTCCAGACCATTTCGGATCAAGTCTCCATGCATGGGACCTAATATTTTCATGACACCTGAGATCCTGATCACACTCCTATGCTCTCTCCATAATGCTGCTGGGTCCCTAGGTTCAGCTCGTACCCATAGGTCTAAACTATTCTCTTGCCTCTGGAAGATGTTGTAAGCTTTAAGCCATTTTAACTGATTCACCCCAAATGAGATAAAGGCTTGGAATTGTATATCGCCAACGAAAGGGCCAGGATTCAAATCAGTTTCCTGGTCTAAGACAAGATTGTGTAGGTAAAATTCACATAACAACCTTTGAACTTTAACTCCATAGTGCTTGCAGCAGTCTATAAAATCATTAACAGTGTTGATATGGATAGCTGCTCCTGCCCTAACAACTTTTATTTTTAATCTCAAATATCGTTCAAGCAAAAAAAAAGCATAATTTTTAGCAGGGGCTCTACAAGTCAAAACATCAGTATACAAGGAACACAGGGTGTCCATCTGCTTAACAACACTATCTAGTCGACGAGTTACCTTAGCAACCTTTTCCTGCTCCTTCTGCCATCCTTCAAAGGCCTGGCTCTCAGACTGACTGATGTTTCGAAGTTGCTGTTGGAGCTCTTCATATCTTTCCTTAGGGACCGTCTGTTCTCGCAACTGCTCGGCCTCCTGCTGGGCTTCCTTCATCATTTTATGCAAGGTTCTGGTTTTTGGATCTTTCTTCCACACAGCCATAGAAGTTGGAAGTTTAACCTGGATCTTCTTATTACGTTGTTTGGAATTTCGGACCCGAATTACACCCGATGGAGGTGCTTCTGTTTGAACCTCTTTGCTATCCGTTTCCTTTTTAATGCGAACAAAGGGTTGTTGTGGTCTTCCTGCCACCAGAGCCTCTTGCTGTTCCATTGGAATGTCCATTCGTTCCTCCGGGCCAGATGGAACAGCAGTTTCTATTGGAACAGCACCTTGTTCCTTATTATCATTTGGAACAGCAGACTGTTCCTACACCAGGTAGCGATTTATGATATGCTGGTTTCGGTATATCATGCTTTATGTTCATTGCATAATGTCATTGCTATATCTTAAAGGATTTAGGAGAGCATAATCGCAAAACGTCCCAATAGGAGCAGAAAGGTTCTGATGGTGTCCTCTCTGAGAGAAGCATGTAAATGAGTTATCTTATGGAAAAGAAATAGCAGAATTAGCCAAATTCTGTATCTTGGAAAAAGAAATACACGAGTGTTGTTCCTTTTCGCAAAGGAACAGCAAAGCACAAAGAGTGTTGTTCCTTTTCGCAAAGGAACGGCAAAAATCCACACGTGCTGTTCCTTTTCGCAAAGGAACAACAAAACAAAAAAGTGTTGTTCCTTTTCGCAAAGGAACAGCAAAGCAAAAAAGTGCGGTTCCTTTTCGCAAAGGAACAGCAAAAATTCCAAAACACAAAAGTGCTGTTCCTTTTCGCAAAGGAACAACAAAAAAATTCCAAAACACAAAAGTGCGGTTCCTTTTCGCAAAGGAACAACAAAAATCCACACGTGCTGTTCCTTTTCGCAAAGGAACAGCAAAGAAAAAAGTGCTGTTCCTTTTCGCAAAGGAACAGCAAAGCAAAAAAGTGTTGTTTCTTTTCGCAAAGGAGCAGCAAAGATCCACACGTGCTGTTCCTTTTCACAAAGGAACAACAAAGCAAAAAGTGCTGTTCCTTTTCACAAAGGAACAGCAAAGCAAAAAAGTGCTGTTCCTTTTTGCAAAGGAACAGCAAAGCAAAAAGTGCTGTTCCTTTTCGCAAAGGAACAACAAAGCAAAAAGTGCTGTTCCTTTTCGCAAAGGAACAACAAAACAAAAAGTGCTGTTCCTTTTCGCAAAGGAACAGCAAAACACCAAGTGCTGATCCTTTTTGCAAAGGAACAGCAAAACACCAAAAGTGCTGTTCCTTTTGAAAAGGAACAGCAGAATCACACGAGTGCTGTTCCTTTTGAAAAGGAACAGCAAAATCAAACCAGTGCTGTTCCTTTTGAAAAGGAACAGCAAAATCAAAAAGTGCTGTGCAAAATAAGGTAACAAAAATACTACAAACAAAGATGAAAAGAACATATGTACAGGATGTTATGTACAAATTATGAAAAATGAGTTGCTTAAGTTATAGGTGAGGAAGATTTCGCTTCCTCTCCTAAGATCTCCAAATCAGTATCTTGCTGTAGCTATTGACAAAAGGATTCCCAAGTAAGAGGTCTTCGATAGAGACGAACTCGGTGGCCATTTACTTTGAACGTATGTCCAGAACCGTCAATTGTGATCAGAGTGAGGGTCCCATTGTCGTGCACCTTCTGGATCTCATATGGTCCTAGCCAGCGAGTCTGGAGTTTCCCCGGGAAATCCTGGAACCGAGAATCGTATAACAGAGCCCAGTCTCCTTCATGGAAGACTTTATTCTTTATAAGTGCATCATGCCACTTAGCTCACTGCTGTTGGATTAATGCTGTGTTTTGTAATGCAGAGAGCCTAATCTCATCCAATTCATTGATTTGTCGTAGTCGATTGATCTGTGCCTCATTCAGATCTAAGCCGACCTCTTGTGCAGTTCGTAGTGTTTGGATCTCAAATTCGATAGGAAAGATTGGTTGTTTCCCAAACACCAATTGATAAGGTGAATAGCCTGTCGTACTTCTCCATGTGGTTCTATAAGCCCACAGTGCTTCAGGTAGCCGAGCAGCCCAATCACGCCTGTGTGATGCGATAGTCTTTGTTAAGATTGATTCAATTATCTTGTTACTATTTTCTACTTGTCCATTTGCCTGCGGATGGTAGGGAGTAGTGATCTTGTGTTGGATATGATAGTTGTTAAGTGTTGCAGCTAGTTTATTTCCAACAAATTGTGGTCCACCATCTGTAATTACTTCTCTCGGAAGTCCATAACGTACAAACAAATGGAACAAAAATTGTATTACCGAATCTTCTATAGCCCTAGCTAATGATTCAGCCTCAACCCATTTAGTAACATAGTCTGTTGCTACCAGGATGTATGTCCTCTGGTTTGATGGTGGATTAATGGGCCCGACGAAATCAAGAGCCCATCGTTCAAATGGCTCAATAACCACTTGTGGTCTCAGAGGCATTTCATCAGCTTGACCAGGTTTTCCTGCTCGCTGGCAGCTGTCACAGGCTTGTACAAACTTTTTCGCGTCCTTAAAAATTGTAGGCCAATAGTATCCTGCCTGTAGTACTTTATGTGCTGTTCTTTTGTCAGCAAAGTGCCCCCCGCATGGTCCATTATGACAAGCTTTTAAGATGTCTAGGATCTCATCCTCTCGAATACACCTCCTGATTTGCATGTCTGCCCCTGTATGGAATAAATGGTCTCCAATCCACGAAAATCGAGTGCTTTTTTGAACAATTTGCTTTCGTTCCTGAGGGGTTAGGTGTTTTGGTAACTTACCCACTGCAAGGTAATTGGCGACATCAGCATACCAGGGTGTTCGAATGGCAATGGCAAACAGATGTTCATCAGGGAATTGATCTTCTACTGCTGCTGTTTCGATTGATTTGGGTATTCTTGAGAGGAAGTCGGCTACAGGGTTCTCCTTGCCGAGTCGATCCTTAATTGTGATGTCGAACTCCTGCAACAGGATCAACCATCGAGTTACTCTAGCATTCGTGACAGGTTTGTTTGCTAGATATTTGATAGCAGAATGATCTGTATATAACACAACAGGATAACCTGTAATATAATGCCTAAATTTATTAACAGCATGAATTACAGCCAGGAATTCCTTTTCAGTAACAGTATAATTGAGTTCGGCAGAGGATAAATTTTTGCTAATATAGTAAATAGCGTATGGCTTCTTATCCTCTTCTTGTCCTAGGACTGCACCGATTGCTGTATCCGAGGCATCAGATGAGATCTGGAATGGCAAATTCCAGTTTGGTCCTCGAAGGACTGGAGCTATTGACAGCAACTTTTTCAATTCTTTAAAAGCCTGGTCACATTTCTCTGTCCACAAGAAATCAACATTACCAGTTAAGGCATATAGAGGTGCTGCAATTCGTGAATAATGTTCTATAAACCGTCTGTAATATCCAGAAAATCCAAGGAAACTACGTACCTCTGTTTGAGTAGTGGGGGTAGGGATGAGCAAAAGAATCTGAATTTTAGCAGGGTCTACCTGGATGCCAGCTGCTGAAATGTAGTGCCCTAGAATGAGCCCTTTCGTCATCATCATGTAGCACTTTTCGTGGCTCAGGCAGAGTCTGGTAGCAATGCAACGTTGTAGAACTTTTTCCAGGGTATCCAGAGCTGGATCAAATTCATCCCCATACGGTGTGAAGTCGTCCATATACACCTCAAGTCCATCGTTTATTAGATCTGCAAAAATACTGAGAATAGCCCTTTGAAATGTAGCAGGGGCGTTACATAGGCCGAAGGGTAATACTCGATAGGCAAACGTTCCCCAGGGGCACGTAAAGGTAGTTTTATCCTGGTCTTCAGGGGCAATTTGGATTTGGTTATATCCACTGAAGCCGTCTAGGAAGGAGAAAAATTTCTTCCCTGCTAACGCTAACGTGTCCAATACTTGGTCTATAAATGGGAGGGGAAAGTGATCCTTCTGTGTAGCCTTGTTTAACTCCCTGTAATCCACGCAAATCCTCCATTTTCCATTTTTCTTGGGTACCACCACAAGGGGAGAGACCCATTTACTGTCAGAGATAGGGTAAATAAAGTTAACATCTAAGAGCTTCTGAAGTTTGTCTTTTACTATCTCTTTTAGGTGAGGGTTGAGTCTTCTTTGTGGCTAACGGACAGGTCTTGCATCTTTCTCTATATAGATGTGATGGGTGCATAATTGAGGATCAATCCCCTTCATGTCAGGATAATCCCACCCAAATGCATCCTTGTATTTTTGTAACAGATTAACAAGCTTTATTTCTTGATCTGATGTAAGGTTGGCATTAATATTCAGAGTTTTACCAGGTTCAATTTCCACTACTTTGCTATTGGCAACAACAGTTACTGGTATTGTTTGGTCATGTGGATCTTTTAAAGGATCTTCTTCTAGCTCACTGTCAAATGCTGCTTCTATCATAAAACACTGCATATGTGTTCTAGCTTCAGTTTGACTAATAAAATTGTTAATGGCGTCGTCTTCTATTTGATCTTTAAAGTCTAAAGCCTTCTGTATAGTTAATGGAGATCTGATATTGTTAGCAAGATATGACACAGGATAAGAGTTAGTTTTAATCATTGGCAGGCTTGGCTGTGTTGGAGGATATAAAATTAAATTTTTAACATCTGGTCCTTTAGTTATAGTCATGTTTCCCTGCCGGCAGCCAATGTAGGCATCGACAGTAGCAAGCCAGGGTCTGCTTAGGATTAACGGATGTCCATCTAGTCGGGTTTTAGGATTAATTACCAGGAAATCTGTGGGATATTCCCAGGAATCTACGGAAACCATGACATCATTTAGAGTACCTTCTGGTCGAACTACAGATCGATCTGCCAATTCTAACAGAGTAGAGGTAGGTTCTACTGACGTGATGCCAAGCTTTTGGCAGGTGGAGGTTGTCAAAATGTTGATTGCAGCTCCCAGGTCAACTAGAGCGTTAGTCAAGGTTTGGCCATAGATTTGGACAGTTACAATTGGGTTCCCGGGATCTTCATATTTGATAGGTGCCTCTTTTCCTGATAATAGGTCGGATAAAGTACCAACTACTTGGACTCTGGGGTTAGTATTTGTATTCCTCCTTAATTTTTTGATGCACAATTCTTTTATGGTTTTTGCATATATAGGAATATCTTGTATGGCTTGGAGGAATGGAATCTTTATATACAAATTTTGTAATTCTCCCAAAATGTCGAAGTTTGGAGATTGTATAGGTCGAGATATGACTAATCGTTCTGGGAAAGGAGGAGAGGATGTACTTGCTTGTTTATTGTTTTGCTCTTTGTTTTCATCCTTCTGTTGTGGGGGTTGTTCTATTGGTAACTGATCTTCAATGCGAATTGTTTTGTCTCCCTCTGTTTCTATTATTCGCCCAGATCTTAACTGAAGATCGTTGCACTCTCGCAGATCAGATTCAATTTCTAAGGATTCTATAATTTGAAGAGATTGAACTGGTCTATTATTTGGATTAGGGTTGGGTTGGGCTGGGAGCTGCGGTCTCAGATTAGGCTGGGGGTTTTGTTGTAAGGCTGGCAGAGTCGGTTGAGGGAACGGAATTGATCCTGCTGGCTGATATGTCGATCTTGGCCAGCTTGTCTGCCAGGATGAGCTTTGCGAAGTGGAAGGGGTCCACTGCGGAGGATATGAATTATTCTGCCAATATGGTGGAGGATAAGGGCAGTTTGGCCAACCAAATTGGGACATCCAAGGATTCAGAGTAGTAAACATTTGAGGTGACCAATTTGAAAACGGGGGTTGAGACTGGTTTTGCCACATATTCTGTTGCTGAGTATTGAACTGCGGGGGTTGAAAAGAAGAGGAGGGGTCTGAAAACATACCTGATTGCCTAGGCTGCCATTGACGACGCTGGTTAATAAAATATGCTGGTTCTGGCTCCTCTTCTGCTTCTTTGTATACTGCCTTCAAACCAGGAAGTGAAGGGCAGCTTTCGGTCAGGTGGTCCTTGGTACAGATATCACATATTTGGACTGTATCCAGCGGGCATTCCTTGTGGCTGTGTTTCTTCCTGCATCATGGGCAAAAAACTGCTAGATTCTGCTCCGCCTCGGCTTGCTTCTGTTTAGCCTGCACAATGTCAAGTTGTGTAGTTAATGTTCCCAGTATATCAGTTTTAAAATTTTCTAGCAAATTTCCAAGTTCCACCCGTGTTACTCCCTCTGTTGATGTTCTGTTATCTCTGGGGAAGTGATCATATTCCGCTGGTTTTATCCTCATGCTGCCTCTTGAGCTCCTGATACACAGATCAATGATATCAGCAAAATTTTCCTGATAAATGTCTCATTTCCCCATAATGTTTAACGTTTCGATCCATTGTTCTTTCATACCTCTAATTAATGCAGTTTTCAACACGTTATCAGGCAAAGGTAGCGATGCATAAGGGGATCTTTGCAAGTTATATTGGAAACGTTCCACATATTCTTCTAGGGTTTCGTTTGGTCTGGCTGACATTTGAAAGATTTCATCTTTTAGTTCTCTCGTCCTACAATAATCTTGATATTTCTTTAAAAGGGCTTCTTTCATTTGATCCCAATTGTTAATAACCCCACCACCTAAGCCCATAAACCATCTTAACGCAGCCCCTTTTAATGTAGAGGGGAACAATTTCAGTTTCTGGGGATCGGTGGTGTAATCGTATCCTCTACATAATACATCAAATTCGAACAAGAATGCGTTCGGATCTTCTGATGTAAGGCCATGAAATGTGGGAATATGCTGGAGAGGGATGGCTTTCATGGGCGCATTTGCTGCAGAATCTACTATCGGATATTGCAATGTGGAGGTCTGGGTGTTTGGCTGATTCTGCGCCATGGGATCGAATATATGCCAGTAATCTTCAGGAATTTCCAAGAGAGTGTTCCTTGGTTGAGGAGGGGTAGTCTTAACAGGGATTGTCTTGACACCACTCCCTTGATCAGGGATGATAATGGCCCCAATTGTCTGCGGTGAATGAATTCCTTCAACAAGGATTTTTACAGCGCTTCCCTTGTCCGGGCTATTTAAAGGCTGGTTTAATTCAATAGGAGATCTAGGTTCCTCGATTTCCCCTGTTTCTCCTTCTCCTTCACAAAGGTTACTTTGGGTCCCTTCGTGCAATGGTCCAGGAGTCAAATTTTCAATTTCTTGAAAATCCTGCTCCTCTGTTTGACTGTGCACTTCAGCAAAGGCTTCAGATGGTGATCCCGAGGCCTGAAGGGAACTAGTAGGCTGTTTAGAATTGACTTTCTTATAACCTACTGATGGCTGAGAGTCGGCTTTCTTATAGATTTCGTCTATGAAGGTCGTTCGTCCAAGGGTCACCGGCCCCTTGGCTTTGGATGGAGGCTTTTGATCTTTCTCTAACTTTTTCTGCTTAGTCATGCACTCCAATTAAACTGCTAAATCCTATTTAACCAATCAATTCTGCTAGGAAAGTGGACGGTGGAGCAGGGCTTTTACATGCTCCGTACGCAGGTTCTTACCTTCCGTTTTTAAAATCCAACTCCCTCCTAGCAGGTTTGCGCACTACTCTATAAAGGACAAATGGCTATTACCCCTTCCCCGGTAACGGTGCCAAAATGTAGAGCGATAACTAGGGTCTCTCACGCCACCAATTATTCCACATTATTAAGTCAATTCGGGATCGTTTTGTTCTTTCAAGGAGTAACTCAATCCGAGGCTGTTTTGTCCAAGTAATGCTCGGTAGTATAGCGTTCTAATGATTTGAAAGGAAACAAACACTAAGCTATAACTAAACCAACTTAAAAGATAAAATCACACAAAGAAGTTGATCAGTCAAGGGTACGGAAACAATAACCCTTCCCTTTAGAAACTGATAAAGAAAGAAAACCAAAGCATGGACTTATAGGTCTGGGAGCTAGGCAGCGTCTTGCTGGACTCACGACAGCCTTAGGCCTGCTATCACGCAAAAGCAATAAAGGCAGATTAGCGAAAGTAAAATGGAACAGCAATTCTAAAATGGAACAACAGTAATCAAATGGAACAACAGTAATTAAATGGAACAGCAAACTATCATAAACAGGAAACATCAATCATATAAATTGGAACAGCAAACTCAAATGGAACAACAACCTCAAATGTATGTACACGTTCTAGACTACTGTAGCAATCCGAGAGTAATGTATGATGTGACTATGTTTCTAAACAAAGTGATATTATCTTCAAGCCTTTTATATGAATCCAATGATGATAACATTCATACCAATATCTTGCTATAGAAATGGATGCAATTCGAATAGATTCACTTTGTGTAGTACAGAGACGTGGGTTAAAGAACTTATTCAGATTCAGATATTAATTAGGAAGCATAGTCTATCATATAAAAGATATATCGGATTACTGAAACAAGAGAAATAAGCAAACCACACAAATCACCGTATGATACAACAGCAAGTGACCGTCGGAGCTGGGCCCTTGGCTACCAATGGTACACTGCTTAAAGTTACTTCAGATGTAGAAACGAAGTGAACACCAAGTCCTTTATATTGATTGCATTAACAAAAGTATACAAAATCAGGTCTTAACAAAACTTAATGATCAAAGTTGTTCTGAAGCTTGTAATTACAACAACAGTCGTCCCCCACGCTCGATGGCATGGTACCTTTATATAACAGAAATGACGGAGATATCTAGATACAAAAGATAAGCTTAAAGCAGCGATCCCTCAGGATCGAAGATCCTGAGGGATTCGCTAATCGTTCAGTTCTTCTCTTTCCTTTCTTGCGTTCTCCGTCTCGGTATCCTGCGTTCTTTTCTTGGACTATTCGGCTCTAATTTTACTTGATCTTGTCCGCATCCGGTTCCCTGTCGACGGGACAACAGTTACTTTCCCTTCGCTTCTTGTTTTTACTCGATGATTCCCTGTTTCCGCGTCCTTCTGCATAGAAAACATCAATTATTAGTGATTGTGCTTCGTTTGTCCATTTTCACACAATTTATCAAAACCCTTATATTCTTTAGACTCATAATGCAGAAAAGGTTAGAAATATTATTGAAAAACCACTAGATTGCTTGTCAAAAAGCATACCTTCCAAGTGCTCCACAATGTTTACTGAAGGGATTGTTTTGGGACATCATATTTCAGGGGATGGGATTAAAGTTGATAGATCAAAAGTTGAAGTCATCTCTAAGTTGCCTATTCCAAATTGTCAAAAAGATGTTAGAAGTTTTCTAGGATTTACTGGATACTATAGAAGATTTATAGAAAACTTCACCAAAATAGCATCTCCACTCTTCAAATTACTTACAAAAGACTGTGAATTCAAATGGGATCCTGATTGTCAATCTACATTTGAAGCTTTGAAAATAAGAATATCTGAAGCACCCATTTTGAGAGGGCCAAATTGGAAACTTCCTTTCCATATTTCTACAGATGCTTCAGATACAGTGCTAGGAGTTGTGTTGGGTCAAAAGGACTTAGTCCCTTATGCCATTTACTACACTAGTAAAAATTTGACTCCCACTGAGTTGAACTATAATGTGACTGAAAAAGAGTTCTTAGTTGTTGTTCATGCAATCAATAAGTTTAGACATTATATAACAGGCTATGAAACTTTCATCCATACTAATCATTCTGCAATTAGATATCTAATGAAAAAACCTGTTACTAATGGCAGAGTTACAAGATGGCTCTTACTTTTACAAGAATTCAATATTACTGTGTTGGATAGACCAGGGAAACAAAATACAGTAGCTGATTTCTTATCAAGGATCCAATGTACTAATGAAGATTCTCCTATAGAGGATAAGTTTCTAGATGAATATTTATTTGCAGTAACTACTAAGATTCCTTGGTATGCAGATATTGCTAACTATTTGGTTACAGGGAAGCTACCTCAACATTTATTTCCTAGTGAAAAAAGAAGAATTATTCAGGAGAGTTCAAATTATTCATGGATTTCTAACGAATTGTTCAAAACAGGGCTAGATTGTGTGATCAGAAGATGTGTTCGGGAAGATGAAATGCCTGACATCCTCAAGGCATGTCATGATGAACCATGCAGTGGACACTTTGCTAACAAAAGGACGGCCTATAAAATCCTCTCTTTAGGATATTATTGGCCTTCCCTCTTCAAAGATACAAAACAATATGTCAGAAGGTGTGACAGCTGCCAAAGAGTTGGGAGACCGACTCTTTCAAGTGAAATGCCATTACAACCATAGGTACTCATCGAACCCTTTGAAAAATGGGCTTTAGATTTCATTGGACCCATTATTCCACCATCTAAATAGAAGAAGTATATATTGGTATGCACTGATTATGTCACTAAATGGGTAGAAGCCAAAGCATTACTTTCTGCTACTGAAAATTCAGTTGTTCATTTTCTTTATGAGGATATTTTTACTCGTTTTGGTGTCCCAGGAGAAATTGTGACAGATCAGGGAAGTCAATTTACATCTAACTTGATGGAGAAGCTGATGGAAGAATACAAAATCAAGCACAGAAAATCTACTCCTTACCATCCGCAAGCAAATGGCCAAGTGGAGTCTACAAACAAAGTTCTTGAGAGCATCATCACCAAAACTGTCCATCTACACAGAAGAGATTGGGCAGAAATGCTTCCTGAAGCCTTGTGGGCCTACAGAACTACATGGAGGAATACAACAAGACATTCTCCCTATGAACTTGTTTATGGGAAAGAATTCCTGCTCCCCATCGAGTTTCAAGTCAAGACTTTCAAGATGGCAGTTCAGTTGGGGATGAATCTATCAGAAGCCCAAAAGCACATAATGGAGCAGCTGAATGAGCTAGATGAGATCAGACAAGAAGCAATCTTAAGAACTGATCTAGTTCAACATCAAAGAGCTAAGTGGCATGACAGATACATCAAAGAGAAGACGTTTCAAGAGGGAGACTGGGCACTACTGTTTGATTCCAAGTTTAAAGACTTCAAAGGTAAATTTCAGACCCATTGGCTTGGGCCATATGAAATTGACAAAGTCTTTAGCAATGGAGCAGTAAAAATCACGACCATTGATGAATTTCAAACTCCTCTTATTGTGAATGGCCACAGATTGAAAATTTATCATAAGCCACTCTCAAAAGAGGAATTTGTCAAAATGTTCCAAGAGAATTCTGCAATAAAGCTGGTGAAGAAGAATTCTTCTTCCCCACCAGCCTAGCCTTTGTTTCTTTCAATTCTTAAAAAAAGAAAAAAGAAAAAACATAATTGTATAAGTCTGAAAACCAATCATAGATTGGCGGTCTTATATAGAAAATGTAGAGTGAAAATTAGGGACACCTGACACTCTATATTTTCCAAAAAAAATCTCTCCTTCTTTTTCATTTTCACTCCACTCCATTTGCCATTCCACTCCATCTCCATTTTTCATCTCACTTCACTCCGCTTCATCTCACTCCATTTCATTCATTTCATTCCATTTCATCAATAAATGTTTCTTTCAGGACCATTTTCACTTAGTTAGTTATTTTCTAACTATCTTTGATCAAGCCAAGTGGGTGCTGTGTCAGTTTCCGCAGCTAGAAGCAGTTTCTGTAGCCAAAAGTAGTTTCAGCACCTAGAAATAGTTTCCGCAGCCACCACCACTCTGTTTTTCAAGTTCACAGTCAAAATGTTAGTGCAATAATCATGAAAATGCAGGTGTGACTGAACATGTGCTATGAAGACATGGAGCATCTCCTGACATCAATAAAGAGCAGTTGGTTAAAGACTAGTGAGCAACAAATGACAAGGTTTCCAAAGCTATGAGCAAGAATTTCTTTCAAATAGCAATTAAAGTCACGATTTTGCATAGTTGTCAAACCATAAAATGTCTACTATGTGTAATGATCGTCACAAAAGCTCCATTACCCATTACCATCCCACGATATTATTCCTCACACCATGCATTTATTCCTTAACGGTCTCATGATTGATTTTCAGGTTTAAACTCATAGTCGACTGCACTTTCAAATACTGCCTGTAATCATGAGATGTGACCTATCTCATTACGGCTCCTCTCCACCACATTTTCCGCAGCCATTCATTAAACGTGTAAGACTTTGTACGCAGCTGTTTAATTCAAAATCCTGACTTCACTCCATTTCCTTACCATTCTATTAAGACCATCCTCTTCACATACGTCTACACTTCATCTTGTGAACTCACCACGGCTGCTCATCCTCTGTTCTGCTTGTAATTCCGAAACACTCCCGATTGCAGCCACTGTATTTTTGCCATAAACCCTGCAACCGAGCCACCTTCCCTCTGCTAAACCCTCACATGCAATTGAATTTTCAGCTGAACTTCAAAACAGAGGAAGGAATGGGACGATTACTAAGGGCAGAACCAGAAGGACCTAAATATTTAGAAGGTTATCCTCAAGCAAAAGATTTGCTGAAGAAAGCAAAATGGTTACGCTTCATCCAAAAATTCAAGGGCTATAATAAAGAGGTAACCAAAACCTTTGCACGGTCTTTCGATGGCCAAATGGTGGAAATTGGAGACTTAAAGCTCACTATCACTGAAGCAACAGTAGCAGCTGCCACAGGCTTACCCCAGGAAGGTAAGCGATGGTTTAAAAACAAAAGCGTGGACAAACAGGCATGGAGAATTATGCTACGAAACCCAGGTATGGACATCACTGTGTTTACAAAAGGAATTCCTATTCATGCATTGAAAGAATAATGGGCCAGCCTACTGTTAGTCATCCAAAAGTTTATTACTTGCGAAGGACGCTTTGGTTCAATGTACATGTACCATGCTAGATTGTTAATGAACTTCCTAGAGAGTCAAACTCTTAATTTGCCTTATTTCTTACTGTTGAGTTTGAAAAAAATGAGTACCACAGTCCAAAAGCACATAGGAAATATAGACCCTCATCTATATCATCATGGACTTATAAAGATTCTCATTGAAGACCAACTGAAGAAAAACAAAGATACCTAGGAACAATTCTTAATGAGAAATTACTTTCAAGAGCCATCTGAGGCACCTGAAAGTAGTACACCGAAGACACCGAGAAGGAGTAGGAGAAAAGAAAAGAGTGTCGTAGTCCAAGACTCTCCCATTACCAAAACTCAAGAAGTTGGTCAAAAAGAAAAGGAGAAAAGAACTAAGGACAAGAAACAGAGAAAAGTGAAAGGCAAAAGAAACATAGAAGAAGTCTATCAATCACCTGAGCCATCTATAGAGGAATATTATCAACCATTGTCTGAGAGACTAAAGCATCTTCAAAAACAGGCTGCTACAGCAAAGGAAAAGGAAAAAGGAAAACAAAGCATAGGAGAAGGGAGTACTAGTCCACCATATTTAAGAAGAAGCACCAGGCTTAGAGGGAGGGGGAGTAAAACACAAGTAAAACGGCCCCACTTCATTGACTTGGGTGGGGAAACACCCGAGAAGCCTCCAGCTGGCCATAGTCCACCTCGTCCTCAGCCAAGTATTGAAATTAGTCCTCCACATATTGATGAAAGCCCTTCTCGGCCAGAGCTAGAAAGCAGTCCTCCTCCTCCACAAGACTTCGAAGTCAGTCTAAGAAGAACTCCCGAAGTAGATCCAAGTCAACAGGAGGTATATGATTACCTTGAATCTTTGGAAAAGACATCTGCAGGTCTGAATACCACTCTGCCCCACATGACACTAGATGCACAAGTTCAATCCTTAAAGCAAGAAGTGTTTGAATTAGAGGTTCTAAACAGGCATATTAAGCAGGAAAATGAAACACTTAAAGAGCAGAGCAAGGTGGATAAAATTATTCATGATAATAAAATGCTTCATTTGGGACTATGGCAAAAGAAAAACAAGAAACTAAGGAAAAAGTGCAGAAAGTTGAGCAGAGAATTGATCAATCTCAAATTCAGGTGTCTGATAAGGAAACCCAGAATGGTGGTGGCACCAAGGAGGAAGAAAAGAGGACTAGATGTCCTAGCATAGGCTTCAAAACACATGGATTAAAGGGGAATGACTAAAATTTTGGTTGCATGAGGACATGCAACACCATCACAGTGGGGGTATGTTGAGTCCCAAACTTGCATCTTCCCCATACACCTTTTTAGCCTTCTTTTCCATTTACTTAACCCACCAAGCTAACAAATCATTGCATATTAGTTTAAAAAGAGCTTATAAAATGGTTTCCTAACTATGTTTGTGACTGCTGTTTGATTTAGATTTTTGTTCAATCAGCCGCGGAAACTTGTCACTTTCCGCAGCCAGCTCAAGTTTCCGCAACCATTTTGTTGAAGACTATGTTACAAGTGTCCAATGGAGAATCCGGCCACATGGGCAAGCTGCAAATGACATGTACATGGAGCGTGTCCCCTTGGTTCAGTCGAATCACTCACAAACAACCATGGTCAAGGATGGTCAAAGGAATGGTCAAACCAAGAGTTTTACGGTGGCACGGCTCTGTTTTTCCCACGTGAAGTTTTGCGTGGCAAGTTCCTCAATCTCCGAAGGTGTACTAACACCTGTGGATCAATCCGTGAACCAGATCGAACAGCCACCACTCCATAGATTTATTTGTCACGGCTACCATACTGCTAGATCTCAGGACGTGGAGATTTACGTGTCTGTTTGGCAATGTAGAATTTAGGAATCAGTTATAGCACCTTCAGTTATAAATAATGCATTATCATATGCTTGATAGTTAGCTTTTTACATGTAATCTTGACTATGTTTACGAGCCCCCTGTGCCGTGCTCTATCCTTATGTTTTTACTGCACTTTAATATATGAGAAGACAGTGCTCTTAAGTTCAATTTATGACTGAGTATTGATTGGTTGAGGTTGTAGAGGGCCCCTGTACACCAAGGCTCTGTATCTACTGTATAGTTTCTCGCTTTCTTTCATTATGTCACCACTTTTATAATCATTTGCTTGTATATATTACGTTGTTTTGATATTCATGTTAACTGCTGTCCATATTTCCTTTTATGCTTTCTCATGATTGTTAAGCTGATCAGTGCTTTTTTCTCTCAGGTTCTTGTAGGCAGCCCAGACAAATTACACATTTTTTATCACTACTGACATGAGATCATCTTGTCCTTTCTGCTGATTTATCTTCTGAGTTTTAATTCCAGCATTTTCATTTCTTTCAATTCTGCTTTGCTTATTTACTTTTATGCAATCTAGATATCATATTACTCATTTGTTTACGATCTCCTTCCTATAGCCAAGCGACTTAAATAGTGAGGAATCAGAATATTACTTAATGTAGTATGATTTAGTTTCCTTTCCTGCAAGTTAGTGATTAAATTACTTATGTCATTTTTAGGGATTGAAATATGAATGGGTAGTTTAAATCTTAGTTTCATTTTATGCAATTTCATTTCCTGCAATTTAGATATCATATTACTCAACTTGCTTGTGATTATTTCCTATAGCCAAAGCGAGTCGAAAGGTGAAGGGTCAGAATATGAGTTGAAGTAGTGTGATTTAGTTTGCTTTGCTTACAGTGTTTGAATTGCTTTGAGTTCAATTTTTATTTTCCTTTTATACAACAGTAAGGATACTGGGCCATTGTCACTAGTTCACTATTTTGGTACAATTTTTTATTTTCTTTTGAGAATTGATTTCATCACAGCATGTTTAAAACTTTTCATTGAGAACCTTAAAGTTTGGAAAATCATTGTAGAAATCACCATTGCCATCCATACTTGACTTTCAATTCTCCCATCTTACATTAGGAGATCAACAGAAGATAAACCTAAAAACAAACCAAAAAACTCAAAAACGACAAAGAACTAAGAAATTGGATATCTTGCATATACAGTGCACTTCACTTCATCAATTTACGATTCTCGGATTGACATTTTAAATAGAAATTTAGGACACACTAAATTGACCAAACACCAATACCTGGGTTTAACACTTCGGATGCAATACCACGGACCCAAAAATAAGCTTTCCCACATGTACACGCTTTTCCATGCATGAAAGTGTGTGCATACGCATACCCGACTTTTGATCAGAAATCCTGCATGTATATATGCCTTTGTATATAGTGAACCTGCGTGTATAACCTACGTGTATACCCTACTTGGTATATAGCGAACCTACGTATATACGTGACTTGGTACATAGTGAACCTGCATATAACCTGCATATGTACGCGACTTGGTATATAGTGAACCTGTGTATATACTATTCTTTCTTCATTCTTTGTAGTCTGATCATCAATTCTTTGCTACTGACCTGCTGCACTATGATCTGTCATATGTGTGAGTTGCCATCAAGGAAAACACTTGTATCATAATGCCAACAATCTCCCCCTTTGGACTTGATGGCAAAGCTAACTTGCCATACTAAGAACTGTCAACTTAATGAGTTGTCATTGTACACTATATCTGAGCTGATTCCTTTGAGCTGCCCTGCATCCCATGTGTTCTGTCACATCTGATCTCTCTTCTGTAGATTCATCTAGTTATGTATAAGTGAGATGTTCTGCTACAAGTGGGTTGCCATCAAGTACAACACATGCATCATAATGCCAACACAAGGAACGAGTATGAGAGGTTCAAACACTTCAAAGGGAGAGGAAGGTGAAGATGAGTTCTAGGTTGGAAGGGATCAGTCCCAACTTGGCTATGAACACACAACATAAAGGACATGCACAACTTTTGGTAGAGCAGTCGACACGGATGCAGAAGTCACAACATACAAGGTAAGATAACATGAACAACACTCATGGATCAATCTGAGACAAGTGTCACAGTTGATATAACAAGGTTCATAGAAAGGTTTGTCTAGTGTCCAACAGAGCAGTTGACATGGACGGTGACAACATTAACAACATATGAATCATATTAAAAACAAGATTCATATAATTGCATACAAATCTGTTCATATACAATTACATAAGTTAAACATCATATATCATTAAGGCAATCAGAGTAGTCCAACTATAATAACAACATATGCATGAAAATGGGCTAGATTTTATTATCTAAAGAAGTGTAAGTCACAATCATAAAATACACCATGTAAAATTGCTAGCCCCATTAGTGGAACATTACAGCCACATCCGCTTGCTCCTCCAAAGAGATATACTAGCTCCGTGCAGTGGAGAAGCCAAGGTGTGTTACAATATTGTCCAAGCCTTCTTCAAGATAGCCTCTATAGAAGCTTGGCTGACCAAAAGCCTATACAATGAGTTATGAGGGACTATTTATAGCAAAGGGTGGGGTGACCCTTGACATTCCCCTTTGTGAAAACTCAACTACCCTCATGAATCTTCACCTACTCTATGACTGTTACATCCAACTGTTGACACTCGACTTACACTTGACATGACTCAACATTAAAATGAAAATGTACTCATGTGAGACAACATGGCTTGAGTAAGCCTTGCAAGACGTCACTAACACTCGGTCTGTTGTGGTGAGACCAACTCTTTGACATGCTTGTGATGGTGAAGCTAGTGAGCTGATGCCAAGCTTAGTCGTCCATGATGGTGTGCATGCACCTCATGGTGACATCTTGCTGAAGTGAACTCTTGCCTCTGTTGTAACTGTTGCATTGGTTCGGCCCCTTCATCCAACTTGTCTACTAACATGTGCATGGTCTTCTTGGGTATGGTTGAACCAGAAGCACATTGATGGATAGTTTCCATGCTAATATTCAAGTGTGTGTTGGTGGTCATGCGCATCAACTTGTCGAAGTGCATGTTCAGCCCCAGTTGGACTTGCTTCTTGTCCTCGCCTTGGTGACTGTGCTGAATGGGTTGGATTGGATGTGTGCATTCAACCACATTCATGTTGTTGGATATTTTGCATGCAATCAACAACACTGCTCACCATGTTTTCTCTCTGTTAGCTACTAGGATGGATCCTTAACTTGTACTGGCTCAGTTTCATCCATGAGTGCATGTTGCGCATATTATTGTTCCTATTCCTGCTAAAACTCATTGGACTGTCTATGCAGCTTCATGTTCTTCCTGAGTTATTACTTCAACACATGCAACTCCTTCTTTGTTCCATCTTCTGCCTTCGCACGATCTTCATGCCGCACCGTCACTTCATAATGTGAGTCTCCAAAGTTGCTTTCATTATCTGTGGATCTACTTGACCTTGCAACTTTTATCCGCCACTATGTTGTTAACAACCTTCCTCTTGCATTCATTGTGTTCGCTTCACTTACTGCATACGGTGCATTTGGTATGCTGCCTTCAGCTGTTGTTCATGATTCTTCTCGCTGTGATGCTATTGCTTGATTTCCTTGTCCACAAACAACTTGATCTCTTTGTGAGTAGGTAAGCCCATGGACACTTGGTCGATTACATCCCCAATCATGCTCTGAATTGTGTCTTCATCTCTACTCTCTTGGAAACCATTGTACCTGTACTACTGAGAGGTAGATGAACACCTGTGATACTTGGAGACATGGTAACACCCATAGCAAGCAATATGTTAGTCAAAAACCAAATGAACATGAGAACTGACTTGCAACATACCTAGGTGAATGATCATGAAGGTTGCGCAATTTCGACTAGGAGGTCGAGAGACCAACTACTAAGATTGCACAAGGCATAGTCCAGGTTGCTCAGAGACTAACTGACTCCTGGAAGTACAAAATGCGCAATCCAGTTGGGTAGTTGGCTACAAGGATTTCGCAATGCCCTTTTCTAGCTGGGAAAGACTACTAGCCCAGGGACAGATTTGCACAAATTTTTGGTCCAAGCAGCCATTGACCTCTAGAAATGTGCAATTCACTCCAAGAGGCCAATGTTGGGCTAGCATGTGCAAATCTGGAGAGGAAGGTGAGCCCTCCTTCTCCATATTGTGTAATGAAGCCTTGGTGAAGGCAGAGACCCAACCAAGGTTGGCCCGACGTGCCAATAGGAAACTAAAAGCAGGTAAGTCGATGAAATGCATGGCGACAATAAGCTATATCGAAAGTGATATATAGTGCATGCAAAACATGAATGGAAGATTGAGAAAACAGATCAACATCCATGTGGGTGAGGTCATTTTCCCGTTGGGCGAACATCTGTGCAAAGCAGTTTCATGCATGCGACAATAGTGAGATAGCAATGAAAAGTGAAATAGAGCTAGGACAAGCTAGAATATGTGTAAACGACAGCAGACATTCAAAGAAATCAAGAAAACAACACTCACACAAGCGAATACACAAAAAGCGACATAAATGCATCACAAGGCATGGGAAGCAAGCTTAACCCAAGACAGCTGAGTTGAATGTGCTAACTACTCCTAGATGTGATGTGGGATGTCAGGGATACAAGGTTAACATGAGGAATGAGCTCTGTAGTGTTTGGTTGATGAGTTTTGATAACATCAAGGTTGTGACATGCATGCCACAAATATAGGGGAAGTGACACTTGGAGGGAGGTTTCTGAATTGTTCCTTGCATGTAACCTCAAACTGCTAAACATAGATCCCTAAAAAAAGGGATGCATTTGCATGCTTCCTTGGGAGAAGCAACCTATGAATGCAAGTCTATTTTGCTTGGTCCCCAAGGGAATCGGTCAACTCAGCTGCACATGCAAGAGACTGCTTGACTGCTGGAGAAAAATGTGTAGTTCTTACTCTAAGTTAGGCTAACTGCCCAAGGGGATTACACAATTTTTGGGTAGAGTAGCTGACTTCTACTTAGATTTGTGCAAATCCCGGGCTGAGTAGCCTGTTGATGGAAAAAATTGCGCAAATCTTACTGGGAGGGTTGGCTAGCAGGATTGTGCAATCCTGGAGCCCAACAGTTTTAAGAGGGAATTACGTAATTCCTATAGGGAAGGTTGGTTTCCCTCCAGAAATGCACAAATTTCACTAGGAAGATGCTTAGCCTGCAGCTGGACCAATTCCAGGTGAATCGCTTGTGAAGGGAAAATATCAAACTATGATCGACAAGCTGCCTTTCAGCAAGAAATACATTGAAGCTTGTGGACTTGATGAAGCAAGGCACGCTACTATCAAGGTTGGTAGGGAGGCTCCAAAACAAAATAAGGCAAAATTTGGGAGGGTGGTTGTAGCTGCTACAGCACTTGGCGACACAATGGTAGAACTCCAGCTCTTTACATATACCATGTTCATGAAAATCAAGTCTAACACCTCTGGAAGTATTGTTCAGTTCTTAGCTCATCTTTGTTTCACACTAACTTGATTGTAAGATGTAGCATCTGCTAAGCCCTTGGTCAATTGACACACATGCTAAGCCAAGGAAGCATAGTTTTTTCAATTGTGGTTGATGGGTATATAGGTGAACAAGCAGTATAGTCGTAGGAGTCTTAGTTTCATCTCTGGTGTTGCTCCACTGCCAACAGGATTGGATAGTACCCCAGTGGAGTCACATAAGAACACAAGCATGGCTCTGCTGCCAATGAGCCTAGTCAATACCCCAGTAGAGTTACTTGCATCACCTCCTTTGCATAGGAAGACTTTCTCTTCTTTCGCCTTATTCATTTTTCATTTTGAATTTTTTGACTTTTCATTTTTTTTATTTTTCATTTTCACTGTGCATAGCACTTATTCATTTCATAGGTGGAAGAGGGATCCCAACTTATTGACAGCAGAAGAGCTTGTTCCAGCAAAGAAGTAGTTTAATGTATCTCTGACGGGCCTATTAAGGTTTTCCCCCTCACCTTACACTACTTGACTGAGCTGATAAGGTTAATTGAAAAACAATCGACTATAGAAGGTGACACTAGTTAGCACACAAGAATTGTGTTTACACCAAGGTTCACTTCGAAGAGTACATATTTTCCTTCAACATATCATGGAGTAAGAGTAACAAGTTCATCATACAGAGGTAAGATGACAGATAACCAAGTAGTGATAGTTGTACAAACCCCCTTGTACTTTACCCAGCTCGTTTCATGAATTACACGGTTTCATGTGAACTAACCTATGAACGAACTAACAATCAAGAAAGCAAATCAAGAGCAGAAGAAAAAAATGAAAGCGAAGCAAATAAACAAACAAGCAAGCAAACAAACAAGAAATCAAAGCATCAAAACAATCAAGCATGCAAGCTAACAACTGAAAGCAAACACTACTACTCCTACACTAACAGTACATGGGCCTAATCATGTGAAGTGATATTTCTAGTGCGGTCACCGGAACATTGGTAGACCCATGTGGGTGAAGGCATGGTCCACGAGTAACCCAATTGTGCAGACCAACATACAAGAAAGATATAACAATGAAGACAGCCACACTTCATGTTTCAAAGTGCCCACGGGACATAAGTGAGTGCATGTGCATGATGGACAGTCCATGGACTTATCATGGTGTTGTGTGACACTACATGCAACTTTGAAGCACAAGCACACTCTTGACTGTGACATGCAAGCAAACAAAAGAAACAAAGATAACTTGCATCGTGCATGAGTGCTTGTAATATAAGACTCCTCCAATGCATGAGCAATGGGATCGTGTAGTTCGAGTGGAGGAAGTGTGAACTAAGCATTAGATTGATCTTGAGTGCATATATATTAGTGACAAGGAACCTTGAGTGTTTTAACAATTTCCTAATCAGAAATGAAACCAACCTCAGGAGAGCGAGGGCCTAACATAACCATCAGCTCACGCTGAAGTGCTTTGATAGTCTATGGGGTTTCAACTTCGTTGAGAGATGGACCTTTGTAGATCAGTGGCTTAGATGGATTAACAACTAGTGAAACAACATCGTGATCGAATGATGAGGTGAAGAGATCATGACAACCAAGATCATAAAATTCAAGATGTTGGTCGACATCCTGATGATTTGACGAATCACACAGAGGGGTAGATGAATAACGAATGAAATCATCCTTTGTATTTCCGGAAAGAGCAGATGAAAGATCAGGTGGATTTTCAATGAATGATTGGTCCTCTCCATTGTTGGATGATGGGCTAACATACGGTGTGTCCTATGAAAGATCAACAATGGGTGCATCTGTGGATGAAGACACACATGCAAAATCATGGATGGTAGGTTCACCAACGATGTTAAGAAAGAACGGAGGGGGCTCAAACGAAAGGGAGTCATCCTTCACTAAGTGTTGATGTTCAATCTCCCACTCATACTCTTCATGAATGACATCACATTTTGGTTGTGCAACACCAACTCCATCAGTGGGTTTTTCCTCATTCACAACAACTGAAGAGTCGAGAATGGACAAACACAAGGCAACATCATCCAGAGGAACACCTAGGTGCAAAGACAGAGGTTGAAAAAAGGAATGCATATGAGAACTCGAAGTACTGACAACCAAATCTATGAAAAAAATTGTGTGGAGTGATGTTGGGAGGGTGTGAAGGTTGAACAGGTGTGTGAACATGATCCTCAACATCACAGGGAGATGGTGAGCTATTGAATGAGAGGGAGGCAGACAGTTTGTTGAGACAGTGCCTGCGCCCACATGAGATTGTGTAGTTTCATCAATGAAGAATGTTGAGTGAGGCTTGATATCAAGCTTCCTCTTGAGACAAGAATACTTCTTGAGACAGTACTCGAACCGGTCCTAGAGATAAGAGAACTTCATCTGGCTCCTCGGAGCTTGAAACTGCAAGTCATGGAAGCGCTACCAAAAATCAATAACAGATTCATGTGGAGCCTTTCATTGCTGTAACAGTTTCTAGTCAAGATGGTTAGGATCAAAATGATGGAATGTGTCTTAAATAAGATCACAGAAGTTCTCACATGAGTGCATGGTGTCAGCCGGTAGGCTGAGCACCCAATGAAATCGGGATTCGTGAAGTGTAAATGCACGCAACAAACTGGCATGCTCGTTAGTAAACTCATCTTCCTCATAAATCATGGAAAGAAAGTTATGTAAGTGATTAGGCTAGGCCACTTCACCTTCACCATCATATGTGTGAGTGGATAAGAGATTCAATAGCTTCCCCGAGATGGAGACATCTTCATGATTCAAAAAAACACCTCGGAGGAAGAAGAATGAAAGACTCCATGAAAGATATGCAAAGGTTCAAAACTAGATAAGAGGACACTACTTGTCATCAGGCCCTCCTTCTAGCACTAGAAATGTTGACAGTGTTGGATTGGCCAACATGTCAAGGGAATCTCCCCAGTAAGAAGTCCCAGTTAGACCTCAGACTATTTAGTGTAGGAATCCTAGTAGTGGGTTGTAAGGTAATGCCTTGACCGTGATGTCACATAGAGGTAAGTAAGATAAGTTTGTCAGTAGCAAGGGTGTGACTGATGTAGTGAGTCAAGGAATGAGTATGAGACCTTCCAACACTTCAAAGGGAGAGGAAGGTGAGTTCCAGGTTGAAAGGGATCAGTCCCAACTTGGATATGAACACACAACACAAAGGACATGCACAACTTCCGGCAGAGCAGTCAACACAGATGCGACAGTCACAACATACAAGGTAATATAACACGAACAACACTCATGAATCAGTCCGAGACGAGTGTGATGGTTGATGTAACAAGGTTTAGAGAAAGGTATGTCCAGTGTCTAGTAGAGCAATCGACACAGACGGTGACAAAATTAACAACATATGCAACAAATTAACAACAAGATTAATATAATTGCTTACAAATCAGTTCATATACAAGTACATAAGCTAAACAACATATATCATTAAGGCAACTAGAGCAGTCCAACTACAATAACAATGTATGCATGAAAATGTGTTGGCTTTTATTATATAAAGAAGTGTAAGTCACAATCATACAATACACCATGTAAACCTACTAGCCCCATCAGTGGAACGTTACAGCCACATCCATCTACTCCTCCAAAGAGATATACTAGTGTCGTGCAGTGGAGAAGACAAGGTGCATTAAAATACTATCCAAGCCTTCTTCAATATAGTCTTAGTAGAAGCTTGGCTGACCAAAAGCCTATACAATGAGTTATGAGGAAATATTTATAGCAAAGGGTGGGGTAACCCTTGACATTCCCTTTTGTGACAGTTCAACTACCCTCATGACTCTTCACCTACTTTATGACTGTTACATCCAACTGTTGACAATTAACTTACACTTGACATGACTGAACATTACAATGCACATGTACTCATGTGAGACAACATGGCTTGAGCAAGCCTTGCAAGACATCACTAACACTCAGTTTGTTGTGGAGAGACTAACTCCATGATATGCTTGTGATGGTGAAGTTGGTGAGTTGATGCCAAGCTTGGTTGTCTGTGATGGTGTGCATGCACCTCATGGTGACATCTTGTTGAAGTGAAATCTTGCCTCCATTGCAACTAATGCATTGGTTTGGCCCCTTCATCCAACTCGTCTGCTAACATGTCCATGGTCTTCTTGGGTACGGTTGAACTAGAAACACACTAATGCATAGTGTCCATGCTAATCTTCAAGTGTGTGTTGGTGGTCATGTGCAACAACTTGCCGAAGTGCATGTTCAACCCCAGTTGGACTTGCTTCTTATCTTCACCTTGGTGAGTGTGTTGAATGGGTTGGATTGCATGCATGCCCTCAATGACATGCATGTTGTTGGATCTTTTGCATGTGACCAACAACACTGCTGGCATGGATCCTTAAGTTTTACTAGCTCAGTTTCATTTGTGAGTGCATGTTGTGCCCACTACTATTCATGTTCCCACTGCAACTCATTGAACTATTTGTGCAACTTCATGTTCTTCCGAAGTTGCTACTTCAACACATGCAACTCCTTCTTTGTTCCATCTTCTACCTTCGCATGATCTTCATGTCGCGGCGTCACTTCATAGCTTGAGTCTGCAAAGTTGCTTCCATTATTAGTGGATCTGCTTTATCTTACAACTTTACTCCGCCTTTATGTTGTTAACAACATTCCTCTTACATTCATTGTGTTCACTTCATTTTCTACATTCAGTATGATGCCTTCAACTATTGTTCATGATGTTGCTCACTGTGATGCTGTTGTTTGATGTCCTTGTCCACAAACAACTTGATGTCTTTGTGAGTAGGTAAGCCCATGGAGACTTGATCGACTACATCCCCAAGCGTGCTCTGAACAGTGTCTTCATCTCTGCTCTTTTGGAAACCATTGTACCTATACTGTAAAGAGGTAGATGAACACCTGTGATACCTAGAGACTTGGAAACACTCACAGCAAGAAATTTGTCAGTCGAAAACCAAAATGAACATGAGAACTAACTTGCAACATACCTGGGTGAATGATCATGAAGGTTGTGCAATTTCAACCGGGAGGTCGGGAGCCCGACTGCCAAGAATGCACAAGGCACAGTTCGGGTTGCTTGGAGATTGACTGACTACTGGAACTGCAAAATGCGCAATCCAATTTGGCAGTTGGCTACAAGGATTATGCAATGTGCGATTCCAGCTGGGAAAGACTATTGGCCAAGGGACAGATTTGCACAAATTTTTGGGCCAAGCAGCTACTGACCTCCAGAAATGCACAATTCAGTCCAGGAGGCCAGTGTTGGGCCTGAATTTGCAAATCTAGAGAGGAAGGTGATCCTTCCTTCTCCAGATTGCACAATGCAGCCTTGGTGAAGGCAGAGACCAGGCCAAGGTTGGCCCAACTTACCGACGGGCAACTGAAAGCATGTAAGTAAATGAAATGAATGGAAACACTAAGTGAAAACCGAAGTCATAAATAGTGCATGCAAAACATGAATGGAATATTGAGCAAACAGATCAACATGCATGTGGATGAGGTCATTCGCCGGTTGGGAAATTATTCGTGCAAAGAACTTTCATGCATGCGACAACAATGAGATAGCAACGAAATTTGAAGCAGAGCTAGGAAAAGCTAGAATATATGTAAATGACAGCAGGCGTTCAAAGAAATCAAGAAAACAACACTCACACAAGTGAATACACAAAATGTGACAAAAATGAAACATAAGGCATGGGAAGCCAGCTTACCCCAAAAATGCTGAGCTGAATGTGCCAACTTCTCCTAGATGTGATGTGGGATGTCATAGCTACAAGGTTAATGTGAAGAATGAGCTCTACAGCATCCGGTTGATGAGTTTTGATAACATTGAGGTTGTGACACGCATGCCACAAATCTATGGGAAGTGACACTTGGAGGGAGGTTTTTGAATTGTTCCTTTCATGTAACCTCCAACTACTAAACATAGATCGCTACAACAAGGAATTCCTTTGCATGTTTCCTTGGGAGAAGAAACATATGCATGCAAGTCTATTTTGTTCGGTCCCGGAGGGAACCGGTCAACTCAGCTACGCATAAAAGCGACTGCTCGACTGCTGGAGAAATATGTGCATTTATCACTGTAAGTTGGGCTAACTGCCCAAGGGGATTACACAATTTCTTGGAAGATCAGCTGACTGTTGCCCAAATTTGCACAAATCATGGGTTGTGCAGCCTGCTAATGGAAAAAATTGCACAAATCCTCCTGGGAGGGTTGGTTGGAAGGATTGCGCAATCCTAGAGCCTAGTAGGTTGTCAGAGGGAATTACGAAATTCCTGGAGGGAATGTTGGTTTCCCTCTAGAAATGTGAAAATTTCACGGGGAAGCTGCTCAGCCTGCAATTGATCCCAATCCGAGTGAGCAGCCTATGAAGGGAGAAGATCAAACTGTGATCGATAGGCTACCTTTGAGGAAGAAAGACACTGAAGCTTGAGGACTTGACGAAACAAGGCAAGTTGCTATGAAGGTTAGTAGGGAGGCTCTAAAACAAGCTAAGGAAAAATTTGGGAGGGTGGTTGTAGCCGCTACAACACTTTCATAGACATCCAGTCTAAAATTAGTCCATATCTAAAATAGTCAAGATTAACATTGAAAACAAATGGGTGTCACAATATTAAGATTGAATATGCCAATTTTTATTCTTATTTCCTAAGCATGAAATGGAAGTAATTGAAAATATTGGTAGACGTAAGTTATTTAAATAGAAGGGTTATTCTATAACAATTAATTCTATGGAAATGATTTTGCACAAAAAAACTGTATATATATATATATATATATATATATATATATATATATATATATATATCTAAGACAGGGTTAATGTGAAACCCCCTAGTAAATTTATTTTTATGATTTTATATTGACATGTGACTGAAATGTCAAAGTGGGACAAGTGATATGATATGAAAATGTAAATATTTATTTTAATTAATAAAAAAAATGTTTCATCTATTATTATTCTTGAAAATATATTATAAAGGCTATCATGTGTGATATTAGACTCATAACTTATCAAATAATAATTGGATTCAATTATGCCCAAGGAGGAAGGAACAAAAAAGAAGAAGAAAAATCATGCATTTTTACCATAATTGAACTATTGGCTGAAGCAGACCAAAAAGTATTTCATGACTAGAGATAAATGTCATGGGTAGAAAGTTATGAAAATAGGATTACGGGAGATAAAGGTAGTTAGTTTTAAAGAAAAGGCTAGTTGGAGAGAGAAACTAGACCCGAACCCGAAAATTAGCGTGATGATGCTAAAGGGTTAAGGAGGTGAAGATGAAGAAGAATGTATGTGTTTTTTCCCTAGGAGGGAAGAATATATCTTGAGGGGAACTACTGAGAAATTTGGATCATGGTTGGGATGAATGTGGTAGTCTTTAATCTATTTCTAGGAAAATCTTTAGATAATTATATGGATATATCGGTAAATCTTGTGTTGAATATAATACTTTTGAAGTTCATGTTTAGGAATGATGTAACTAGAAATTTGTTTATAGGTTCTTTCTTAAGCACATTCAAGATGGTGAAGGATTAAATTTCTACTAAGATTCTATGTTTAAAACATATATGTATGAGTGTGTATGTGGGTTTGATTCGCTGTAGGGAAGTTGTTGAGTAAAGGTCAAAGGACATAACCTAAAGGTTCCTACAGGTAATACAATGAAAATCCTTTGCTATGGAGAAATTGGAAAAGAGAAAATATCCCGGGAATTAACCCTAGTACCCACTATACATGTGGGCATGAAATGAAAACTAGAGAGGATTAACTAAGTATGAGAATTACTAGGTAACAAAAGAAAGAGGAAATTACAACAATCTAGTTACACAGTAACATTCTATTTATACTAGAAATGAAATGGTGGCTACTATAGAGAAACAATTATATATAAATGTGTGTTTTAGTAAATAGTATTGTTTAAAAATGGAGTAAAAATTATTTATAGGTTAGAAAGTCACGTGCCCAAGACAAGGAAAAGAGACCCATTCAACAATCCATGGATTGTTTAGTCCTCAACATCTAAGAATAGGTCCATAAGGAAGACCTTAGTCAAACCTTCATGACAGGAATCCCCTATGGATTTTGGCCTACTTGGAGAGTTTGTTAAACATAAAAATTAAAAATAAAGAAAGAAATCAATAACATAATTGGTCATGATGCACGCATTTATAACATATACATAACAAAATTTCATTATTTAAAGTAGTAAAGAAAATGCCTATGTGCATGCGTGAACTCAAAAGAGTATAGTATTATATTACTATTGAAATCATGATTGTGTTATACTAGTATAGACAACAATATATGGGAGAATAAATTATAGTTGTTTTTATTATATAATGTAGAAAATTCACATCTTTGGTTGTATGAGTATCAGCCGTGAACCAAACCACATAATAAGGAAAATCTAAACATTACAAAAGGGGTAAACACTTAATAATAATAATAATAAAACATATTCATGGTGACAGGACTCTTTGCCTTATATATTTTAGTAAAATATAATATATAATCAAAATTGTAAGCCTTGGCCAAGTTATGGCCAAAACCTTAACTACAAATAATTTTATGCAGTTGATGACAAGATGAATATCACGGACAGCTTAGAAAACATGTAGAAGGTAATAATAATGAGAATCTATAAGGTTAAAATGGAGAAAAATAATATGGAATGAGAACGAACTTGATAAGCCTTAGAGAAAAAACCCAAATATGGTTGACAACTAACCTATGCAGAGAAAACAAGAAACCTCTAGTGGGAGGGTCCATTAAATATTTATAAGAATATAATAAAAAAGAATTTTCATTATAATGTATGTCTTACCTTATAGCAGGATGAATGGAACCCTTGCAGCCATACTCTTTTGAGGTGGGAAACAAATTCAATAAACAAAAGTAATTAAGAAATTCCTCCCTAGAAGAAAACATAGTTAAGGTTTTAAAATTTTAGCTTGCCCTTTTCTAAGAAATTACTATAAAGAAAGCCTCTGAAAAAAGCATAACAACGCAACAAAAATGACAATGGGTGGTATGCTCATCGAAAGACCCCCAAAAATATAGGTATGCCCTATTATTATACCAACAAATCAAGTGAATTAGTGACGAAAACCATGTAAACCATTGATAAATTTGCACAGAGTCATTATCAAGGATAAAAATAAGAAAATAGAATGAAAAGGTTTAGTTTAGGGTCCTTGCATTCAAGCCTTGTATCGACCATCAAGCTATATCCATTCTCATTGAAATCCTATGAAAAAGAATCAAAATTTGGTAGGAAAAACTTTGAGCACAAGGTAAAAACAAGTATTTCATCATGTTAATCGTGACATTATAAAGCTCAACCTGTATTTCATTATGTTAATCATGACATTATAAAGCCAATGCATGGAGTGTGGTTGGTTTATTTAGTTACCCTAATGATGTATAATTATTCTCCATCATTGATTTAACTAAAAAAATAATCACCATTCAATATGACACATACCCAAGTTTTGATAAGATTGCACAGGTCATCTTCCATGAAGTAGTATCACATCAAGAAGAGTGCCTTAAGCCTCCATATGTGGACATAGACTAATAACACCTCAATTTAGGTGCATGGTGTCAGAAGGGATTTCATAAATCAAGAACCTTCATTACATAACGTCATATTGTATTTCCGACTGAAAGAAATTTTACCAAGTATTGTCACTCGATCGGCACACAAAAACATGGTTACTTAATATCAATAGGTATTTTCAAGTTTATTACTATTATATTGGATTAAAAGCTAAATTAGATAGCTAACCGTTATAGATAAAACCTTCCCTATTTTGGGAAGAAGTAAGAACAATGCATAATTTAGAGAATATGGATGTTAATTAGGAAGAATTTGAATGACCTTTTAAAGAAAAATAGTTACTTGATCATTATTTTTATGACAAATCCAAAGAATTTCATGATTTGAAACTTGGATAGATGTTAATGGATGAGTTCATGATGAAATTTACTCAACCTTTAAGATATGTGCCATATATAAGATAAGAAAAATCTAAAGTACAACACTTTATAAATTGTTTGCCTTTCTCTTTAAAGGAACAAATTGGGTATGATAGTCCAAAAAAATGGATTAAGCCATTAGAAGAGGAATGAAAAAATGAAAACATTGCCTAATAAAAATGACATATTTTCTTAGGGGTAAAAAGAAGGAAAATATGGATCGTTTAGGCAATTTGGTAAGGAAAATGAAGGTTGAAACTTCAACAAAAACATCAATCAAATCCAAATAAGGCACACTTAGACAAATGGTGAAGATGAATCCAATGTAATAAATACGGTTGTTGGGATTTTATGTTATTGTATTAATATGTGTGCCAATCACTTCTTACTGGTTAGCCTGGTCACAGTGCTATACCCCCATAGCTTCCGAGGAAATTTATGGAATAGCTTTATTCTGTGGCTCTGCTTCTGTGCCCAGCACTGTGACTACTCAGCCTGTTGGTGTTCTTCTTCACTCTACCGGTCTGTGCATGCTTGTTACGGTTTTGTTCGTGTGAGGGTCTTTGGTGTTTCTATCCGTCAGCTCGTTAGCACTGTATTCTGGTTTGTTTTAGCGACCTCAGCTTGGTTTAATAGGTATTCTACTCACAATGGGTCATCTTGTCTTCAATGAGTTGGTTGACTATGCTTTTGGGCTGTATTTCCCTTAGGGCTTTAACATTCTTACCTGTTTCTCTGCTCTCAGTCAGTCCCTCTAGTTCAGTTAATACTTGGCCCTCTCGTCTCTGCAGTTCTTTCGATGGCTTGGTGGTTGGCTCAGCCTCTAAGGTGCTCTGCAATGCATCCAAGGTAAGTTTTAGCTCTGGTTATACTTGTTTTATCCTCTTTTTACGTTCTGTTAATCTCTTGGCTCCTCTGTGAGCAGGGTGTTCATGCATACCCAATCTATGGTGCTCTATTCTCAACGTCAAGCTCGTCAGTCGGTCGTGTTTTCTCTACAGGTAATGTTTTAATGGCTTCCACTTAATGTTGGTCATTATTCTGTGTTTCCTTCAGGTTTTCAACTCGTCATACTAACGATTTACTAGTCATTCACTTGCATGTTCGATTTACTCTGTTGTTCTTGCTTGGCCAGATTTGAACCCTCGTGGTTCTTCTCTCACTCTGTTTTGTAGAGTCTTTCCATCTAGGGTTTTAGCTAGGGTTTAGCAGATGTTTGGTTGACGTCTTCAATAGTGGGAAGCCCTATACCTTTCAGTTGCTAGTTCGTAGTGTTGTTAGAATTGGATTGAATATTGTGTGTTTTCTTAGGCATTGTGGTGAATTTGTGCCTTTGTCCGGCTGTCACATGGTGTTGTATACTTTCACTTTCATTTTCGGTGAAGTCATGCCTTTAACCAACTGCCACAGTTCTACTACTCTTAACTTATACTTGTATAAAGAGGACTCTATCAGAGTCTGGCACCATTTCGATTTACAGTGGAATAAAATATTGACTCTGAATGTTTGTATTTAGCTTAATATTCTGGGCACGAGAATGTGTGCTCTTATGGTATGACATCAGTATTCAGTTCATAATATTTTGTTTGTTATATCCAGGAATGTGTAAATGAACTATTTAATCTTGAATGCAATATTTATGCTTCTCTGTAAATGAAAATGTAATGGTTTGGAAAGTAAAAGGGTTACCTGTTCATTCGCCTTAGGGTTTTCGTCTCTGGTTTTTATGTAGCAGTTTATCCTTCCAATGGCATCTAATGCTTTCTTCTCTAGACAATATTCGCCCTGTCACTCTAGGGTGATTCTCTGTCTGTTGATTCTTAGCACTTGCAATTTCCCTTCTGTCTTCTTACACACACAAAAATTTACATCTCACTGATAAACATTACACAAGAATTCTTTTGACAAATAATCTGTTAATAACTGTTATTTCTGGAAATAAATTCCTGTTGACACAATGCACAGTTCATAAAACTCAATAGACTCAACAACTTATGTTAATTTATTTCCCCTTTCTCTTGGTAGCAACCCCTCTAATGGAATTGGGATTGGCTTTTAAGCCTTTCCCTCTTTCATTACAGTTGGGCAACTGTTTCCCCAGTTAGCCAAACACAAAACAGTTTCTAATTAAAAGAAACATTTAACTAATCTAACTTAACTAACCTTAATAGTCTTGTGTAAAGTTACATAACAATTAAAAACTCAAACAATTCCAAGAAAAGGTTTTTGTCTCCACCACCTTGGCAAGAAACGAAAATGTTTCTTCCAACCATTGCCTGTTAATGAGATGCTCCTGCATTAGGCTCCTAGGGTAAATTAAATTCATGGCTCCTATCCATGAGCTCATCAATGGAGTACTCAACACATTGAATCTGACCAGCGTCTAACCAGGAACTGTCCTCAATAGGATGGTCCCTCCATTTAATCAAATACTATAAATACTCCTTCTTCCGAGTCCATTTGGCCATGTATGTGTCTAAAACCTGCTCAATCTCCAAAGGCTTTGCTGGAGGCATTTGTTTGATCCAAGGTGCTTCCTCTTCCTAGGTGTCCCATGTTCGTCTCTCCGAACAGTCTGCTTCCTAAACAACAATGTAAGGATACAGATCTGCAACATTAAAAATGGGCGAGATTCCTATACCTGGGGGTAACTACAATTCGTAAGCATTTGCAGAAAACTTCTAGAGGATTCTGCAAGGCCCAATCTTCTTCATCTTCAACTTATTGTATTTGCCTCTGGGGAACCTTTCCTTGCACAAATGTGCAAGTACCAGGTCTCCAACTTCAAACTGTACCTCCCATCTTTTCAGATCTGCTTTCTGTTTATATTTTTGACTACTGTCCTCTAACTTCAGTTTCACCTACTCATGTAGGTCGCTGACTGCTGTCGTGAAATCTTCACCATCAGCACTCCTGTGTTCTAACTATCCCAAATCCCATAATTTAGATACTCCTCATGGATGCATTCCATACAGAATCTAGAAAGGACTCTTGCCCAAACTTCTGTTGGGTGAGTCATTGTAGGCAAATTTCTCTTGTGCAAGCACGCGATCCCACTGCCTAGAATTTTCACCAACTAGACTCCTCAGCAGATTTCCTAGACTGCGATTTACCACCTCAGTTTTCCCATCAGTCTGTGGATGATAAGCTGAGTTGAAGTTCAGCTTGGTGTCCAATTTCTTCCATAACGTTCGCCAAAAATGGCCTGTGAACTTGATGTCCCTGTCTAAAATAATGGACTTCAGCAAGCAATGTAATCTGACAATCTCAGTGAAGAAAAAGTGTGCTACATGTGTGGCATCACTGGTCTTCCTTCATGGAATAAAATGTGCCATATTGGTGAAACGATCCACCACCACCATGATAGAGTCGAATCCCCTCTCTGTCTTTGGCATTTCTAAGACAAAGTCTAAACTAACTGAGTCCCAAGGTCTGTTCGGAATAGGTAAGGGTGTGTACAACCCTGCATTCTGACTCCGTCCTTTCATATACTGACACACTTTACACCTGTTCACAAATCTTTGCACGTCTCTATGCATCTTTGGCCAATAATAGAAGTGGCTCAACTGATCCAATGTTTTGTCGATGCCAAAATGGTCGGCTAATCCTCCACTGTGTTTCTCCTGGACCAAGTTCTCTCTCATAGAATAGTCTAGAATACACAACTATCCTCCTTTGAACAACAACCCTTCCTGAATATTATAATCTAGCCATAAATTGTTATCCCTTAATAGTGGATTTTGGCAAGCTTCATAATATTCTTTAAAATTTGCATCAGCCTCATACAAATCCTTAAGGTGCTCAAATCCCAACACCCATATCGTACACTCCTATAGGATCAAACTTCTCCTTCTTAATGCATCTGCCACTTTATTAATTTGGCCTCTGATATTTTTCAAAACATGAGTGAAACTCTGTAAGTACTCTACCCACTTTGCATGTTTGTGGTTCAGCTTATGCTGCTGCATGATATACTGCAACACAAAATTCTCTAAAAACAAGACAAACTCCTTAGCCAACAAATAATGTTGCCAATGCTTTAATGCTTGGATGATGGCATAAAACTCCTTCTCTTAAGACATGTATTTCTGTCAGCTTTCATTCAATTTCGCGCTAAAATAAGCCACTGACTTATCTTCTTGGCTGAGTATTGCTCCAATCGCTATCCCACTGGCATCACAATGAACCTGAAATAATTTATTGAAATCTAGTAATCTAAGAATGGGTCTTTTAGTGATTTTTCTCTTCAACAATTGAAAACTTCTCTCAGCCGATTCTATCCATCGGAAAGGTTGGTTAGACTTCTTGATTGTGTCCAACATCAATGCACAAATCTCACTGAAATGTTTAATAAACTTTCTATAAAAACTTGCCAACCCATGGAAACTTCTTACATAAAATAAACTCTTGGGAGATGGCTAGCTAACTATGGTTGAAACCTTCTCCGGATCCATAATTAATTCATTCTCATATATTAAAAAAACCAAAATAAATCAATTCCTTCTTGAAAAAATAACATTTCTTCAAATTTATCAGCAACGTTTTTTCTATAATTTTTCCAATACACGCCTAACATGTCGAAAATGCTTTTCCTCCATCCTACTAAATATGAGAATATCATCCAAATACACAATCAAAAACTTCCCAATGAATTCTTTCAGCATCTCATTCATCAATCACATGAACATGCTGGGGGCATTGCTCAACCTGAATGGCATAACCAGCCACTCATACAGGCCTTCATTGGTCTTGAAAGTTGTCTTCCACTGGTCACCTTCTCGAATTCGAATCTAATGGTAGCCACTCTTCAAATCAATCTTTGAAAAGTACTATGCCCCACTCAGAAAATCCATCATATCATCCATCCGAGGTAAAGGAAGCCTATACCTAATGGTAATCTTATTGATCACTCAAGAATCAATGCACATCCGCCATTCTCCTCCTTTCTTGGGAGCTAGAACAGTCGAAACACCACAGGGACTCAGACTCTCCCGAATCAGTCCTTTATCCAGTAATTCCTGCACCTGTTTTCTAATCTCCTCATTCTATTTTGGGCTCATCTAGTAAGCAGCCTTGTTTAGCAAACTGGATCCTGGGATGAAGTTAATATGGTGACTAATACTCCATTTTGGTGGTAACTGATCTAGCAGATCATCTACCACAATATCATTAAATTCTTGCAACATGTTCTGTATCTCCATAGGAAAATCAGTAAGATTTCTTTGTACTAACACTGTCCTTGGTCTTCTCACAACTACATAACCAAATTCACTCTCCTCAATCTGTCACAGAAACTCCTTTCCTCCCAGCAGAAATGCTTTCGTTCCACTTGTTTTTGTTGTCTCCTTTTCTTTCATGGGTACCAAGGTATGCTTTATCCCATCTTTGACAAATTTGTAACAATTTTTCTCTCCGTCATGGACTACCTTTCTATCATACTGCCATGGTCTGCCCAGCATAATATGGCACATGTACATTGGCATTATGTCGCAAGTCACCTTATCTTTGTACTTGCCTATCTGAAAATCTACCTCACATTGTTCATCAACTAACAATTGGTGTCCCTTCTGCAACCATGACACTCTCTATGGAGTTGGGTGTTTTTCTCTCTTCAAACCCATTTTCTCCACCATCTCCATAGCTACCAAATTATTATTGCTCCCACTGTCAATAACTAATTTATATAATTTTCCGTGTGACTTACACATAGTCCAGAACAATGCTTTTCTACGTCACACTTTCCACTTCTTTCATCGGTTTGAACAAAACCTTGTTCAATACCAAGGCTTCCCCTATTTTTGGTACATTCTCCACCTCCTGCTATGGTTCCTCTGCTGCTTCAAGCTGAGCAACATACACTCCTCTCTGTCCAACACGTTCATTTTCAGGACATTCAAATGACCTGTGTCCCCACTTGTGACACTTGTAACACTGAAAGGCATTCCCTTTGCCTCTGCCATTACCTCTTCCTCTTTGGTATGGCCTTCCTCCCCTAGTGTTACCTTCCCTCTCAGTTTGTCCCGAAGTTTTGGAACTACTACCCTCTTCATGGCTGCTGGTAGTCTTACCTCTTCCATAAGATTGTCCCCTTCCTCTACCGGAACCACGTCCTCTTCTCACATTCTGCTTCCTAGTAAGCTTCTCCTTTGCCTTCAAGGCACATTGGTATGCCTCCTCCATAGTTTTAGGAGAAAGAATGCTGATCTCGTCTAGGATCTCCATCCGTAGACCATTCACAAACCTTGTTGTCTTTTCAGGGGTATCTTCCACATATCCTGCTCTCAAATTTACTTTATAAAATGCTTCAGTGTACTCCTTTACAGTCATCCCTCTCTATCTCAGGTTTTGTACCTGTCTGTAAAGGTCAATTTGATAATCTTTAAGCAGAAACTTACTCTTCATCTTCACTACCATTCTATCCCAACTTCTAATCAATGGTTTATTTAGTCTTCTTTGTTCTGCCTGTACACCATCCCATCACAATGTTGTGTGTCCTTTCAGCTTTGTAACAACAAATCTGATCTTCTTGTCTTCACTAATTTCTTCGTATTCAAAATACTTATCTAGTTCACTAATCTAGTCCAATAGTGCCTCTATGGACACGCTACCATCATAACTAGACAATTCCGGTTTTGGCTTACTACTAGCCAACAAAACTAATCTTAACAATCTAAGTTCTGGTGCCTCCTCATTTTGTCCTTCTATTGCTGCTACATTTTCTTCCTCTTCACTATCATCCCCACCATCAGCATCCCTGCGTATTGCTGCTTCTAATGCTGCCAATCGTGCATTCAAAACTCTAATCTATTCTCTTAATCCATCATCTGCTGCTCTTATGTTACCTCTGCCTCGACCTCTCCTGCATACCTCCATCTCTATTAAGAAGAGAAACCTGCTCCGATACCAAAAATTGGTGGAGATGTATATGATGTAATAAATACGATTGTTGGGATTTTATGTTATTGCATTAATATGTGTGCCAGTCACTTCTTACCGGTTAACTCGGTCACAGTGCTATACTCCTGTAGCTTCCAAGGAAAGTTCTAGAATAGATTTATGTTGTGGCTCTACCTGTGTGCCTGCCACTGCGACTACTTAGCCTATTGATGGTATTCTTCACTCTGACGGTCTATGCATGCTTATTATGGTTCTGTCCATGTGAGGGTCTTTGGTATTTCTTTCCGTCAGCTGGTTAACACTATATTCTGGTTTGTTTTAGTGACCTCAGCTCAGTTTAACAGGTATTCTGCTCATAATGGGTCATCCTGTCTTCAATGAGTTGGTTGACTATGTTTTTCGGTTTTATCTCCCTTAGGGCTTCAACGTTCTTTCCTGGTGCTCTGCTCTCAGTCAGCCCCTCTGGTTTAGTTGATACTCGGCCCTCTCGTCTCTGCGGTTATTTCGGTGGCTCGGTGGTTGGCTCAACCTCTAAGGCACTCTGTGAAGTGTCCAATGTAAGATTTAGCCCTGGTTATACTTGTTTTATCCTCTTTTTCTGTTATCTCTTGGCTTCTTTGTGAGTAGGGTGTTGATGCATACCCAATCTATGGTGCTCTGTTCTCAACGTCAAGCTCGTAAGTTAGTTGCATTTGCTTTACAAGTAATGTTTTAATGGCTTCCACTTAATTCTTGTCATTATTCTGTGTTTCCTTTAGGTTTTCAACTCGTCATACTAACGATTTACTGTTCATTCACTTGCCTATTCGCTTGTGTGCAAGCTTCCAAGCCTGGAGCGTGGCTCTATTGTTCTTGCTTGGTCAGATTTGAACCCTCCTGGTTCTTCTCTCACTCTACTCTGTAGAGTCTTTCCATCTAGGGTTTTAGCTAGGGTTTAGTGGATGTTTGGTTGACATCTTCAATAGTGGGAAGCCCTATACCTTTCGGTTTCTAGTTCGTAGTGTTGTCAGACTTGCATTGAATACTATGTTTTGTCTTAGGAATTGTGGTGAATTTGTGCCTTTATCGGGCTGTCATGTTGTGCTGTATATGTTCGCTTGTGTTTTTGGTGAAGCCGTGCCTTTAAACGGCTATCACGGTTCTTTTACTCTTAACTTATACTTGTATAAATAGAACTCTGTCAGAGTCTGGCACCCTTTCGATTTACAGTGGATTAAAGTATTGACTCTGAATGTTTGTATTTAGCTTAATATTATGGGCACAAGAATGTGTGCTCTTAGGGTATGACATCGGTATTTAGTTTAGAATATTTTGTTACTTATATCCAAGAATGTGTAAATGAACTATTTAATCTTGAATGCAATATTTATGCTTCTCTATAAATGAAAATGTAATGATTTGGAAAGTAAAAGGGTTACCTGTTCCTTCGCCTTAGGGTTTTTGTCTCTCGTTTTTATGTAGTAGTTTATCCTTCCAATGGCATCTAATTCTTTCTTCTCTGGAAAATATTCACCCTATCACTCTAGGGTGATTCTTTGTCTATTGATTCTTAGCACCTGTAATTTCCCTTCTGTCTTCTTACACACACAGAAATTTACATTTCACTGACAAACATTACACAAGAATTATTTTGACAAATAATCTGTTAATAACTGTTATTTCTGGAAATAAATTCTTGTTGACACAATGCACAGTTCATAAAACTCAATAGACTCAACAACTTCTATTAATTTCTTTCCCCTTTCTCTTGGCAGCAGCCCCTCTATGGGAATTGGGATTGGCTTTTAAGCCTTTCCCTCTTTCATTACAGTTGGGCAACTGTTTCCCCAGTTAGCCAAACACAAAATAGTTTCTAATTAAAAGAAACATATAACTAATCTAACTTAACTAACCTTAACAGTCTTGTGTAAAGTTACATAACAATTAAAAACTCAAACAATTCCAAGAAAAGGTTTTTGTCTCCGCCACCTCGGCGGGAAACAAAAATGTTTCTTCCAGCCATTGCCTATTAATGAGATGCTTCTGCATCAATTTAGTTACCCTAATGATGTATAATTATTCTCCATCATTGATTTAATGAAAAGAATAATCACCATTCAATATGACACATACCCAAGGTTTGATAAGACTGCACGGGTCGTCTTCCATGAAGTAGTACCACATCAAGAAGAGTGCCTTAAGCCTCCACATGTGGACATAGAGTAATAACACCTCCATTTAGGTGCATGTCATCGCAATGAATTTCATAAATCAAGAAACTTTGTTACACAATGTCAGATTGTATTTCCGACTGGAAGAAATTTTACCAAGTATTGTCATTGGATCAACACACAAAAACATGGTTGCTTAATGTCAATAGGGATTTTCAAGTTTATTACTATTATATTGGATTAAAAGATAAATTAGATAGCTACCTATTATAGAGAAAACCTTCCCTATGGTGGGAAGAAGTAAGAACAATGCATAATTTATTGAATATGGATGTTAATTAGGAAGAATTTGAATGACTTTTTAAAGAAAAATACCTAATTGATCATTATTTTTATGACAAATCCAAAGAATTTCATGGTTTGAAACTTGGATAGATGTCAATGGATGAGTTAGTGATGAAATTTACTCAAACTTTAAGATATGTGCCGTATATAAGATAAGAAAAATCCAAAGTACAACACTTTATAAATTGTTTGCCTTTCTCTTTAAAGGAACAAATTGGGTATGATAGTCCAAAAAAAATGGATTAAGCCATTAGAAGAGAAATGAAAAAATGAAGACATTGCCTAATAAAAATGACATATTTTCTTAGGGTTAAAAAGATGGAAAAGATGGATCTTTTAGGCAATATGGTAAGGGAAATGAAGGTTGAAACTTCAACAAAACATCAATCAAATCCAAATAACACACACTCAAACACATAATAGATTGAAATAGAAAAAATTAAGTAATAAGGGGTTTAATGGGAATGATAAAGAACCCTTAAAATGTTGAGGCTATGGAGAACCTCATTTGTTGTAGAACTATCCTCATAGTACAAGATCTGTACAACATCTACAAAATATTCAAGAGGCCTCCACCATTAACGATGTGGCTAGGGATATTCCACAAATCAATGCAGCCTTCGAAGAGCATCGGGAAGAGAATAAATCCATCATTGAGGATATGGATGGTATAATTTTAAACCAATACGTTTCTAATTCTATGTACCTTAGTGCTAGTTTGAGTTATACTAGCCCCTAGATTGTAGAAAAATGTAACTTAAATTTTGAAAAATACAAAAATTCATGGTTGGCCTAGTTAGCTACTGACGCGAAAGGAAAAATTATTAATTGGATGAAGACATTCCCACTCCTGCTAAATGGGAATTAGACCATTATGAATTTAAACATTCTACCACTGGGTTCATATGATGTTTTGGTTGGGATGGACTATTTAGAGGGGTAGAGGGAAATTGTTAACTTCCTTGATAAAATTGTTACTTTCACTCTACAAAATGGAGAAACTCAAATTGTAAAAGGAATACTCAGGCTCATTTCTATGTGATAAATGTCTTATTTACAATTAAAGAGAGCTGCAAGGAAAGGATGCTATTTTTTTTCCATCCAAGTGGAAGCCCACTCACAAGATAAACTAGCTAAATCCTTGAATGATTTGGAAGTAATTCAAGACTATCAAGGTATATTTATTAATGAGATTCTCGATTTTGTACCTAAGAAGGAGATATATTTTTCTATAGAGCTAATACCAAGAGCAACACCAATATCAAAATCACCTTACTTGATGATTGTACCAAAACTAATGGAGTTAAACATGCATCTACAAGAATTGTTAAATAAAGGGCACATCAAACCCAATGTTCCACTATGTGGTGCACCAATCCTATTTGTGAAAAGGAAGTTGATACTTTCCGATTATGTATTGAATTTGACAACTAAATAAATTAACAATTAAAAATAAGTACACCCTACCCAAAATTGACACTTTATTTGACCAAATAAGGAGAGAAATTGTATTTTCTAAAATAGATCTCAGATTTAGTTATCACCAGTGGAGGATTAAAGAACAAAAATTTCTGAAAACATCATTTAAAACCTAGTATAAACGATATGAGTTTACAGTGCTTCCTTTTGGCCTTACGAATGCACCTGCTACCTTCATGTATTTGATGAATAGTTTCTTTAGCAAATTCTTAGACAAGTTTGTGTTAATCTTTATATTTAATATATTGAGTTATTCAAAGACAACAGAGGAGCACAAACAACATTTATAAATGATGTTGTGGAATTTATGTGAACATCAGCTATACATGAAGTTCAATAAATGTGAATTCTATTAATAGAAGATATAATATCTAGTACAAGTGATATATAAATATGGGAATGTAGTGTATCCCAAAAAGGTAAAGGAATTTATTAACTAGCTAATTCCCAAGTATATGGAAAATTTATGGTCATTTATGGGTATCACTAGATACTATCACAAATTCAAAGAGGGAATTTCTAAATTATCGTACCCCATAACCTCTTAGTAGGAGAAATGGGTGAAATTCGAGTGGACTAAAAAATGTCAAGAAAACTTTGTGTAGTTAAAAAATTTACTTACTATTGCACCTGTATTGAAAATAATATACCATGATAAGGAGTTTTTAGTGTGCACTGATGCTTGTTTGGAAGGTGTATGGGGTGTGCCGAAGTAGGAAGACCATGTGGTGGTATATGAGTCCCACAAATTAAAGGATCATGAATGTAATTATGCAGTTTATCACCTTGACCTAGTTGTAGTCATCCAAGCACTTAAAATGTGGAGACATTACGTAATTGGTAAGAAGTTTATCTTAGTTATTGATTAAGTGAGTTTAAAATATTTTTTTAGCCACCTCGACAGTAATCCGAGGAAAACTAGATGGATGGCCTTCCTCAGATAATATCATTTAGACAATAGGCATATAAAAGGAAAATAAAATAATGTGGTAGGCGTGCTAAGTTGATGTCTAAAACAAATTTATGAAGCAATAGTAAGTAGTGTTGAACCTAATTTTATAAAACAGATTGAGATAGAAAAATCAAAAGATAAAAATTATAATATGATTTGTTAAGATTAGAAAACTAACATTGACCATGGAAAAAAAATCAAATTATACACTTAATGAAAATGGGTTGTTAACATATAAAAATAGAATTTAGGTTACGGATGTGGAAAAAATTAGATAGTTGATATTAGATGACCACCATGGAAGACCCTTCTCAACTCACTTGGGGTATTGAAAAATGATCACATAACTTAAAAAGGAATTTTTTAGGCTTGCTATTGAGAAGGAGGCAATTGAGTACTTGGTAGGAAGAATGTCAGTAGGTAAAAGGTGAACATCAACACCTAGTAGGATAGATGAACCCTTTGCCTATACTAGAATGGAAGTGTGAGGTGATTTCATCATATTTTATTACTATGTTACATATGACTTTGAAAACACACGATTCTATTATGGTTAGGGTAGAAAATTCTCTAAGGCTTCTTATTTCATACATGTTTAGTCTACTTATAGTGATTCACATATGGCAGAAGTATTCATGAAATAAATTTTTAGACTTCACGGAATCCTAAAGACTATTATATCTAATAGGGATGCAAAATTCACTTCCAACTTTTGGAAGGCATTGTTTACTAGAATGGGTATAGAACTAAGTTTCAATATTGCATACCATCCATAAGCAGATCAAAAAACAAAAAGGGTTAATCAAATCATTGAATACATGCTACATATGTACATAATGAACCATCCCATGAAATGGGAGGACTACCTGTGTTTAATGGAGTTTTCCTACAACAATAGTTATCAAGCATCACTTAATATGACTCCTTTCGAGGTTTTCTATGGAATGAAATTCCATGTTCACTTAATTTGGATTCAACCTGAAAATAGGTTTATGATAGGGCTATATATTTTAGAGGAAATGGAACAAATGGTGAAAAATATCAAGAATAACCTAAAAGCAATGCAAGAAAGGAAAAATTGTTACAGTGTTAAAAGGGACACAATAATTTCAAGTGTGTGAACATGTACATATTAAAGTATGAATAGAAATGATTTCCTTAAAATTGGGGAGTTGTTCCAAACTAGCCCCTTGGTTTTGTGGGTCATTTGAGATGCTATTAAGGGTAGGGTTAGTAGCCTACTAGCTAGCACTACCAACACATATTAGGTGTTTGGATTCGGATCCCCCAAGGGTAGTTTTGGGGCTAAAAGCCCATGTTTAAGTCAAAATTTTCTAATATTATTGTAAAGAATCTGCATTTTGTGGTCACGAAGCGTGAAGTTGTTATGTGTCACAAAGGGTAGTCTGCCCTTAGTTTTGTAAAGTAAAGTCAGTTGTAAGAGATCTACCCATGGTCCGAGTACGATGGGATTGTATAAAAAGAGCTAAGCTCTAAGTAGTTAAAGGCATATATAGAACAAGAAGTCATAGCCTTAGAGCAAGAAGTCTAAGTCTTGGGTTGTAGTGTAGGTAGAGGCTCTGCAGCTGAGTGTGAAGAGGCCTAGGGTAGAAGTCCGCAGCTAAGTGCATGGACCCCTGCAGCTGTGTGCGCAGGGTGAACATAGTCTGTAGCACTTGGAAGATATTAATAAAAGGAGTTATTCTGCAATTTCTACATATTAGTTCTGTTGATGGGTTTGGATAATTTGTGTATGAATTTCCTTTGTTATGCTTCTATGATGCACGAATTAATACAGTTACATTGAATAATTAAACACACTTACGAATATCTGATTACGTGGTGATAAATTTAAGTATTCGGCTAAATAAGCAAATCACTTAGAGTACTTAACGAATCTACACAGCGCACTGCCATAACCGCGCGAAAGTACCTCAGCCCCAGGTTAAGGCTGTGCGAAGGTCACTCGTATACTTTCACGAAGGTATTGAAAGCCGAAATAAAGGGTTTGTCTTACAAGACCTAGAGCGAGATCACATGCGCGAAGGTAGGGATAGATGATGTCAAGCGACATCACAACCATCTTAGGGTGTAGAAACTTGGTTCCAACATCCCCCCATACTGCTTCGGGTGAGACATCAATCTGTGCTCCACAGGTTGATGCTGAAAGGGCTAGTAGTGTAGGGATTTGTTTGGCTAATTAACATTAAACCTCGGTCAGGCCCCCTCAAGCCAACAAATTGTTTCATTGCCAGGATTGGAATCTACATAAGATATGTGTGATGTTGTATCGCTGGAATCCAACTAAGAAGGAGATTGGAGACTGGTTGGATAGAAATATCCACGAATTCGGGGCACAGGAGAACAGAAACCCGTGACTAACAAAGGAATAGTGGTTGGACCGATGCCTATATACAAAGATCCACAAGACCTTTTTCTGGTCTTTCCCTATTGAGCTATACGAGTGGATCGTGAAGCTAGCAGATAGCCAAGGAAGGTGGAAACTTGACGGTCATATTATGTGGACCCTAGAGCTAGTGCAAAGGTTGGAAGCATCAGAGGATAAGATCACCCGTGCTGTCGACCATTGGCTCGATCGCGTCATAGGAGGATTTGTGACTAAATTCACGGTTGACACCTCAGTTAGCTATAGCGAGGTGGAGCGACTTTTCTTCAAAGGACTGCAAGCTAAGTACATAAAATCTTTGAATACTTGTATTAAAATATTGTTGTGTGAAAAATGGTTTATGCAGCTACCTTGATGGTAGGGACTATGCGAAGTGGAAAAAATTACAAGAATGAAGGCAAAAAGGATCTGGAGTTGTTGGGTAGCAAATCCCCCCATAGTATGTTTTTGGGGCTTGAAGCCTGAATTTTGGTCAAGTACAATGTAAAGACCCCGCAAAATGTGGGTGCAGAGCACAAGAGTCTAGGGTTGTCCACCCTAAAATAATGTAATTTAATGTATGGTATGTCGGCCTACCCATGGTCTGCAGACCATGGGATTGTATAAATAGAGCAAGGCTCTAAGTGTAAAGTCAGTCTTAGTTTTGGGAAATAACATGTTCTTTTGGATGATGAATTAGCTCTGAGTCTGTAAGTCCGAGTACTGGGTTGTAGTGGTAGGAAGTTGCTCTGCAGCTGAGTGCGCAGAGGCCTGGTAGAGTCTGTAGCTGTGTGCACGCCCCTTGCAGCTAAGTGCACAGGGCAAATTGTAATTGAACAGAGGATTAATAAAAGATAAGTTGATTTTGAAATACTGTGTGTTTATGCTTCTGTTATATTTATGCATCTCTTTACAGTTTTATGATTGCGCGCACTTTTTATGAATGTTGAATGATTAATGAGAATATTGGGTGCACACAATTAAGTTAAGATCTATAATAATAGCACAGTAAGGATAAATGATCTAGATAGCACCTTCACACTCTTTACAGAGCTGCGCGGAAGCAATCACACAAGTTGCAAAGGACAGATGGCTGCGTGGAATAGCGTAAGCACGCAGGTTCGGTTCACAAACTTCCTAAACTTCATTAAGACATCCCTAGGGTGCAGAAACCTAGTTCCAAAACCCTCCCATACTACCTCGGGTGAGACATCAGTCCATGCACAGCGGACTGTTGCTGGAAGGGCTGGTAGTTTCGAGATTTGTTTAGCTAAAACACTTCTGAACCTGGGTTAGGCCCCAACAAGCCAAAAAATGGTTCCGTTGCCGGGACTGGGATCTTCCTAAGGGATGCCTGATGTCGTGCCACTGGAACCCAACAAAGAAGGAAATTGAAGATGGGTTGGACAAGAAGATTCACGAGTTCGTGACATAGGAAAATAGAACTCCGTAGGTATCTGAGACAAGGTGGCTGGATTGCTACGTATATATGGAAATCCACGAGATCTTTTTCACATCCTTTCCTTCCAAACTATATGAGTGGATTGCGAGGTTATCCGACAGCCAGGGAAGGTGTAAGCTCGACCAACCGATAGTGTGGACTCCTGAATTAGTGCACAGACTAGAGGCATCAAAAGATAAGATCACGTAAGCTATGGACCATTGGCTCGACCAGATAATAGGGGGATTCATCACTGAATTTGTGATAGACACGACCATGAGCTACAGTGAAGCAGAAAGACGTTTCCTCAAGGGATCACGAGGTACGTACATTAAATCTTTGAATACATAGATTAAGATGTTGTTATGTGAAAAGCAGGTGACGTGAATACATTAATGTTTGAAACAACGTGGAGTGGAAGGATCTACAAAGGTAGCAGGGAATTAGGAAATAGTCCCTTAATTTCACCTTTGCGAGAGAGAGAGGAAGAGCTCTCTCAGGTCTCTCTGAGAAGTGCGGTAAGTTTGATAAGGCACTGCATTCCGCAGCTACCACCCCCAGCCATGCCACCACTTGCTTCACCTTGTTCTCCTCCATCTCCACCCACTCCACCCCCACTAAGCCCGTAGTTCAGCATGGCAAGCGTGATCAAGCTACCTGTATTCAGAGGAGTAGGGAATGAGGATCCAGACCAGTTCTGGTTCATGGTAAGAGTAGTGTGGGAAGCACAAGGGGTCACAAACGATAACATTAAGAAGGCTACACTGGTGAGCGCGCGATAGGATCGGACGTTGACATGGTATATCAAGAACTCTAATGATCATATGAATGTAGGAATAGTAGAGATCCAGAATGCACTGAACAGAGAATTTAGCCGGGCGAAATCAAAGACACAGTCAATCATCGGATTTAAAGAGATCGCGATGCTTCCAGGCGAGACCCCCTAGGATCTTGATCAACAACTGAAGAGTAAAATCTGCGAGGCTAATATGATGCTACCGGATGCATAGCACTGTGCATGGTTTGTGGCATCTTTGACACCACACCTGAGGATGGTGCTATCGCAACAGAAACTTTCTACCCAGACCAAAGCGTTGGAAATGGCGATGAGGTTGCATGAGACACTGATACAGGATCTGGGGTTTGGAGTTCAACAAATCCAGGCGCAACTATAGAATCTCTGCCTGGAAATACAGAGCTTGAAGCAGGATAGGGCACCGTAGCCGGAGGCGCGTGAGGAAGTATGGTGCATAAAATGCAAAGGCCAGGGCCATGACAAAGACCACTGTCTAGTATTCACAAACTACTTGATAGGAGCGGGGCCAATGCTGTTGAGACCAGAGGCATAGGCAGGGCCGAGTGCGACACCCGTGCTATGGTACGTGACATGTCAGATAGGAGGAAAGCACACAATGGATAATTTTCATTTGTTGCAGAAGTTTACACAGGCACCCCAACAACTGTTTCATAATTTTTGTAGGTCGGTGGGGCACGAGGAGTGTACTTCTTGCAACTATGAGTTAATGATGGATTAGACCCCAGCCTATCAGATACAAACAGAAACGGGACACCTCGACCCAGCCGTGGGGATGGTGTGCACTAGATTTCAGGGTGAGGTCGAGGACGAGGAGGAATGGGGCCAAGAAGAGGTCGCAAACAGTTAATTTGTTACAATTGCAGAGGACCAGGGCACTACGCCCGCGATTGTACCAACTCGATGAGAATATCCTATTCATATTGTGCCTAGTTCGAGGATGAAGCCATAGATTGTCCTATGTTGATCACACAAATGTGCGAGAAAAGGGTACCCCAGCCTCGTCCGACTCAGAATATCCAAATGATGAAGTTTGAACTGTGCGAAGAAGACCCAAATGTGATCATGATGCTCAGAAGTGGTGCAACCACAGGGGAGGATAAGGCGAAGTAGCCTGAGGAAGATACATGGGTTCGTAAGGCTCCTTCAAAGGAACCTGAGTTTGACTTAGAACGTGCAAAGGAGATGTTTATGGAAGCTAAGAAGAGCTTCGCGGAGGCCTCTACCTCAGGTAGTAAGGATCAACCAGAGCCAGGAATGGATCCTTCTATGTTTACTACCTTTTCAGATACATGCATGAAACTGTTGTGCAACAATAAGGCAGTTAAGGGACTACAAGAGTTGATCACTAGGTGCGCAGGATCAGGGGAACCGCGCATAGTCTAGAAATTGGGGAAGCAGGCATTGCGCATCAGGAGGGAAATGAGAATGATGACGTAGATTAGTGAATATGAAATGGATTAGGTAATCCTAGACTTGGGTTGGGATGCGAATGTATTACCGAAATAGACATGGGAACATATGGGCAGGCCCGCGTTGTAGTGGTCCCCTATTCAATTATGAATGGAAAACCAATAGAAGATTTTTCCCATGGGGAGGTTGCAAGGGGTAACAGTTGATATTAAAGGCATGAGCATGCAAATGGACTTTGAAGTAATAGTGATTGTTGATGATAGCAATACTTATCCCGCGTTGCTAGGAATAGACTGGGCCACAGAGATGAATGGAGTCATCAACCTGAAGAAGTGGAAGATGATATTCGAGAAAAAGTCTCTATGCCTAGTAGTTCTGCTAAACCCAGCCGAAGGAGCGCGCTACACTAAACCAGTGCACGACGATGAAACTGATGATGAACTAGACTGTATTTACCAGATAACCGCGTGAGACCAGGAGCATGTGAACCTGACTACATATGGGAGAATCTCATGGGAGCACGACAGCTTCTGTACTTCGAATTTAGACGAAGAAGTAGAATGCTAGCAGAACTGATTGCACAAAGTGACAACGCTGAATTGCAACAGGATGATTAGATCACTGCGTTGTGTGACGATAAAGGCAAGGGAACTACCAACATATGATGGGGTGACAGTGATGGATGAATTCTTGGAAAAATTTGAAAGAGTAGTACTGAAATAGCAATAGTACGGTGCGATGGAATTAGCACTGTGCGCAACACCCGCACGATGGTGGAGTACACATCAGAAGACCATGGGAAACTGGCGCGAATGTAGAAGACGGATGTGCTTATGGTTTGGAGGTCCCAAGCATTGAATGAGGGCAAGGTAGCCAGGGCAAAGCAGCTTGCTTGCCCACTTGTGTCGATGGGTGTAGACGTGTGCTATGCAGGCATAACCCAGACTAATGATTGAAAATCAGAACTAGACGTGGCAGTAGGAAAAGCGACACACCCCACAAATATTCCACAATGGAACATTAGAAAAGCTATGTGGAATCATGAATAGAGTTCACCAAGCGAAATGAACTGACTGGGACCTATGCATACAAGCGGTTCAATGGGCCTATAGGGCCATAAACAAAAACCGGAGTGCAGAAGTGATCCCAACACTGACAAGAAGAGATGAAACCATAAGAGCAGAGAAGAATCCCTCTAAAATAGCTCCCATAGTTGGGATAGTATGCGAGGACCCAGGTAAAGGAATTATGAAGATTCAAGAAGCCCTTCGGCGAGGGAACCTTGAGCTTCACGAACTCGAAGAAGAGCGAGTATGACTGAAGCAGAAAAGCATGTTAATGGACGCAGAAATCAGAAAACTGGAAAATGAAATTGCGCAAACATATCACATTGATAGAAGGACAGGACAAGATATGGGCAGCCATACCACCACATTAGAAGATTGTCATCGAATATTTTTGGTACTGCTACCATGGCTGTGACCACACCTTACTAAACAAAGTAAACAGGGGAGCGCACCATACAAGTAAGAACATGACACGTTGACTGGAGCGAGGGTAGCTAAGGAAGGACCGTGGACTAGGTTGAAAGGTGACTTGAAGCCTTGCACCGGTGGTGCGACCACTTGGCTATCTATAGGAAGCACAGTCTCAGCGCTTCAAGCAGTTGAAAGAGAGCGCAAGCCTATATAAGAGTCTGTATGGGCGCTACGCAACAAGGAGGTTGGGCACAGGATCAGTATGACACACAGGTTGCATCCACGCACAGGGGGTTGTGCTACCATGTGGGTAGGTTGGGAAGTGACCATTGAAGTCACTGTTCATGACAAGATATCCAATTTAAGGCAACAAGGAGCAGGCAGCAGGCAATTAAGACACGAAGTCAGAACTAGACTTGAGGCTAACTTCTACCAATCTCACATTAATTAACCGAATAAGTGGGGAACGATTGAATTTGAATTCAAAAAGGCCTATAAATCATAGGTGGATCTCCACCAAACAACCCTTGGCATTTTGAGAATTCAATTGTTTCACTATCACTTGGGTATGAAAATAACAAATTTGGAGGTTGTGAGAGAAAATCCATGGTTTGAAACATTGCAGAAGGAGACACAAGATTCCTTTATCATAATGATGTCAACAACTAAGGGAGCCGTGCAGAGCTCTACGCCGCCAGTAGGGGATGCACCAAAAATCCCTAAATCGCCCCGAACGTAGAGACCCAGAAAGGATCCATAGGCAGTAGGACCAGTCCGTATGTCTTCGCGAAATCCGCGGTTCGATAAACTAACTATGGAAGATAAGGGCAAGATGATTAATATTGAGACAGATGATGAGGAGGAGGATCTTCATGCCTTTGTAGAAGAGATTGAACCAGATGAAGAAGTGGAGGAAGACATTCGGGCAATATGCGCTGCAACAAAACTGCCCAAATATGTCCCCCCATGGAAATGGAAAGCAAAAGCACCCAAGGACGTGGATACCGTTAAGAACGCACTTGAAACCCCACTCCTCCCAGATGGAATTCTATTTGAGGGTTTAGTCTTGGGCCGCATACCCATGATGAAATTTGAAGATTGGGACCTTGCGAACAGTCAAAAGTTACCACATTTGGAGACTAGCCAACTTATGGAACAAAGAAAGGAGGGGATAGTTACAGCACTGCATTCACGGAAATGGTTATGGAGGGTGGAGGAGGCTAGGCTACTCCACCTACTATGGATTTCGTATTTTCACCGAGCACCAATCACGATATTCGTCATCAGGCAATTGCTTTGCCTAGTGCATGAGGGGTACTTGTGGCTGGACGAGCCAATTCCCATTAAGGCGGAGTTGATTCAAAGGATTTCAAACCTTCCCTGTACGAGAAGGGACCCTATGGAAATAGCTGGCCAAAGCAGAGACTTGGCGCTCACAGAAGCCATGAAGAAGAAATACAAGTTGGAGAAGAAGCAGAGGGGCTATGTGATTACTAGAATTCAAGACAAAGGGGTGCGTGTAGCCACTCAGCTGCTAGCAGGAAAAGTGATGAGAAAATGTTGCGGCAACGAGGTACCAGCAACAGTCATTGTGCTAGCCGAACAATGCACCAAGGGGGTACAATTCAATTAGGCACAGTTCCTCTATGAGGAGTTCTTGACAAACTACGAGGAGGCTCAAGAGTAGGGTAAGACCTTCCACTACGCGTGGTTGTTCTTATCCATCTTGTTGGTTGTAGGGGAATTGCTGGAGGACAGTCAGTTTCCTCCCCTTGACCAAGACTTGCAAGAGGCAGCAAAATACGTGTCGCTTTGGGTGACAAGGCATGCCACGTGCATCTGCGAGATTAAGGTCTTCTGGATAGTCATGAAGGCGAGCATGTAGATGTGGATCCACAAACAGCCATGCCTATACGGAAGTCTGTGGAGCTTTGCAGAATTTAAGGAGGATATGCACAATGTGTATATGAAGGTGCGAAAGGATCTAGAGCAGCACTTGACCAAACTCCCATTCATCACAATTGATGACACTGTTTTTGCGGTGCTCGACTCATGGCCACCCAAACGGCATGCTCCAGATCTGGCAGTGCGCGATGAGGTAGCGATATAAAGACAGAAGGATGTCGCCAAGCTGATGACACAATAGAAGCAGAATGAGCAGTTAGCTGAGGAGGTAAGGGCTTCCCGCGAGGAAGCAAAGGCCGCCGCAGAACAGAACAAGGCTGCCGAAAAAACAGCAGCAGCTGGGGCCGCCATGACACATGAGGAAAGAGGACCAGATGTAACCACAGGACATGGGATAGAGGATATGACGAAGGCGCGAACCCAAGCACCACCTCTAAACAATTGAAACGACTACACGGGACAGAACGAATAGGGCCACGGAAGAAGACCAAGGCTTCCAAATTGGATGGGATGCCTACAACATTGATGGAGGGTGATCTATATGACATCGGTGACACAGTTCGCGAGGTTACCAAGGAGGTGATCCAAGAAGCAATGATGAAGTAGCAGAATGTGTTGGGGGCACTCAGGGCACAACTGTAGGGACTTCAAGTACGAATCCCACAAGAAGGAATGGTAGCCATCTACGGTGCCACAAGAGCATCAACAACAGAGTAGTTGTTGTGGGCCAAAATGGCCAACACCATCATGCTACTGGAGGGAGCACTAACAGCAGACAACATGGTGGATAGAGCCGTGGTAGGATGGATCAAGGGACTTGGCCTAAACTTAGCTACCCTTCCGTGAGATATTTTATACCAACCACAGGATGGAGCGTCGACAGAACTCTGTGCTAGGGAGGGACGCGCAGTGCAAATGCTAAGTGAACAACGAATCAACATCGAATAGCTTAACCTACAACGTGTTGAAGTAGTCACTCAGAAAAAACAGTTGGAGCGGATCATAGAGGAAGCATGTCGTCGCCTCCCAGAACTGGAAATTGTGACAGATCTGTTAGTAGGAATGTGGATCCACAAATTGGCCAGTGGATTCCGCAAGGTGAAGGAGGAAGCTATGAGGATCCAGTTGGACCTCAACCTGAAAATTATTGAACTACAATTAAAGGCACAACGCTCTACACCCCCAGAAGTTCAAGATCAGTGCACCAGTGATATCTGAAAGGGTAGGAAGAAATTGAACAGGCAGTACAGAGCTACACCACGTTGTTGGAAGCATCCTTCAAGGTCCTCACAACCTTACAGGAGGACCCCACCATACAACGGTTGGAAACAGAGGCATGGGGGATTCAAATGCAATATGATAGCATGCGCAGGATGGTGCAGACAGTGGTCCTAACTTAGTGGCTCGCGAGGTTACAATAGGCAAAGGCATTGAAGGAGCAAGTGGACGCAGTGCGCCAAAAAGAGGTAGTACTTAAAGCACGCATCTAGCCTTGAATTGATGAGGCCTTCCTCATCACGACCGACATCGAAGGAAAACTCGCGCAAATGAAAGCAATGCATGACCTAAGATAGGGATTTGACCCTGACAATGAGCATTTGGCTGAGCGAGTAGAATGGATCTAGCGGACGACAAAGCAGTGCATTACGGATCTTCACATAGCACAAGCATAGCTGGATGGACTTCACATGAAGATCGCTGCACCAGTAGAGTGACTCGAGACGAGTCACGATAATTGTGTTGGGGGCCTATTGGGTAACAAATCCCCCCATAATATGTTTTTGGGGCATGAAGCCCAAATTTTAGTCAAGTGCAATGTAAAGAGCCCGCGAAATGTGAGCGCAGAGCGCGAGAGTCTAGGGTTGTCTGCCCTAAAATAATGTAATTTAATGTATAGTATGTCAGCCTACCCATGGTCCGCGGACCATGGGATTGTATAAATAGAGTGAGGCTCTAAGTGTAAAGTCAGTCTTAGTTTGGGGAAATAACATGTTCTTTTGGATGATGAATTAGCTCTGAGTCTGTAAGTCCAAGTCTTTGGTTGTAGTGGTAGGAAGAGGCTCTGTAGCTGAGTGCACAAAGGCCTGGTAGAGTCCACAACTATGTGCACAGACCCCTACAGCTGAGTGCACAGGGTAGAGTTGGGATTGTACTTGAATAGAGGATTAATAAAATATAAGTTGATTCTGAAATACTATGTGTTTATGTTTCTATTATATTTATGCACCTCTTTACAGTTTTATGATTATGCGCACTTGTTATGAATGTTGAATGATTAATGAGAATATTGGGTCCACACAATTAAGTTAATATCTATAATAATAGCATAGTAAGGATAAAGGATCTAGATAGCACCTCTTTATGCTCTTTACAGAGCTACGTGGAAGCAGTCACACAAGTTGCGAAGGACAAACAACTACACAGTACAGCACAAGCGCGCAGGTTCGCTTCGCAAACTTCCTAAACTTCATCAAGACATCCCTAGGGTGTGGAAACCTGGTTCTAGCACCCTCCCATACTACCTCGGGTGAGACCTCAGTTCGCGCATCACATACTATTACCGAAAGGGCTGGTAGTTTTAGGATTTGTTTGGCTAAAACACTTCTGAACCTAGGTCAGGCCCCAACAAGCCAACAGGAGTATAGCCCCTTGATTTCACCTCTGCGAAGAGATGAAAAAGGAATAGTGAAGGTTTCTCCATGAAGTGCTATTTAATTAATAAGACAAGGATTCCCGCGAATACCACCTCCACCCACACTAGCTCCGACTTCACCACCATCGCCTCCAACTTCACCCCTACCACCTCCACCTCCATCGCGGTTCAGTATGGCAAATACAATGAAGTTGCCTTTGTTCAAAGGCTTGGGATATGAGGACCCGAACCAATTCTGGTTCATTGTAAGGGCTATATGGGAAGCCCAAGGTGTTACAGATGATCATATAAATAAGGCGACACTAGTTAGTGCTCTGCAAGATCGCGCGCTAACCTAGTATATTAAGTACTCTAACGATAACCTGAATGCTAGAGTAGCAGACATCCAGGCAGCACTAAATAGGGAATTTAGTAGGCATAAATCTTAGGCGTAGTTGATTGTGGGATTCAAAGAGATCATGATGTAGTTAGGCGAGACACCCCGGGAACTAGATTAGAGGCTGAGATGTACGATTCGCGAAGCCAACATGAATTTGATAGATGGACAACATCATGAGTGGTTTATGGCTTTGCTACTACCACACTTAAGGAGTGCGTTGTTGTAGCAGAATATAACAAATCAGGCAGAGGCCTTGGAGATTGCCATGAGACTCTGATGCAAGATCCTAATCTAGGAGTTTAGCAAATCCCTGTGTAGCTGAAGAACCTGTGCCTTGAGATGTAGAGTCTGAAGCAGTACAGGACAGTTCGACCAGAGGTACGTGAGGATGTATGGTGCTTGAAATGCAAGAGTTAGGGTCATGACAAAGACCATTGCCCAGTCTTTGCAAATTACATTGTAGGAGGAGGACCGATGCCTTTAAGGTCAGAAGCTCAAGCAAGACCTAGCACGGGGCCTGCATTATGGTGCACTATCTATCAGGTAGCTGGAAAACATGCCATAGATAACTGTCACTTGCTATAGAAGTATGTACAAGCACTAGAACAATTGTTCTGCAACTTTTGTAGGCTGGTAGGACATGATGATCATACTTGCAGGAGCTATGAATTGATGATGGATAGAACTCCTGCCTATAGGGTTTAGGTTGAAATGCGGCCCCTTCACCAGAATGCAGGGATGGCACAAACAGGATTTCAGGGGCATAGATGAGGCCGAGGTGGAGAAGGACTTGGTAGAGGTTGAGGATACTTGATTTGCTACAATTGCGGAGGACCATGACACTATGCCCATGATTGAACTAATCCAACGAGTCTATCATGCAAGTATTGCACACTCTTTGATCACGAAATGGAAGACCTTCCTATGCTGATAGCTACGATACATGACAAAGGGGCACTACCACCTTCGCTGACTCAAAACCTACAGATGATGAGATATGAGCCACGTGAGGAAGATCCAAACATAAATATAGTGCTCAGGAGTGGAAACGCAATAGGATATGACAAGGGGAAATAGCCAGAAGACAACACATGGGTTTGCGAAGCCTCGACAAAAGAGGATGATTTCGATTTGGAGCACGCTCGTGATGCCTTCATGGAAGCTAAAAAGATCATTGCGAAGGCCTCCACCACAGGAAGCAAGGATAAGCCTGAGCCAAAGATGGATGCCTCGATGCTCACAACTTTCTTGGAAATGTGTATGAAGTTACTGCATGATAGTAAGGTTGTGAAAGGGTTACAAGAACTCATCAATAGATGTGTTGGAACCACACCAGGTGAGCCTCACGTAGTAAAAAATATTGGAAATCATAAAACAAGGACAGGATGGGAAATGAGGCTGACCGCACAGATAGGCGAGTATGAAATGGATCAGTTCATTTTGGACCTAGGGTTAGATGCGAATGGGGAGACCTACGTTGCAATGGTCTCTAATTTAGCTAGGGATGGTGAATCAACAAAAAATCATCCTCATGTGGTGGCTGCAGGGGGTGACCATGGATATTGAGGGAGCGAGTGCACTGACCGATTTTGAAGTAATAGAGATAGTGGATGACAGAAATCCCTACCCTACACTCTTGGGAATTTACTGGGCTACTGATATGAACGGGGTAATCGATCTGAAGAAGCGAAAGATGATCTTTGAGAATAAATCATGGTGCGTAATAGTACCCCTAGATCCTGCTAAAGGATCACACTATACAGAACCTGTCCATGATTATGAGAGTGATGACGACCTGGATTGTATCTATAAGATAACAGCACAAGACCAAGATTGGGTGAATCCCACTGCGAATAGATGGATTACATGGGATCGCGAGAGTTCTTGCACTTTGGACTTCGACAAAGAAATAGAACGTTGGCAAAATCAGTTACATGAAGTAACTACGCTGAATTGCAACATGATGACCCAGTCATTGCGATATGTGTCGTTAGAGGTAAGAATTCTTCCTATTTATGATGGTCTGAATGAGGTAGATATCTTTTTCGATTCATTTGAAAGGGAGGTACCAGAAAAGTAGCACCCGCAAGATGGTGGGGTATGCACAAGGGAAGCTTTGATGATTGGCGTGAATGTAGGAGGATGATGAGAACATGATTTGGGAAGCCTAAGATGCAACTGATAGACAAGTATGATGGGCAGAATGATCTGTGCGCACATCTGGCCAAATGGACGCAGGCTTATGGAGAAAAGTCCCAACTTGAGTGGGTGCACCTATTCTGTCATACCCTAGATGTTATCCCAATGAACTGGTATATAGAAACAGAACTCTACCATGGGACAAGCAAATGAGATATCCTGCGTGAAGGATTCATGATGACATTTAGTTTTGAGGATGGGTTTGAAAGTATTGATGAAGCACTACAAGAGGTGAAAGCAGCTATCTTTAGGATACCACAAGATCCTTTAGACTTGATTCAGCTTGAATGGGATAATACTCAGTTGAGTCGTGCACTTGAATGTTATAATGTAACTGCTGAAGCAGAGGATGAGGATCCGTAGAAGATTAAAATTCAAGAGACTGAAGGCCACCTCAAGGTTCAAGGACCGCACATTAAGAACCCTGATATAACCACACTGGGGAAAACAAAACAAGTGAACATTGGTACAGAGGCAGAACCCAAGTTCATGAAGATCGAAGACTATTGGGATGATGCAAAGGTGGATAAGATCGTTGAATTTCTTCGTGAATTCCAGGACTTATTCCCCACCATGTTTACGGATCTGAAAGGAATAATCGGGGACCTAGGGATGATGAAAATCACGTCAAAGCCTGACGTGAAGCCAGTGAAGCAAAGGCCTTACCGTCTCAATCCAAAATACAAGGAGAAGGTCTACGTCAAGCTAGACAAGATGCTAGCGGCAGGCATCATTGAACCGGTGGAAGAATCTGATTGGGTAAGCCTAATGGTGGCGCAAGAGAAGAAACTGAAGGATGAGATAAGGATATGCATGGATCTCAGAAAACTAAGTGATGCTTGTGTGCATAATCCTTTCCCAACTCCATTCATGGATGAAGTGCTGGACAATGTAGGCAGTAAAGAAGCATACTCGTTCATTGATGGGTTCTCTGGGTACCATCAAATCAAAATCGCATTGGAGGATAGAAGCAAGGCAACCTTCACGACTAAGTGGGGTTTTTCTCAATACACTGTAATTCCATTTGGATTGAGAAAGGCACCTGCAATCTTTTCGCGCGTGGTTGTTGCGGAATTCAAGGAATTTATTCATATGTTCCTGGAGGTATATTTTGATGACTAGACTGTATTTGCACTAGTTAAGCACCATGTAGAAAACTTGCGCCTGATGCTGGATACCTATTGAAGATACCAAATTGTGCTCAATCTCAAGAAGTGTCTATTTTGTGCTCCTTTTGGGAACCTATTGGGCCATGTAGTTTGCAAACAAGGGCTCATGGTAGACCCCGTGAAGATCATGGTGATACTAAAATTGGAAGCACCAAAGAGTGTGAAACAGTTGCACACTACTCTAGGACATACAGGATATTATAGAATTTTTATGAAAGGTTATGCCCAGATCACCACGGCTATGGAAAAATTGTTGAAGAAGGATGTCATGTTCTTCTGGAATGATGACTGTAAGAAAAGCTTGGATATATTAAAAGAAAAGATGGTTATCGTGCCGATTCTAGTATTCTTGGATTGGAAGAAAGAGTTTCATGTACATGTCGACGCGTCATGTATAGTGCTGGGGGCAATACTAACACAGGCTGACGGGGAGAAGGATTGGACCATCTTATCACGTTCGCAAGCCACAAATTATCCAAGGAAGAAAAGAACTAATCTACCACTAAACACGAGGGGCTAGCTATGGTGTATGTGCTCCAGAAGTACCGACACTACCTGCTAGGAGGCCATTTTAAGATGTATATGGATCACTTTGTGGTGAAGTACCTAGTCAATAAGCCTGTGTTGTGGAGGCGAACCTGCAGATGGCTCTTATATTTTGAAGAGTATGATTTTGAAGTAGTTGTGTAGCTTGGACGATTGAACGCGGGACGAGACCATCTGTCACGCATCAAAATAGGGGAGGAACCTACTAACTTGGAAGAAGGATTGCGTTAGGTGCAACTATTTGCAGTGTGTGTCACGGATGGTCATTTTTAGGATATAATACACTTCCTAACAATAAGAACTGCACTGGAAAGAAGGAATTAGTGGTGCGCACAATAGATTTCTCTGTCATTGCTGGGAATCTATAAAAAATGGGGGCTGATGAGATATTGTGACAGTATGTACCTGAATTCGAATGAAGAAGCATCCTCACAGATGCTCATGGGGGCACCGCGGGAGGACATTATGCAGGGAGAGCAACCGCGCCAAAGATTCTACGTGTAGGGTTGTGGTGGCCAACCCTTCATTAGGATTCAAAAGCATATTGCAAGGCGTGTGATGTATGTCAAAGAATGGGTAGGCCATCGCAGAGGGATGAAATGCCTTTGAATCCACAAATGATGTTGAAACCCTTCGAGAAGTGGGAAATAGATTTTGTAGGGCCCATTCAACCCCAAGGGAAGGCAAGAGAAAGGTACATTATCACTACGACGGAGTATTTGTCTTATTGGGCAGAAGCGTAGCCAGTGAAGGATTGCACAGGCGCAATAGCTACAATGTTCCTATTTGAGCATGTACTAACGCAATTTGGATGTCCAAGGATCTTGATGAGTGATCACGGTCCGCACTTCTTGAATGAGATGATCAACGTACTAATGGAGGAATTTTAGGTATATCACCAGAAGAGCACACCTTATCACCCACAAGCTAACGGGACCGTGGAGGCATTCAACAAAGTGCTTGCAAACGCACTGACCAAGGCTTGCAATGCTCAGTGAAGTGATTGGGACCTACACATACCTGTAGTATTGTGGGCTTATTGAACGACATGCAAGAAGTTGACGGGACAAATCCCTTTTAGGCTTGTCTATGGTGTGGAAGTTGTAATGCCTATGGAATACATTGTGCCTAGTCTGTGCATAGCAGTGCTCACTGGTATGACAGATCATGGAGCCCTAGAAGAGAGGCTCGCGTAGCTAGATGAGCTTGAAGAAGAAAGATTTTTGGCTGGATTCCACCAACAAGTCCAAAAGCAGTGTGAAAAGGCATGGCATGATCGACACATCAAGCTACACACATTTAAGGTAAATGATCTAGTTTTTTTGTATGATAGTAAGTTTGATAAATTTCCCATAAAGTTCAGAATGCACTGGTTATGGCCTTATGTTGTTAAGGAGATTACTGATGGAGGAGTGTACAGCTAGTCAAGTTAAATGGAGAACCCTTCCTAGGAAAGGTGAATGGCAGTGACTTGAACCCATACACCGGCAGTCGAGCCATGTGATTAAATGAAAGTAGCATAGTATTAGCCCTCCAGGCAGCTGAAAGGAGGCATAGGACTATAAACTACACTGCCCGAGTTGGGGAGTTGCGCGATTAGAAGATGGTACGAAGCAAGGATATGTCACTCGGTCCGCGACAACATGGAGGGAGCTACGCTACCTAGGGAGAATTTGTGCAAGTCAGTTGGAAAGTGACCATTAAAGTCCCTGTTCATGAAGAAAGCCAATTCCCCTCTATTGTGCTGGACATTCCTGAAGCAACGAAGTACGCTTCACTGTGGGCAACCAAGGATGCGGAGCACGTTCGGGATAGCAAGATCTTCTGGATCTTGATAGAAATGAATATCAGGATGGCTATCAATCACAAGCCATGATGGGCACCCACGATATATGCTAACCTATAGAGCTATGCCAAATTCAAAGCTGATTTCCATCGGATATCAATTACGACGTGGAAGGAGCCTACGTAAAAGTGGTACGATTTGTCGTACCTAGCCATAGATGATGCCATCGATGAAGTGTTGGATAAATTGTTGGCAGAGCCACGCACCACCATGGACTTGGCAATGGGTGGAAGAAAGTTCGCCACACAAACGAAGAAGGACAAGGCTAAGCTGAAGATGTCGCAGCTAGTCAAAAAGAGGAAGAAGGAGGTTGGTGAGAAGGCCAAGGTAGAACAGATAGGGAAGGAAGCAGGAAAACAGACAAGTGGCACAGAGCGGGGCTCTGACAAAGGCATGTGGTTGCCTTCACCTAAAACTGAAGAAGAGGACACAAAGTAGTGCAGCATGGGCCCTCAGGAGAAGTTTGGCCACATTAAGCACTCGAGAGAGTAGGAAAATGAAGGGTCCAGAAAGAAATCAAAGGCGACCAAGACCTTGATGGACCCTATCACACTAATGGAGGGAGATTTATACAACATCAGTGTCACAGTCAGAGATTTCATTGCGGAGGCCATGCAACAATTTGAAAAGTAGCAGCCGATCATCCTAAGGACCATCCAGACTAGACTACGGGAGTTGCAGACCCTTGCATCGCAAGTTTGTACGGTGTCTACCAACTTGGCTATCGACACATCAGAGGTTGCCAATATGCTTCGCACGAAGGCTTCTAGTGTGCTAGTGCTGTCGGATGGAGCACTGAAAATAGAAAATGAGGCTGATGGTCCCACTGTTAGCACCATGAAGTGAGTGGGATTGAACCTAGCAGCTCTCTCGCGTGAAGCACTCCACCTCTTGTAAGATGGATTAATTACAGAGATGAGGGCCCATGAGCACCACTCCCTCCAAGTGATCAGTTAACAGAAAATCAATAATGAGCAGATGGCCTTACAGCGGGATGCTGCCATCACCACCGAGGCCGAGGCGTCTAGCCAGAGCATGAGGATCATACAGCTCATGGAGGAGGCATGCAGAATGGTCCTGGAATTGGCCATTTCAAAGGAGGAGTGAGTCGAGGTCCTCATCCGTAAATTGGCTAAAGGGTGCATGACACTCGGACGAAGATGGCCCGGGTTTAGTTGGAGCTGAACCTGCAGATTACAGATCTCTAGTTGAGGGCTCAACCTTCAACACCACCAGAGGTAAAGAAAAAGCGGGTGGTTGCTGTCATGCAAGCAGTCATGAGTGTAGTAGCTGACTTCACATAGTTGTTTGAACAATTGTTTGAGGTCCTGACCGGCTTGCAGGAGGACTCAAACATCCAACGGCTAGAGACGGAAGTGCACGAACTCCAACAATGCTATGACAAAGTTAAGGGCATAGCACAAACCGTCACGCTGACATAGAGGTTAGCCAAGCTGTAGGAAGCCAAGCAGCTAAAGGAACAGGTGGACGCAATGCTGCACAAGGAAGCAGTGTTGAAGGCGCAACTAAAGCCCTAGCTGGAGGAAGCTTATGCAGTCATAGGAAACATTGAAGGAAAGCTTGTGACTCTGCAAGCGACGCAACAATAGCTTCAGGCTGACAACGTAGGGGCAGTAACTAAGAAGACAGTCGAAGATGCAAAGTAGGCAGCAGCTCAGTGCACAACCAAAGTTGCGGTCATCAGAGTCGAGTTGGATGGGCTTCATGCAAAGATCTCCGTGCCTACCAAGTGACTCGAGGACATATCACGATGTTTGTGTTGGGGGCCTGTTGGGAGTTGGATCCCCCAATGGATGTTTTTGGGCTAAAAGCCCATGTTTAATCCAAAATTTTGTAATATTATTGTAAAGACTCTGCATTTTGTGGTCACGGAACGCGAAGGTGTTATGTGTCACAAAGAGTAGTCTGCCCTTAGTTTTGTAAATTAAAGTCAACTGTAAGAGATATAACTGTAAAGTCAACTGTATAAAAAGAGTTAAGCTCTAAGTAGTTAGAGGCATATATAGAAAAAGAAAGAGAGTCATAGCCTTAGAGCAAGAAGTCTACATCTTGGCTTGTAGCATAGGTAGAGGCTCTGCAGTTGAGTGCGTAGAGGCCTAGGGTAGAAGTCTACAACTGAGAGCGTAGACCCCTGAAATTGTGCGCGCAGGGTGAACAGAGTTTGTAGCACTTGGAAGATATTAATAAAAGGAGTTATTTTGCAATTTATGTGTATTAGTTCTATTGATGGGTTTGGATAATTTGTGTATGAATTTCCTTTGTTACGCTTCTATGATGCGCGAATGAATACAGTTACATTGAATAATTAAACATAATTACAAATATCTGATTACGTGGTGATAACATTAAGTATTCGACTAAATAAGAAAATCACTTAGAGTACTTGAGGAATCTGCACGGCGCGCTGCCATAACAGTGCGAAAGTACCTGAGACCTAGGTTAGGGCTACATGAAGGTCAGTCGTATACTTTCCCCATGGTATTGAAAGCTGGAACAAAGGGTTTGTCTTACAAGCCCTAGAGCAAGATCACCTGTGCGAAGGCAGGGATAGAAGAGATCAAACGACATCATAACCATCTCAGGGTTTGGTAACTTGGTTCCAACATCCCTGCATACTACTTTGGGTGAGACTTCGATCCACGGTCTGTGGGATGATGCCGAAAGGGCCAGTAGTGTAGGGATTTGTTTGGCTAATTAACGGTGAACCTAGGTCAGGCCCCCTTAAGCCAACATTAGGGTTCCTAATGTATTTCATGTTTCTCTTTTGAAAAAGTATATTCATGATTCTACTCAGATAATTGATTGGAATGTTGTACAACTCGAACCAGAAGGCTACTTCTAGGTCGAGCCTCTACAAATTTTACACACAAGGGAAACTACACTCCAAAGTCAAGCCATCACTGAGGTTAAAGTGTAATGGAATAACTTTGGGCCTACAAAGGCTACCAGGGAGATGGAAGATGAAATTAAAAAAAAACCTATGTTGTTGCAAGGAATATGGAAGCATGAAAACATTGGGGATTGTGTTCCCTTTTAAGTGGAGGGAATATGTTATACTCGGCCCCCCCACACCCCCCCCAAAAAAAAATTTACTTTTATGGATTTTATATTGACATGTCGTTGAAAATTAAAAGTGGGACAAGTGATATGATGTGACAATGTAAATACTTATTTTGATTAATAAAAATAAAATTGTTTTGTGTATTAAAATATTCTTGAAAATATATTAAAGGCTATCATGTGTAAGATTAGACTCATAACTACTAGGGAAAATAGTTGGATTCAATTATGCCTAAGAAGGGGGAAGGATAAGAAAAAAAGAAAAATCCTCCATTTTTGCCACAACTGAATTGTTGGCTAAAGAACACCACCAAATATTTCACGATTGGAGATAAATGTCATGGGTAGAAAACTATGACAAGAGGAATGTGGGAGGTAAAGAAAGTTAGTTGTAAATAAAATACCAGTGGGACTGAAATACTAGAGCCGAACTAAGAAATTAGCACAATGCTACTAAAGGGTTAAGGAGGTGAAGCTGAAGAGGAATTCATGTATTATTTTCTTGGCAGGGAGGAGTAGGGCTTCATGGGAAATACTGAGAAACATAGCTAATGATTGCACGAAACATGGCAACCTTTAATCTATTTAAGGTAGAACTTTAGATAAGTATATTGATATCAAAGTAAATTTTATATTAAGTGTAATACTGTTGAAGTTGAGAGTTATGAACAAAATAATTAGGAATTCATTTATTTGTGTTTTCTTTAGTGCATTCAAGAATGTGAAGGATTAAGGTTCTACTAGCATTATGTAAAATAAATATATATGTATATGTGTGTATTTGAGTTTGGTTTTCTATAGGGAATCTATTATGTAATAATCAAAGGAGCTAACCTAAAGGTTCCTAGAGATAATACAAAGAAAATCCTCTGCTATAGAGAAATTGGAAAAGAGACCTTGTCAAGGAATTAACCCTAGTAGCCACTATACATGTCAACATGAAAAGAAAACTAGAGAATGTTAACTAAGTATAAAAATTATGAGGGAGCAAACGAAACAAGAAAGTACAACAATCTAGTCACACAGTAACATTCTCTTTATACTAGAACTGAAATATCGACAACTATAGAGGAAGAATTATATATCTATATCTATATATATATATATATATATATATATATATATATATATATATATATATATATATATATATATATATATATATATATATATATATATGTATGTATGTATGTATACACATACATATATATATATACATGTGTCAGTAAATAGTATCACATAAAAATGGAGTAAAAACTATTTCCCTCATGTCACATGGTCGATATGAGTAAAGGAGACCTAGTCAACTAGCCATGGACTGTGTAGTCGTCGTCAACTAAGAATAGGGCCATAAGGAAGACGTTAGTGGGAATCCCATAATAGGAGTTCCCTAGGGATTCTGACCTACTTGGAGTGTTTTTTAAACCTAAATAAAAATAAAATAAAATAAATACATAACCATAATTACTAAAGACGCATGCATTTATAACAGATAAATTAAAGAATTTCATTATTTAAACCAACAAATAAAATGCATATGTGCATGCATGAATTCAAAGTGGTATACTCTAACATTATCATTGAAACCATGATTGTGTTATACTAGCATAAACAATAATATATGTGAGAATGAATTACAATTGTCTTTATTATAAAAGAGAAAATTTACATCTTTGGTTGTATGAATATTGACCACAAACCAAACTATATAGATATATATATATATATATATATATATATATATATATATATATATATATATATATATATATATATATATATGTATACACATATACATATATATATACATGTGTCAGTAAATAGTATCACATAAAAATGGAGTAAAAACTATTTCCCTCATGTCACATGGTCGATATGAGTAAAGGAGAACTAGTCAACTAGCCATGGACTGTGTAGTCGTCGTCAACTAAGAATAGGGCCATAAGGAAGATGTTAGTGGGAATCCCATAATAGGAGTTCCCTAGGGATTCTGACCTACTTGGAGTGTTTTTTAAACCTAAATAAAAATAAAATAAAATAAATACATAACCATAATTACTAAAGACTCATGCATTTATAACAGATAAATTAAAGAATTTCATTATTTAAACCAACAAATAAAATGCATATGTGCATGCATGAATTCAAAGTGGTATACTCTAACATTATCATTGAAACCATGATTGTGTTATACTAGCATAAACAATAATATATGTGGGAATGAATTACAATTGTCTTTATTATAAAAACGAGACAATTTACATCTTTGGTTGTATGAATATTGACCACAAACCAAACCACATAATAAGGAAAATTTGAAGATTACAAAAGGTGTAAACCCTTAATCAAAAACAAATACCACAATACTCTATTCACAACAATGAGACTCTCTTCCTTATAAATTTTAATAAAATCCAGCAAACAATATGCAACAAAAATTGTATGTCGTGACCAAGCTATGGTTGAAACCCTAACTATAAATAATTCTATGTGGTCACAAACAACATGAAGCTTGTGGATGATATAAAAAAAAACTATATTGGCTAAGAGTAATGAGTACCTGTAAGGTTCGAATGGAGAAAACTAATATGAAACAAAAATTAAGTCGAGAAGCCTTAGAGAAAAGAACCAAATGCAGTCACGAACTAACCTATGCATCAAAAACAATAAACCTTTAGTCGAGTCTTGGAGGGTCCATTAAATCTTTATAAGAATATAATAAAAAGGAATTTTCATTGTAATGGATCTCTTACCTTCAAGGAAGATGAGAGAAATCCTTATGGCCAGACTGTGTTGAGGTGGAAAACAAATTTCAGTAAACATAATTAATTAGGAAAATCCCTCTATAGAAGAAAACAAAGTTAGGGTTTTAAAATTTTACACTAGGTTTTTCTAAGAATTATCCGTAAGAAACCCTTTGATAAAAACAAAAAAATTCTATACAAATTACAATGGATGGTGGCCTCATAAAAAAACCCCAAAAAGTGACGGTTTCTCTGCCACTATACCAACAAATCGAGTAGATTAGTGATGCAAACAATGTAAACCCTTGCTAAAGTTGCACAATGTCTTTAGCAAGGATGAAAACAAGAAAATGGAACAAAAATTTTCAGTTTAGGGACTTGACACTCAAACCGTGTTCTACCGTCAAGCTGTCAACGTTCTCATCAAAATTCCAAGAAGAAAATTAGAATTTGGTAGGAAATCCTTTGAGTACAAGGTAAAAATGCTTGTTTGATCAGGTTAACAATGAGGATGCAAATCTAGTCTCTTAACTTGTGCAAATGCAAATGACACCAATGCACATAGAGTCGAGGGGGTTGGTTAGGTAGTTACCCTAATAAAGTATAATGATTCTCCATCATTGATTTAACCAACAAAATCATCATCGTTTAATATGGCACATGAGGATTGATTAGGCTGCACGTGCCATCTTCCACATAACATTATCGCATGAACAAGAGAACCTAAAGCCTCCACATGTGCAGACATTGTCATAAGACCTCCACGTAGGTGCATGGTGTGAAAATGGATTTTATAAATCGATAACCTTCATTACACAATGTGAGAATGTATTTCTAACAGTGAGAAAGTTTTACAATATATATGAGATATATACAAACTATATATATATATATATATATAATCTATGGGGAAGGTAGGTAAGATAGACCAACTTCATATAATAAGCTATAGCCCTTATTAGTCTCTACCTTCAGTAGGACTATAGTGATCGATAGATCGTTCATGTCTGTTAATTTATTAGTTGACCAAAATTTTTGAAGCGTTATTAGCCTTTAACCAAAGTTTTATAATCCAATTTTCATCCAACTAAATTTTAACGAAAGTTTTTTGATATAAAAACATTGACCTCTTATTGCAAGCTTGGCAAATCCCAATGTAAAGAATGTTGTGACAATTCATTTTATCCAAAGTTGAGTTTGTAGAAGGTTGTGACAATTAATTTTATCCAAAATCCAATTTGCATGTTGTGACAAAGTTTTTTTTGGTATCGAAAGGTTTTTTATAACCACATTTTTTTCAGCACTGCACCCAAAGTTTGGTCATGCACAATAGCCAGTTGTTCGTGTTAGAATGCCATATGCTAGAGACTTCTAGTAGGTGGCAACTTTCATGTATAACTGTGATGCACATGGTAAGAGACATGTCGGTGCTTGTAAAGGAGAGATGGGCATGGTAAGAGACATGATATTGTTGGTAAAGGAGAGATGGACATTGTAAGAGACATACTGGTAAAGGAGACAAACGCAGGTAAATGAGATGGGCATGCTAAGAGACATGCTGGTAAAGGAGACAGACATAGGTAAATGAAACAGAAGATGGCAAGAAGATGGTAAAGAAGACAGATGTAGGTAAATGAGACAGAAGATTATTGCACGGAAGGTTATCACTGAAGCTCAGGAGGCTCACGTCTGAAGTCAGATAGGCGTAAAAAATATCTAAATGCAAATATTTAAAATCTTACTGAATGAATGCCAAATTTCTCCACTTAGCAAGTAAGGTTTCTTTCCTGCCACAACAAATATTTCAAAATTTTACTCAATAAATGCCAAAGTTCTTGACTTAGCAAGTAAGGTTTCTTTCCTGCCAAAGTTCTCCACTTCACACGTAAGGTTTCATTCTTGCCAAAGTTCTCCACTTCACAAGTAAGATTTTTTTACTCACTTTAATCTGCAAGATATAGACTTAAACAACTCATAAAATAAAAGTCAGCTCAATTCCTTAGAAAAATTATAATATAATTTGCTTAAAAATGTAATGTAATTTAAATTTTATTTTCGCCTAACAAAACGTTCTGCAATTCGTTTCAAACTTATAAACAACATTGTAGTCAGTGTGAATTAAAAAATTCCATGCGAGAACATTTGTGTGGAAAAAAGAGATTTTAAAACCCTTAGATTTAAAATTGTGAGATTTGAGAAATCCATAAAGAAATTGTGATTTTCTTAACAAAGCCATCTAGAAAATATAATTTGCTTGAAAAATGTTATGGAATTTGTCTTTTTGCCCAACAAAATGTTTAGCAGTTCATTTCAAGCCCTATAAACAACACTGTATTCTAGCTATGCATACACTTTTGACATTGCAATTCATATTAGCAAAGAATTTGAATATTTTTGCAACAACTACAGACCATCCAAATAAACAACATCAAAACTTACTTCTAATGAACACGTAACAACTAAACCACAACCACTAAAGAGAACAAGACTATAATCCATGAAGTGAGCAGGTGGTCAAGCCTTCATAAATAACCATACCCCTGCAACAATAAGACGCATTCAACAACCTCACCTCATTTATACGCCTTCCATTGTGAATGCTGAAAAATCATGTACCCTCCAACTACATGGTTTTTGGCTCTAAAATGAGTATCCTACCAACTAGAGTATCCTACCAACTAGGTGAGTTGTGTAGAACTTTAGTGCTTCAGCCTAAATAAAGTCATGAAGAGATTCAGGATAAAACCTAATAAACTCATAACCTCACTTCATTTATACGCTTTCTAGTGTGAATGTTGAAAAATCATGTACCCTCCCACTACATGGTTTTTGGCGCTAAAATGAATATCCTACCAAGTAGGTGAGTTGAGATGTGTAGAACTTTAGTGCTTCAGCCTAAATGAAGTCATGAAGAGATTCAGGATAAAACCTAATAAACTCATCGGCCCAAAATGTAATAGATTTTGAACTGTTTTTTTTCATTATCATGCCCAAAATGTAATAGATTTTGAACTGTTTTTCTGTTCACTATCACTCACGGGGAGATCCGAGTTCACCATGTACACCCACTTGGTACCAATAAAGGCCAAGAACAAGGCTCATGTGTACTCCGTCGATCAATAAAGGCTAGCTAAAAAAATGGTCACTCATACTGGCGGAAGGCATTATTATGGGTAGCGGACAGGTAGAGGAACAAATGCACTGGTAGTGCTAACGACCCATAGTGAATAAGCTTTTTTACATTTCTCCTGATCATTCAAGTGCACTGGTTTTTCGGCGTTTTGCGTAGCAAAGTGTGCCATTCAAGTTCTTTATTATAACACAGCTTCACAAAGCTCCACCCATTGATCCCAACCTGGTTGATCCAACGATCATTTCCTTCCATCCCATCTAATCAGGTGTGCATAGTGGCGATCTATAAATACAGACAAGTGTTTACAATGTTAGAACCTGCCAAGGATATAAATACCTTTGAAAACCACTTCAACGCGTCAAATTATGCAAGCCTCATATAATGTAATTAATTTTCTATAAATAAATTTATGGGCCTATCTCTTGGCCAGTCGTCCACAGTGACAGTATGTTACAATTGTCTTAGATCATTTTGCTAAATCTGCGAAGTGTATTAGAAATGATCAATTGTTTATATATACCATGTTCTAACATATTCTTCGTGGCAGGAATTTTCACTGGCTGGTCATGGAGTTTGCTTTTATCACTTATTCTTGTGCTTTTAATTCACTCTCAAATTGCAGAGTACTTGAGAAGTCCAAAATTTGCAGAAGTGGATATTTAACATTAAGGTATTATGGTGTTAATAGACATAATATATATTTTAATGTTTGCTTATTATTTTAATTTTTTAGTTTAGTTTCTATATAAAAAAATTAATATATTTTTACTTTTGATTTGGTGATTTGGTGTTTGATGTGTACAGCATATTTTCCATCTTTATATATGGGGTCGATTTTTACCTTTGGAAGAGGATGAGAATCAACTATTTGTGTATCTTTGAATTTGCAGCTGAAGTCTCAAAGTTATGCTTATCAGTATTGGTCTTACTGCAATTTTTATGACTTGTATACTTTTCCAGCTTGTTTTGGTCACATCAAAATTTTCATTCTTTGCGAGAGAAGTGGAAATAATTCCAGTTACCATTCTGATGGTAAGTATTCAGGGTGGTTATTCTTTTAATTTCCCTCGGCATGAAGGCATTTATCATCTATATATATTCTTTGTATATATAACTATCTAGACTCTTGCCTATTGTTTATTAATTATTTTTTTAATTGTAGGAATTTTTTATATGTGTAATATCTCCTTTCAATATTCGTTACAAAGAAACCATATATTATTTCCTTCGATGCGTTTGAAATATTATTTGTTCTCAATTTTACAAGGTAATATCCATAAAATCTTATTTTTCCAATTTTCAAAAAATAATATTAATATAAATCTCCATAAATCTTTGCTTTCATATTTACGAATATCTTTGTTTAAAAAAAAATATATTGATATGGATCTAAACCACTTCAATCCGTCAAATTATGCAAGCCTCATATAATGTAATTAATTTTTTATAAATAAATTTGTGGGCGCATCTCTTGGCTACTCGTCCAATGACAGTATGTTACAATTGTCTTAGATAATTTTGCTAAATCTGCAAAGTGTATGAGAAATTATCAATTGTTTAGATATACCATGTTCTAACATATTCTTCGTGGCAGGAATTTTCACTGGCTGGTCATGGAGTTTGCTTTTATCACTTATTCTTGTGCTTTTAATTCACTCTCAAATTGTAGAGTACTTGAGAAGTCCAAAATTTGCATAAGTGTATATTTAACATTAAGGCATTATGGTGTTAATAGAGATTATATATATTTTAATGTTTACTTATTATTTTAATTTTTTAATTTAGTTTCTATAAAATAAAAAAATTTAATATATTTTTACTTTTGATTTGGTGTTTGATGTGTACAGCATATTTTATATCTTTATATATGGCGTCTCGATTTGTACCTTTGGAAGAGGATGAGAATCAACTATTCGTTTATATTTGAATTTGCAGTTAGTACAAAATTAAGAAGTCTCAAAGTTATGCTTATCAGTATTGGTCTCACTGCAATTTTTATGACTTGTATACTTTTCCACCTTGTTTTGGTCACATCAAAATTTTCATTCTTTGCGAGAGAAGTGGAAATAATTCCAGTTACCATTCTGATGGTAAGTATTGACGGTTGTTATTCTTTTAATTTCCCTCGGCATGAAAGCATTTATCATCCATATATATTCTTTCTATATATAACTATCTGGACTCTTGCCTATTGTTTATTAATTATTTTTTTAATTGCAGGTATTTTTGTTATTGGTAATATCTCTTTTCAATATTTGTTACAAAGAAACCATATATTATTTCCTTCAATGCATTTGTAATATTATTTGTTCCCAATTTTACAAAGTAATATCCATAAAATCTTATTTTCCCAATTCTCAAAAAATAATATTAATATAAATTTCCATAAATCTTTGTTTTCATATTTATAAATATCTTTGTTTTAAAAAAATACACTGATATGGATCTAAATAAACTCTGAATAAACTATATATATAGAAGCGTTGTTTTAAGGTATTTCTCATAGAATATCACAAAACAAAATGGTATTCGCTTTTGTCTGAAGTTTTCAGTGGATTAAGAAATCTCCAAATCAAACCGTAATCAAAACCAAATAAAACCACGAACAAAACCACAATTTATGTTATCATAAGTTTGGAATAAATTGCATCTTACTTAATTGAGAACCATTATTTATATGTTCTTTATTATATTCACACCATTGGCAATGACTTTTGTTTAATTTTTCCTTATTATTTAAATAAATTTAAATTTTATCTTGAGTAAGATGAATTCAATTTAAAGAACTTTGAAGTGTTTTTTTGGGATGTTTGTAAGGTTTTTGCTAATACAAATTATAGTAACAGGTTAAGTTCCCGGATTTTTTCCTCAGACTTATGTTCCAAGAGTCATGTCATCCAGTATTTCTAACTCTTTATCACAGTACTACCTTATTGGTGGCGATTGTTGCAGGGACGTACGTTATAGCCTTTTTTCTACATAATATTATCTAGATTTATTTTAATTTGTGATTTGTAAATATCAATACATCAAATTTTGGTTTGTGATTTACAAAAGTTATCAAATTTTTGGAGGCATAGACGAAGTGGAGAACTTTTTCAAAATAGTTTATACTTATTTTTGGTTAATCTTCCTTAATAGATTAGAAGTGTTCTAGCTAATGTTATCGCAACCCAGCTAAATGCTATAGTCAAACAAAAACTAACCATACACTACATTTCATACCATCGGGGTGTTCAGATTTGACTTTCTGAGTTGGGGAAAAGGATTTATTTCATTTGTTTAGGCTTTGTCTACTCTGCTTTCTAACCCTCCCTTAAGGAATTCGAGTTATAGTTATGGCTGTGGCTTCTCCTCATATTTCTTTAGTCATTGCTCTAATTATCCCAATTGATTATCTGACATTTTCAATGGTTACTTTTTTACTAATTTTTCTAGTTTTCCATCACATAAATCTTTCCATTTAATTAATCTTACTTTATTAATTCTAAGTAGTTAACTAAAATATTCATTGGTTTTTCCGATGTAACCATCCCATCTGATAGGCATACCCTCTCAACTCCACTGATATCAACGGTTCATCTGCTATGTCATCAATGAAAATAAGCCTCGAGATGAGAAATCCCACTACAACTAACAATCCACATTTTAAGGTTAGTCGACATGAGAAATCCCACTACAACTAACAATCCACATTTTAAGGTTAGTCAACATGGAATTTGTGTATTATAATTAACCCTGTTAGGCTTATTTTATATATTTCTAAATGGGTTTCATACCTAGTTTTATGCACATTAAAACCCTGTTTTATATGCATTAAACAAGAAAATTTTCCATTCCAACTTATTATATTTTATATGCATTAAACAAGAAAATTTTCCTACACTTTTATTTTGACTTTCAACTACTAAGCACCCAAGCCGTCTTGTTTGTAAATATTATGATTACGTTGTAATAATGGTCTTGTTTGTAAATACTTGGTCATGTTTCGTAGGTAAAACATATGAAATGAAGGAAAATGAAAATACAAAGGGAGTAACAACAAAGGAAATTGTAGTAGTATTTTCTTGTCGAGATAAAAAGCATATGGGAATCATCCTTCCTTTAATGGTACTGCTAACTTCAACAATTCTGAAAATTTGATTGGGAATTCAATGGCCAATCTTAACAACTTTTGTCTTATTCTATGAGAAAATTCAATAGTCAATATGACATTACTTTGTGCATTATTTTGAAGGTTATATAAATTTAGTTTGTTTATATATTTTTCACATTATGCAACCTTTTTTTATTTTATTTTATCAGATCATTACTTATTAACAAGAATTGAGTGAACGTTTCAGTAGGCAAAGAGTGAAGAAACTTTGGAATTATATTGCAGTCTCAATAATGATATGTTTTGCATATTGTTCGTAGTTGTAACAAAATCAAATTGAGCCTTTTAGATGTTTCAGTGTGAACATGTAGAATGTAATCCTTTTCATCTCTCAGTGTGAACATGTAGAATGCAATCCTTTTCATCTCTCAGTAAATCTGCTTCCTGGGATCATTATGGCCTGGCCTACCCAAATATATTTACATGAAGAAGAATCTCTTTGATTCAGCAGTTAACATTTTCTGCATATGCATAGTGTGATACATTTGGCCATCCAGGTTTGTCATATGCTCCTCTCTTAGTCTAGGATCCATGTTTTACCAGTTTCTCTAATTTCAATGATATCCCTATTAAGATTCTGCATATGCATAATGTGATACATTGCATAGTGTGATACATTTGGCCATCCAGGTTTGTCATATGCTCTTCTCTTAGTCTGGGGTCTGTGTTTTACCCGTTTCTCTGATTTCAATGATATTCCTATCAAGATTAACAACCCTCGCACAAGGGAAGCAGTGAAGGGAAGCAGTGAATTATTAAACCTTAGGTTAACAGTCTAGCACAATAGAAGCAATGAATTAGGGAAGTCAAAACACTTCCAGAACTGTCTTGATAATTATATTATGATTATATTATGGGTTTAAAGAAAAATGTTCATATTTTATGCAACCATAAATTTATATTTGAATATTGCTCACTGACATTGCATATTTGCAGGGACTAGGGCTACTCAGTTGAATCCTTGTTACTAAAAGAGATCCTATAGTAACAGGAAATATATGATAAACTTCATTACTATCTGCACCCAAGTTGGATCACAAGCCGAATTATAAATGCAGAGAATTATGCAATGTACTTAATTATTGAAGAGGAAAAAAGAATGTAGAAATAAACAAGGATGTTACCTATGCGAACGAAAATTCAAGCGTCCTCTCGTTAATGTGACAGTTAATGCATGAGTGGGTTATAGAAAGAAAAAAAAATTACTACGCAATTCTTGGTAATTCTTAATTATTTTTCTATGTGATTTTCGAGGGATGTTAAAGCTAGCAAGGTTATGGCCATCTCTGAGAAAAAGTTCTGAGGTTACACTCAACCATTATGCAGTCCTTTCCAAGGGACACGTCCTTCAAATAAGCTAGCAGTCCTGAAAACCAGAAACTAGGAGTAGGGGACTCTATCTTTTATGCTTACGATTGTCCATAATTATTATATTAGATATGTACTAATATAAAAAAACATAGAATCAGTTGAGAAAAAAAATTAAAATAAAAATCTATAGGTATTGTATATAAAGCATAACAAATGAAAGGTTCGAAACCAAAATACATTAAAATTATGCAATCAGGAATAACAGATGGTGAAAAGAGTATATGGTGTTATGAATATCAAATTGCAAACTGATAGAAAATCATGCATAACAATGTCCAAATTTGGTTTCTATTATACGCAATAAAATTCCAAAGAAACCAAATAAATTTCAATTGAGAATATAACCACATATACTATTAATATAAATATATGATAAATACAAAGTTGGTGTTTAATCACGCCTAGCCTTAATAGGATTTAGAAAGTTATAATTGATAGCCTAGGGAAGCTTGTATAATTTATTAATAAAGAAATAAAAACATGGAGGTTAAGTAATATTGGACCAAAGTGGTCAAGTCCCACCAACACAATTAGTTGAGGATGGGCTTCGTCATCAAGGCGACCAAGGATTAAACTTTACTGGGGTTGTTGAGCCTTGTGCTAGAGGGAGGAGACATGCTAAAAAAATATAGTCAGGTAAGGGTTGGTACGGCCCAGGTTGGGTGCAATCCTTGGATAACTTTGACGACTTAGTTCCCCTCGGTCAAGACTCCTCACGCCACAAGTCAAGCCTGAAAGATCACAGGCAACTTGAAAAAAAAAAATATCGAACCAAAGCCTGAACTAATTAAACAAAAAATTTCACTTGTAAATTCTATGCATGCATAGGAAAAAAAGAAGCCCTAACCAAGAATAGGCTTAATGATCTTCTCCTCAGATTTTGAATTAAAAATCTATAGCAAACCAACAAAGAGAAGGAAAGTGTAAATTTCAAAGTACTTGAAGTCAGTTAGAAAATAAAAAAGACTAAAGTTCGTTATGGAAAAAGCTCTAATTGGGTCTAGTTCTAACCTACCAATAGCAATTTCAGTCACACCTATTAGTGGTGAAGGAACAACATAGTGAAACGAGTAAATATTTATACAAAGTTTTAGCAGGAGGTTAATACCATAAAATTTATGTGAAAGAAGTAGAATATAGGTCTAGTAATTGGGTCCTATGATAATAGTTTAACTATTAATTTGGAAAATATTTGAAATTGAGGCTAGGAAAGAGAATAAATAAAAGAATCTCTACAAAAAGAAAATTTATTACTTACTTAGTGAAACTTGAAAATAGTAACCACCTCAGGAAGATAGTCGCCTCAAAGGCCCCGAACTAAAATCCTTCAAGACATCAAAACACATGTTCAACACCAAGAACTACAATTACTATGAGAATAATAAGAAAAACTTACTCATAGCCCCCAGTATTTAAACCAAACCTAATCATCATTTTTCTCCACCAAATTCCTTAGCCATGACCAAACCTGTCGAATTTTTAGTGAAGAGTGTAGGAAGAACCAGAAAATTATGGGTTTCACCATTATGGAATGAAAATCAGTAATTCCCATTCAAGGATACACTTCACAATCAAAAATCCAAGTCAATATGATGAGGAAATATGATGAGGAAACTTGGGAAAGGATTATTAGCAAAGCATAGATTTAGGAAGGAAAAGTATTTCAATGAAAGGGAAAAGAGATAAATCATAAGATATGATTTTCAATGAAATAAACAGAGAAATTCGTGTAGGAAATTCCCCAAAAATGATTCTTGAGTGCAAAGGTAACAAGTGGCTTTAGTTTTCCTTAGTTAGGGATTGCAGAGCTATCACAACATAGCTCTGCGAGTGAATGGTGTTGTGGGCAGAGTAGGGGGAGTAGTTACACTAAACATCATGGAGAAGAGTTAACCACCATTAGATTTCCCTTCCAAATCAAAACCATTATCCCTTGTTAAATCACATTGGGAAAGTTGAGGTGCCATTTTTCTACCCGCCCATATAATAATGTTCAATGTTCTATTAATATGTGATGAAGGATGCATATATCTTTTGGACTATTACATAAACCAAGTGAAAAATATTATACTCAAACGAGTTTCATCATAATATAACCCATGCAAGACTTAAACCAAGGTGGAGATATAGGCCAATGTTAAATTTGTGCATTGGAGAACTTAGTGGATGAGGTTCGATACTAGTCCAAACCATAAGGAAGTATTTCTTATATAAAACATATTCATGGAACATCATTGGGACTATTGATAAGTCTTAAACCCCCATTCTTTTAATAAACTACTTAAAATAAGAAAAAACGTATGAATTTTTGCATAAAATGTGTCTTTCAAAATGATTATATATATATATATATAACAAATTACAAGGTAACAATATAATCGTGTTTGTTTAAGGGAAATTTGGTAAAGTTTTAATTCACCCCTCAAGGTATGGAATTATGTGTATATATAATTTTTGAATACTTTTTTATTTAAAACAAATGTGTGGGAATGAGGTACATTACAATATCTAACGAAATTGTAGTTAAGGACTATGCCTTCCCATTTATGGTGCCCAACCAAAGGATGCACACCACCATCTTGTGATGTGCAATAAGATCTCAATGAAGAGTGCCTGTTTCACCCACATATGGCATGTTACATCCATGGTGTTGTCCAAACGATCAAGGGAGTTTGATTTTGGATCATAATAGGTTAATGGAATGATGGAGTTCATTGTGTGGGACAACTAGGAAAGACATCTAGTCTTAGACGCACATTCAATTAACCTTAAAGCATAATAATGGATAATACAATGAAGATAATGGCTTATCATGATATAGGGTGGCATATCGGTGATATAGTTTGGTTTCTCGCTCGTCAAGTTACAACGTGTGCTAGTTTGATGTTTCTTTTTCCCATATTCTATATTCTAGTAATTGAATTTCTCATCTCGTTGTGTTGGTTGTTTTGTGGATATTTCCTTTACTTTGAGGTCTAGTTGTCTATAAGATATGCAATGTTGGTTCAATGCAAGACTTTTAGTAGCAATGCCCCTATTCTCAGACTCAATTGTGCCACTTGGTTTTAAGGTAGAAATCATTAGGTTCATTGTATTTGCCTTAAGGAATATTTCAAGATTCGGTCTCAGATCTAGTTAATTTATATTTTATTTTTTCTTTGGACTTTCAATTTTAGTTTACCTCATTTTAATACTTTGCATGTGGCTCTATTGTATTGATTTAGGGTTTTTCTTTGCTTCATTGATTTTGTTTATTGGTCAATTTTTCCTGCCTTCTCACTACCTTAGTTTCCTTAGCTCATCCCGTTATTTGGCTCAAACCCTTCTCTGTATTTAGATGTTGGTTTTCGGCTTACTCTGTCAACTTGGAGATCCATACCTAGTCTCATTCTTCCATGTTATATATATATTGGGTTCTCTCTTGTTACCATTTGATGCTCTCCCATAGGCGCTTGTTTTTTTCTCATTCTCTTACTCAACACTTCTTGATTCATCCAACTCTAACCTCCCATATTTATGGCTAGGTGATGTATTTCCTGAAGCCATAGGGGAGGCAAAAGAGGAAGAGACATCGATCCCTATTATTTTCCTCCCTTGATTCCTTAAACTTGAGTGTAAGCTATAGTTCATCATTCAATGCTAAATATACATAAGTTATCCCTCGATAACTTTGTAGAAACCATATTTGAAGTGAAGGAGAAAGTTAGTTCAACATGTAGATTCATGTCACAACATCATATGGATAGAAACACCCGGATTTAAATCCATTAATTTGGAACCTCTACATAGGTTTGAAAAACTTCCTACATGTAAATAATTAGTCTATACTGGCACATTCAAACTCCCATGGTTAGGATTATTATAAATTATTTAGACACTTAACAGGAAATTCTAGTGTGCATGACCAACCTAATGAATAAAATGGATGAGATGGATAAAAATGCCTCTTTGTTGCCGAAAACATTACAAAACATGCCTTCAGATCATCTCATGAAGACAATGATTCATCTACACCAAAATTGGTGGACTCTCCCTTATGTTAACATGATCATGTGAGTTACATGTCTTGTTATAGAGATTTTCGTATGGGATAGTTACAACTATAGTTGTGAATTATTGGCATTGTATTTATTTTGTCTTTCTATATAATTTGACTAACAAAATTATAACATATGCCATATGTAATAATGGGATTTTGAATTTATACTAATAGTCTAATTTCCTAAACAGCAGACTAGTAACGCATATAAAATTGCTATCTTCCCCCACCTGGTGAGTTGAAAGTCGAATAACTAGCCCATTACTCAATCAAGGTTTTGGGGACAAGTTCTCAAGTGCTCCAAAAAGGAAGCTAACATGTCACTAGTTTACGAGCTCTCAGAATGCAAGTTGAAAGGTAGGTATATGGTCGGTAATGACACATTAGCTTGGTAGCTTGTCTAGTATAGTGGGACAAAAATCTAGTGAAGGTGGGAAAGGGTGGTCTTACTCATCAATTGCAGTGGAGGTGGTTGGGTACATTTTTCCACCAAGTCTAGTCCAACAATACAATGGACATAGCGGTTTGCCTTTTGATTTCAAAACTAGAATTGTCTCCCTGTGCTTCATAAGGGAAGTACAACCACTTCTCGCGGTGGAACTCTTCATAAAGTGAGAATGGAAGGAAGACTTCCGTGTATGCCTTCCTTCATAAAATTTCTAACTTTACCAAAAATAATAATTTTAAAACATATTGAAATACATTAATTTAAATAAATAAATAAAAACCAAAAAACAGTTAAAATAAAAGTAAATTTCTATGTTCACTTGAAAGTATAATCTTTATTTTTAGATTACAATGTATTAATATTAGTTCCATGTCCTTCTACATGGTGAGATTATTTTATTATTTTATTGGACTTAAGTGTTGGTTGTCCTAGGTTGTGAGTCACTTGACTAAAGCCAAATAGAGGTCACTAGTGAAAGTATAAGGATTTCATATTATGTAAGATGGATGATGAGATTACTTTTTTCTAAAGATAGATGAATGGACTTAGATCCAATGAGAAATTGCATAAATGTGATATTTAAGTATGAATTTGTGAAATATATTACTTAATTTGTTATTTTTTTTTTAATTCTAAAATATGATTCACATTCCTAAAAACATAATTGTACTTTATTTTTTTATCAAATAATAACTATAGAAAAGATATTATGCCCTAATTACTTAGCTTACATAGAGAGAGCTAGTGGAGGTTTATTATTTTACTTTAGCTTACATGGGGAGAGACCTAATGGAAGTCTATTATCCTATTACTCTATTCATTAGATTCTAACATGAACTCATTTTCTGTAATTCATAAACAATGAGCGTATAATTTAATCCTTTTATAAAAAATAAAATTAATAATGGTTTGTTTTTTAATTTAAATGCACTTTGTTTTCAACAATTGTAACATATTTTTCTTGCTATTTTTTTTTTTCTCGTTGAAGATAAATTCTACTTAAAAAAACCAACGGTAACTCTATTCATTCACTACACTACAAATAAAAGCTACCCAACAATGTAAATACGTTGATCAACAAAGTAGTGAATAAAATACCAGGGATATAAGTTGAGCCAGGTAAATGTAGAATTGAATGAACGACTCTAAATAAGTGGAATAACTCCCAATAGGTAATAGAATGTTATGGATGACCTATAGACAAGGACAAAATCCACAATAATATTAACTCCACTCAAAGAACAACAACAAAACCTAGCATTTTCCTATAGCAACAAATAGTGCAACATCTGTACATTATGTTTACAAGAGTGAGATTATTGTAGATTTCATAAAAGTAACCATAGCCTAGAATTCTCAAACATCGAATAAATTAATAAATCCATACTGGATTCACAAAATTAAAATAATTATATACCTACTTTCATATTAATGGATATTTTATTCATCTCAGAATATAGAGGGGTCAGCTATACATAATTGGACAAAAGGAAAATAGAAGACCATGGCTTAGGGCCAGCTTCCTTCGTTGTGCTCCTCAATTTCTTCATACCATGTTTGCTACTCTATTCGCAAAGTTCATCTTGCATTTTTTTTTTCACTGGTCTAAAATGATTCTCGATCATTTTATTAAATTGAAGAGTATATGAATAATCCATCCAAATTAACTCATGTTATGTTAAGGATCCTTTAAAAACATAATTATCTTTAAAATTCAATAATTAATTTTAATTTACCATTTTTATAGAATAAAATAAATTAACACTTTTATGAAATTTACAAAATATAAAACAAATATATAGTTATTATATTGTTCAAATAGAATAAAAAATTCTACGGGCCAGCCATAATTCACACACAACCCAAGGTCCCATCCTTGTATTGATCATAAAAGCACATGCTTTCGGAAGATGCATGGGCCATTGAGGATAGCTATATTTTCTTAATTTTCTTTTCAATTCGTATTTGTGGACTTCCCTCCTTATCAAGTAGAGTATTTCTTAAAAGATTTAAATATTATGTTTATATATAGTATGATTTTGATTGAAAAATTAAAATGTAAGTAGGTAGATTTGCTTGAGTGGTTAATTTTCTGTTTTGAAATAGATTAGATCTCACAAACACAATAAATATGTGATGTATCTCTTTGATTTGGTGTATGTAATAGAAAATTTTCGTTTGCTGGTGCATATCTCTACTTGGTAGCTCTGGTTCACTCCTTTCAATAGAGCCCAGGAAAATCCAAGAGGAGTGAATCTCATTGTGTCTCCTCCCTTAACGCCGTCACCTGTTCAACCTTCAGATGCTGCGTCGCATCAATTTTCAAGAGTTCCGTCAACATATCTGATTGCAAATCACTGCTGTACGAAACGTTGCATTGGTGACACGCAAGTGGATGTAGCGAGGGTCATTCCCGGCTGCCTGCCATCGAAATTCGAAGGCACGAAGGACTACCCTACTTGGATTCAGGCCATAGGAAAAGCGGAGGGCCAAGCCTCGTCAGAAGAGTTGGGGTATTGGCGTATGTAGAATATGACTGCTGCACACCTCTGAGCGTGGACCGGAGCTAGCCAGGTCGTGTCTGCTAAGGAGTCCACTGGGGTTTGATCCAAAGAAATGATTCAAGGAAAACCGTGCAACACTGTGGGCAGAGCATGTTAGGCGAATGGTTGACACTCAAGCGGAGATCTGGATAATACGCCTCTCTTCCGCGGTTTGATCCAAAGAAATGATCCAAAGAAAACCATGCAATACTGTGGGCAGAGCATGTTGGCAAGCTTTATTTCCAATGCTATGCGTTATTTAATGCCCCAAGGTACGTCCTCTTCATCTCTCCATAAGGACGAAGCACATGGATTACTGCATGGCTACCGTGAGCATGCGTGTAAATTCATCACCGTTTTTCCGATCTCTCAATCTTCCGACTCCGAGTAAGCGAGACCCGAAGTTAATGCCCTAACTGTATGTAGTGAAGTAGACCCAATTGGCTAGAGCTGTCCCTATCGCCGCAAGAACGTCAGCCCCATTATGGAACCCGCCATTAGTGTACCAGCGAACCTTGTACATGGCCAGTCGTGCCCGTGGCATAGCCGAAATAATCGACATCGCGTACAAAGTTTCCCGCGGCCGTGGACGAGGTGTGGGAACCGTGGCCAAAATAATCTCCGGCGGAATTGTAATCGTGGATCGGATCTATGTGGCCACCCCTTGCCAGGAATCCTTGTGTTGCAGGGTGAGCCATTAGAGGCAGTGTTCGGCTGGGATTGGCCTTTCCAACGGGCCGGTACCCCGCCCATTCTGGTGTCTCCGAAGCTTTGGCTCTTGGGCCAGATGCTAGAGTGTAGAACTCTGATGATAAAATCTAAACTGTGCCAAACTGTCAATGGTGCCATATACTGGATGTTTCGTCGAGGCCCAGTATAACAAGCCACATCACCGTCATGTCTGGGTGGATTGCCAGGTGACCTCACGTTTTTTTCAGGGCGTCCAGCTCCTATTGGTTTAACTTGGCGCCGAACCAAATAAAAATCAAACTTTGAATTCAAGGAGGAGTTGCAGCTCTCGGAGACTGCACTCAAAACAAAGAGGAGACTCTCTCTCTCGTTCACTCTACATTACATCAAATGAATATTACAATATTAAATACATCACTGAAAAATAGGTAGTTGTAAACAACCTCCTAAACTCTAGGAACTAATCCTAAACTAAGGAGATACGTTACAATCATATAACCATTTCTCCATTATTTTTAACTCCCCCCTTAATGGAGAAAGGGTTATTCTGCACTCCTAACATCCCTCTAAATAATTCAAACTTTACTCGCTCTAGAGGCTTAGTAAAAATATCAGAATAATTCAAACTTTACTCGCCCTAGAGGCTTAGTAAAAATATCAGCGAAATTATCACAAGTATTACAATACTCCACACATATTTCTTTTGACTGTATCTTTTCTCGAACAAAATGAAACTGAGTGTCAATATGTTTAGTATTTTTATGGAAAACTGGATTGTATGCAAGCTTTATTGTGCTTTGGTTGTCAGTTTTGATGCTGGTTGCTTCTTTCTGTCCTTCACCTGCAGCGCTAAGCAATCTCCTCAGCCAGATGGCTTCGCATGTGGCTGCACACAATGCCTGGTACTCAGCTTCACATGATGATAATGCTACAGTACTTTGCTTTTTGCTACTCCACGAAATAACCCCGGATCCAATACTAAATGCGTAACCTGTGATAGATCTTCGATCATCCAGGTTACCTGCCCAATCAGAATCTGAATAACCTGCTAAAGTAACATCAGAAATGTCAGTGTATAAAATACCATAATTACAAGTGCCACTAAGGTACCTCAAGACACATTTTGCTGCAATCCAATGACTCTCAAGTGGTTTGGACATAAACTGGCTCAGCACACTAACAGAATATGCTAGATCAGGTCTAGTTGTCATGAGATATATCAAACTTCCCACTAGCTGTCTATACAAAGTGGCATCCACCTGTTTTGTGCCATCATCACTGCTTAACTTCAGATTCTGCTGCAATGGTGTTGCTGCTGTTTTACACTGTTCCATTCTGAATCTTTCCAACAGGGTTCTGGCATACTTCCCTTGAGTTAGAAAAGTTTGACCAGAATCTTTCCACACCTCCAAACCTAGGCAATAATTAAGATCTCCAAGGTCTTTCATTTAAAATACCTGTGACATTTGCTGCTTGATTTCTTTGATCAAATTATTTGAATTTCCTGTTATAATCATGTCATCCACATACAAAGAAATCAAAATGATTTGCCTCTGTTTATTTATCTTGGTATATAGGTTTGGGTCGTTGAGGCTTCTATGAAAACCATGCTGTATAAAAAATGAATCCATTTTCTCATACCATGACCTAGGTGCTTGTTTCAAACCATAAAGTGCCTTATGCAATTTACACACTAAATGCTCCTGCCCCTTTTTCACAAAACCAGGAGGCTGTACTAAATAAATTTCTTCTTTCAATTCTCCATTCAGAAATGCAGACTTAACATCTTGCTAGTGTAGCTTCCATTTATGTTTTGTTGCTAAAGAAATTAGCATTCTAATTGTATTTAACTTAACTACAGGGGCAAAGGTGTCATCGAAATCTATTCCTTCTTGCTGTGAGTAACCCTTTGCTACCAGTCTAGCTTTGAATTTTTCTACACTCCCATCTGCATTTATCTTAGGTTTATACAGCCACTTGCATCCTATAGGGGTTTTTCCTTTAGGCAACTCAACTAAATCCCAAGTATGATTTCTATATATTGATTCAATTTCCTCATGCATTGTAGCCCTCCATTCATCTGATTTACTTGCTTCTTCATAGTTTGAAGGTTCTACAATGTTTAAAATTTTGGACATTAAAGCATAGCCTTTCAATCTTTCAGGTAGTCTAGTCTTCCTACCTAATCTTCTAGGTAGAGGACTTACCTCAACTCTATCTGTTTCAGCACTTTCCGGGCCTACGTCATCACTTATTATACTATCTGCTGCTACTTCTTCCTGTTTCTGCTCCTCCTCCTACTCTTCATCTTCGTCACTGTTCATCTCTATCAGCAATGGAATGTGGCTCTCACTGTTAGAGTCTTCCTTTCCATCTTCAGTCTGTTCATGAAAAATAAAATCTCTGCTTGCAAAAACTTTATGAGTCACAGGATTATATAACTTGTATGCCTTATACTCTGTGCCATGTCCTACAAATATACATTTCAAAGCTTTGGGGTCTAACTTCTTTCTATCTGCTTTTGGTATATGAGCATAAGCTTTAGATCCAAATATTCTTAAATGACTGACTGCTGGTTTGAGTCCAAACAATGCTTCAAAGGGGGTTTTGAAACTTAGACATTTAGTAGGACTCCTATTCTTTAAATAAACAGCAGTATTAATGGCTTCTACCCAAAGACCATTTGATATACCTTTACCTTGAAGCATACTTCTGGCGCACTCCACAAGAGTTCTGTTCTTGCGTTCTGCTACTCCATTCTGCTGTGGAGTGTGTGGCACTGTGAATTGCTGCATAATCCCATGCTGCTTGCAGAAGTTCATGAACTCTCCTAACCTGTATTCTCCCCCTTGGTCCGAGCGGAGAATCTTTATCCTTTTTCCTATTTGGTTCTCTATCATAGATTTGAACTCTTTAAAGTACTGAAAGGCTTGACTCTTTTTACTTAAAAAATACACCCATGAAAACCTAGTGCAGTCATCTATAAACAATAGAAAATAATATGCACCTCATAGGGACCTAGTTTGCATAGGTCCACAGATATCTGTATGCACTAGTTCTAGGATGTCTCTTTCCTTTCTGTTGACATGCAAAGGGAACTCTTCTCTATGCATTTTCCCTAATCCACATCCATCACATTCCAGCTTGACATTATGAAAAACAGGGAGTCCATCGACCATACCTTTCTTTTGAAGTAAGATGAGGTCTTGTAAATTGAGATGTCCAAATCTCTGGTGCCAGAGATTTTCGACTGTTGATCCAACTCCAACCATTGCTTGTCGTGGTATACTCTTTGCATCCAATCTGTACAAATTCCCCATGCGCACTCCTGTTGCAACTGTCTTCATCTGGCTATCCTTAATGACACAACCATTCTTAAAGAATTGCACCTGCATGTCCTCGTCTGTAATCATTGAGACAGAGATCAAGTTTTTCTTAATTCCTGGAACATATAATACATTTTTAAGATGTTTAATGTCGCCACTAGGTAGCTTCACAGGAATATCTCCACATCCTTTGATCTCATACCCACTGTCATCTCCTAGATAAATTTTTGATCCACATGCAGATTCTTCAAGAAATTCAAAACAATCCTTCTTACCAGTCATGTGTGAGGATGCGCCAGAGTCGACATACCATATGTCATCCTCATCTCCCTTTGATGCTGAAAGAGCACAATCGACTGTGAATAGTCGAAGATCATGGCTGTGGTCCTCCTCTTCTCTAGCAAAACAGCCCTGATGTTTCCTCTATTTGCCTTTTCTTTCATCCGCCTGCCTCTTATAGCATTCTTTAATCTGATGACCAGGTTTCCCACAATAAAAACATCTCTTAACATAATTATCAGTCATACCTCTGAATGGTCTCTTTTGAAAAGAGCTGGCCCCCTTCTGCTGCTGCTGCTGCTGCGGTTGCTGGTGCTGATGTTGGTGTTGGTGCTGCTTTCCTCTGTACTGTCGCCTCTTCGCCATCAGAGCTAGGTAATTGCTCTGAGTTTTCAAATTCTGTCTTCGCTTCTCCTCCTGGAGCAGAATCACTGTCAGCTCATCAAATGAAGGGGCTTTCTCCCTCGCTGACAGTCCTGTGATGAATGTCTAATATTCATCCCTCATTATGTTCAATGTGAGTGTAACTAGATCTGAGTCGGACACCTTTTCTCCAATAGCTCCCAGTTTGTCTCTCAGATCCTTGACTCTGGCCATGAATCCACCAACGGACTCATTCTCGTCCATCTTCAATGCAAATAGCTTTCCCTTGAGTGCCAAAACACGATTTGTATTCTGAGTTTCGTACAGATTCTTTATCGTTGTCCATATATCAGCGGCTAACTTGGAATCTATGTGGGATAACATTGCCCTTAATGGACATCTTTAGTATAACTTTTGCTTTCGTTTCTCTTTTATCCCAATCTTGTTCTTGGGTCACTGTTCCAGATCTCTGCTCATTTCCCTCAACGATCGACCATGCGTTTACGCTCTCCAGCAAAGTTTGAATTTTGAATTTCCAGTTGGAGAAATTTGTTCCATCGAATTTGCCAGACTCGTGGAGGTATGATTCTATACTGTTATTCATTTCACCCAACTGAACACTCCAATCGGCCACCACCGGGCAAGTCCGATCTGCTACCACAAACAGATCAGGAACTTCACTGTGCCACCACCAGGCAAGTCCGATCTGCTGCCACCGAATAGATCAGGGACTTCACTGTGCCACCACCGCGCAAAACCGATCTGCTACCACCGAACAGATCAACAAGCAAGCTCCAACACGCCACCACCGGGCAAAGGCGATCTGCTTCCACCGAACAGATCGAGGAGCTGCACTGCGCCACCACCGGGCAAAAAAACGATCTGGTACCACCGAGCAGATCACAAAGCTCTGATTCGCCACCACCTGGCAGGTCCGATCTGCTTCCTCCGAGCGGATCACGGAACCCCAATTCGCCACCACCGGGCAGGTCCGATCCGAGCGGATCAAGGAACTTCAATTCGCCACCACCGGGCAAATCAAATTTGCTATCACTGAGCAGAAATCTCCACGTGCCACCACTGGGAAACTCTGATCTGCAACAAAAAATTGCAGATTTCCAGAGAGAAAGAGGTTGGCTCTATGGCGCTCTGAACAGCTACAAATCCGCGCCAATTGCAGAAAAGAAAAATTCACAGTGTCCACGGAAATTGGCGCGCTTAACAGCCACGGATCCGCACCAATTTAGTTATAATTTTGTTGGTGCGCTTATCAGCCCCAAACCCGCGCCAATGGGCACTTCTGTTCTTTAAAAAATCGCGCCTTTCTATTTCGTTCTGGATTGGCGCGACTGTCTTCAAAAAATCCGCGCCAATTGCTCAACCCTTTCTTCGGCTCAAAGATGATCAGTCATTTGAGACCCTTCGCTCCAGGTGTTACTGCAGTTCCACCTGATCACACACATACATTTACATGTACTCCTATCACTACAGAAATGTAACTGATGATACATCCCTAAAAAAAATGAGGCTATCTCTACCCTAAGCTCTGATATCAAGATAAAAATCACACTTTGAATTAAATGAAGGAGTTGCAGCTCACAGGTGTGTACGGCACCTGGAAGACTGCAATCAAAACAAAGAGGATGCAATCAAAACAAAGAGGAGACTTTCTCTCTCGTTCACTCTACATTACATCAAATGAATATTACAATATTAAATACATCACTGAAAAATAGGTAGTTGTAAACAACCTCCTAAACTCTAGGAACTAATCCTAAACTATGGAGATACGTTACAACCATATAACCATTTCTCCATTATTTTTAACTGAATCCGTGCATGACTATGTCATAAACATAAACATGGAGTAAGGATTCTTGTTTCTTGTTTTGTGTCAAAAATGAAAGGATGGAATTATACCAGTGCTGATGAGAGGAAAACACAGTGGGCATCTGAGATTTATCCATGTGGACTATGTGAATCTTCCCATCGTCCACTGCTGCTGCAACAATGACCGCTGATGTGAAACATATGAACATTAATTGTGCCTTCATTTTGCAAGATTTTAAGCCCTCACACAAATAATTGATACTAGCAGATTCTCTGCACACGGGACATATGAATTCGGTAAAGAACAAAAACAAGTCACCCTCAAGAACCCTAGCGGTATTTGTTGGCGCTCCCTGGGAACAAGAAGTAGCCTGGTAAGAAACGTGAGGATTGAAGAAAGAAATTTGTGTTATTGCTGTGGAATCGCATTTTTAATCGGCATGGACTGGAATGATACCTTTCAATCGGCAGATAAAATGATCACTGGTTACGAATTGTATTTGTAATTGTTAAAACATTATACGGAATATCACTCTGTGATTGCGTGGGCTTCATACAGTGCACGCGTTAAAATGGCTGGAAGATTGTCATACTTGAGTTTGAGTGAAGTTGGTGGAACTCTTGGAAAAGTAAAGGAGACAAAGTATGAATCCACATATAAAATATTAGCTGGTTCTTTAGTGTTCACACTGATTTTATAATAAATTCCGTGAAGGGTATTTAATCTTTTTCAACTAACGATTTAATTAAAATATCTTGACATGCAACCACACATTAAAAATCGTATTTCGCTTAACTTAACTCAACGTTTAATTACTCACATAACTGACTTCTGTATTTAACCAACTCCTCATACAAAAGTAATTAATTATCTTATTGTAAGAAAAACAAGAAATAAAACTAACTCTTTAAACTGTAGTTACCAATATCAACTCTTCACAGTTTTGGCCATTGACAATTCGGCAACAGCTCAGATGTTATCATCGGAGTTCTAGACTCTAGCTTTCCTGGCAAGCGCAGTTTTGGCCATTGACAATTCGGCAACAGCTCAGATGTTATCATCGGAGTTCTAGACTCTAGCTTTTCTGGCAAGCGGTGGGCAAATTTTCAACTGGAATTTTGGTTTTTCTAAAACTATGCAAAGTTAATCTGATTTGTTAGCAATATGAAATTATTAGAACTATTAAATTTCGAATAATTAAAAATTGAATAACAAAGCCATAAATTATTATTTTGTAAGGTAACTTGAATATATAAATATTTCTTATTTGAATGCTTAGGTAACTTGAATATATAGATATTTCTTATTTGAATGTTTTTACATTTGGTACGATTTCGAAAAATAAAAATATTTTATATAATGGTTATCTATTGATAATTAAATCTTAGAAATATTGAATTTAAAATTATTAAATGTATTTTTAGAAATTAAATATAAATTTAATTAATGTATAAATTTATTATAATAATGTGTAATGTGTAAAATTTATATATTATTTTAAATATACATTTTTATATAAACCTATTAATATTAATAATTATAAAAAAATGTATATTTATTAATTAAAAATTAAAATTAAATATATGTTGGATGTGTTTCAAATTCTTTTGGTTTATGCATTGTGAAACATCTATACATATAAAGAGTTCTGGAATTTTTTATTCTATGGAATATTTTTCTCAAGATGTGAACATCTAACTAGATGATTATAAATGAGTTTACAAAAAAAATGTATATGAAATTTTGATTTTGAATAGTATTTGAATGTGTAACACAAATGTCATCTTATTATAATATTTATAAAATGTAAAAAATGATTTAAAAAAGTTATTATAATTGTATATTTTATTTTTGAGAGAGGTTAGATTTAACATGATTTGACTTTTATATTTTTATAATTTGACTATAAAGCTTTACAAAATTCTTGCAAATTATCTACTTTCTAACGAATACAAAGATTGGATCTCACAAAAAAACATAAATTGAATATACTTTAAAATAGGATTTAAGATAGAACAAAAATATGGAGAACAATAAGATTCAAGGATTAGCATGATTGTTACCAATTAAAAGACAAATTATTAAAGAAAGAACTTCATATCTTCATACTCTCAAATAATTGATATAAGTAAAAAAAATCCTAAAGGAAGTAAGAGTGTTCTTTAACATTTTGATTCAATTCTTTGTATGTATGCTACCTGTGAAAATATGAGAAGATGAAAGAATGTCCCAAAACAATAAGCCAAAGTATACATTTTCCACCACAATATGCTTACAAGTAGAGTTTATAATTGTTTTCAAGTTCACCATCATTTGAATCTTTGATGTCTTTTTTATATGAAATTGAAAGAGAGACCATAGAGTTTATAATTTTGCATGTGTTGGAACATAATGAATGTGAAATTAATGATTTTGATTCAAGAGTAGAACCACTCCAACCCCATCTATGGATAGGTGGATAGGTCACCTTGGCTTGGGCCATCCAAGAATCCCCATGGGATATCAAAATTAATAAAAGGAATTTCAAAAGTGCTTTTCTTCTTTTGCTTAGGCTTCATTCCATAATCTTTGGTTAGCTTATTAAGCAAGACCATTAGCATTGCCTCAATCACTCACATCACTAGAAAATACGGGTGTTTTGGGCCACCTAAATAAAATAAACCATGAAACTTGGAAATGAGCCATACTCCTTAATTTCACCTTCATGTTTCGAGTGTTGTATACATTCCTCTAGAGAATATTTCTTCTAGGTTACCATGGAGCTACATAAGGACAAGAAATGAATAAATGAGAAATTGAATCTATGTTAATTTTACAAAGGGTATACCTATTCGACATAACCATCATTTCTTAACATCATTGTCCTATTACATTATTTGAATATATAGGTCTTTCTTATTTGAATGTTTTTACATTTAGTGTACCTTTGTCATAACGTATGTTTTATATAATGGACCCACGAAAAACAATATTTTATATAATGGATATAGATTTATACTTAAATCTTGGAAATATTGAAAGCTCATCACGAGTCATTCACTTTTAAAGTTATTAAATGTATTTGTAAAAGGTCAATATAAAATCAATTAAGGTATACATTTATTATGATAAATTTGTGATGTGTAAAAATGTGTCTATTACTTTAAATAACATTTTTATATAAAAATGTAAATAGTAAAATTAAAAATTAATTTATCTTTATTGATTATAATTAAACATACGTTGGATGTATAAAAATGTGTCTTTTTATCCATTATGAAACGTCTACATGTATAAAGAGGTTTACACATCAAGAGATTTGATCTCCCTTGGCGCTTGGTAAATTCGGAGTTAAGATGGATCTAGGCTAGTTTAAATATTAATTATAATTATATTAACAATTTTATTTTTCTAATTTTATTTTAATTTTAATTTTATTTTTATGTAACCCCAATGAGTTTGATCAAACCATGAAGTACTTGGGTGGCAGTGGACGCCAACCACCCATATAGGCTCGATGGAATTTAACGAGTTGGTGTCTTGGCGACTACCTCACACACAGATGTGTGTGAAGGCTTATGTGCGACTTGTGAAAACACTGGGGTATTGGCTTTAGTTTTGATGAAGAGCTTAATTTCCTTGTGTTGTGGTGATTATGTTAGCTAGTGGAAGGTTCTTCAGTCTAGTATGTAGTGGCTTAGAAAGACAACTTGTTGTATTGATAGAGTATTTGTGGTAGTGAGTTTGGGAAGAAGTAACTGGTATTTGTTTATGGGGGAAACTGGTGACATGCTCTGGAGTGGCGGAGGGGGAAATATGCGCATATATAGAAGTTGCACATATTATATGAAATATATGCACATATATAAAGGATATGCACATATATGAAAGATATGCACATATGCAGAAAATAAGTGCATATATGGAAGTTGTGCATATATGAAGGCTACATGTACATCGAATTTGAATTTGGGAATAGCGTCTGTATATGCGCATATATGGAAGTTGCACATATACAATAGAGACACATATATGGAAGTTGCATGTATATGAAAGCTGCACATATACGGAAGATACAAATATCTTTCATATATGCATAACTTCTATATATGCGCACATCTTCTATATATGCGCAACTTCCGTATATGCAAAACTTTTGTATATGTGCATATCTTTTGTATACACACATCTACCATATATGCATATCTACTATATATGTGCAACTTCCAGATATGCACATATACAAAATATATGCACATATATGGAAGAAGCATAGATATGGAAGATATGCTCATATACAGAAGACGTGCATATATGAAAGTCACACAAATTCTATATATGCACATCTTTTGTATCGTATATCTTCTATATATGTGCAAATTATATATATGAACATATCTTTCATATATGCACAACTTTCGTATATGTGCATATATGGAAGTTTCGTATATACAAAGGCTACGTATATATGGAGGTTGAAGTTGTGCATACCCTATGTATAGGCACATATATTTCGTATATGCGCAACTTCCATATATTTGTAACTTCTGTACATGCGCATCTACCATATATGCACATCTACTATATATGTGCAACTTCCATATATGCACATATACATAAGATATGAACATATATGGAAAAAGTGCATATACGAATGATATGTGCATATATGTAAAAAATGAACATATATGAAATATGTGCATATAAGGATGTCACACAACTTCTATATATGCACATATTTTGTATCGCTTATCCTCCATATATGCCCAACTTATATATATGCACATATCTTTCATATATGCACAACTTTCGTATATGTGCATATACGGAGGTTACGTATATATGTAGGTTTAAGTTGTACACAACCTCTGTATAGGCGAAAATTTCACAACTTCTGTATATGAACATATATGGAGGCTATGTATATATGGAGGTTGAAGTTATTCACAACCTCTGGATATGCATATATATGGACATATATGTCATGGTCATTCATTTCTCCTATTTGAAATATTCTTAACAACCATCTCCTATCCAATCTAGAGAGTGGTCTTATAAACTTTTCTAGCACCTCACTGAATGTTGAAGTTGTGCACAACCTTTCGATAGGTGCAACTTTCATATATGCACGACTTCTGTATATGCACATATACAAAAGTTGTGCATATATGAAAGATATGTGCATATATGGAAGATATGTGATACAGAAGATGTGCATATATAGAAGTTGTGTGACTTTTGTGTATGCACATCTTTCGTATATGCACATGTCTTCCGTATATGAGAATATCTTCCATATATGTGCATATCTGGAAGTTGCACATATATAGTAGATGGGCATATATGATAGATGTGCATATATGGAAGATATGCACATGTACAGAAGTTTCACATACACAGAATTTGTGCATATACGGAAGATATATGTATATATAGAAGCCGTGTATATACGAAAGATATCTGTATCTTCTGTATATGTGAAACTTCCATATACGTGTGTATACAGAAGTTGTGAACAACTTCAACCTCAATATACACGTAGCCTCTGTGTATGCACAACTTCCATATATGCACATATCTTCCGTATATGTGCATATCTTTCATATAATATGTGCAACTTTTGTCTATGCACATATTTCCCCCTCTGCCACTCCAGAGCACGTAACTAGTTTCCCCCATAAACAAATACCGGTTACTTCTTGCCAAACTCACCACCTCGAATACTCTATCAATACAATAAGTTCTCTCGCTAAGCCACCCCACACCAAACTGAAGAGCCTTCTTACTATCCATCTCCTTTTTGCTCCAAGGGTGACAAAACTTAGGGCTCAACAATTTTCCCTCATATCAATAATTTTTTCTATCTACAACCCACTGAACAGGGGCACACAATCTACCCTTTTATTAATCCAACAACTAAGTTAACTAGGGCATGATGCACAACCCACACTTCTACAATTTTTCTCCACAAATTCGTAGAACTAGGTTCCTTAACCAACAACTAATATCCCACATCGGTCATTGTCCATAGGCCTTCATGATTCTTGTTGAAACACACTAGAACATACCTCAACATAGCAAGTTCATCGACTGATATATCTTCTCTTCAACGCTACCTCTACACATATATCCTCTACTAATCTCTATTCAATCGAGTGACACACTTAAACCCACTTTCACACTATAAAAAACTCTCCACATCTGCGACCCTAATCATAGATGCACTCCACAATAGGACATCATCTTCATAGGGCCATGGTCCTCTGTTCATGGATATAATTTTTTCACTTCAAGGATAAAACATCACCGATAGACCTTGTGTAGAAGAAGCCCTAAACTAGGGCATACTAACCTCTATCCTCATCCCTTAGAAAAACTTATCCCTCATCCACTTTAACATTTATCTAACCTAGAACCTGTCTTATGTTGTCCCTCACTCCACACTATACATGACCTTTATCTATTGTCCCAAAATTCACACTCCTATTAACTTATTCTAATCACCCTAATCTTTAGATCAACCCATAGAGACAAGGACATAGGCAATGACCTTATCACAGGATTTAGGTCTTGTTTCTAAGGATCTCAACCCTTCCTTCCATCACAAAATCAAGAAAATTTATACATAATTTTGGGTCGAAACTTAAGGGTTGTAGCTTCATAGAAATATCCCTAACTAGGGTTCTAACTTTACATAGAAGTATACCTCCTCTTCATATGCACAAATATCCTTACTTAAGGCATGCAACATTAGATAAAATCATCCTCTTCCTTGAGTAGAAACTCGACCTTCGAAAAAAATAGTTATGCTTCTCTATTCATCCTCCTTAAGGTGTTGCAACTTCATGAGGTACTTGGAACTCCTTCTAGGGAATATTCACATGAGAAAAGGCTTCTTAGGATCTCATCAAGTGTGTCTATTTCTTCCCTTCTTATAGTGTTCCATGAGGGTTAACATTAGCCCTCAAGGGGTGTCTCCTCAATCCTAGGTCGACTTAAAACTTTGGCAATAAACCCAGCTAACTTATGAAATATAACACCCCACCCCATATTTACCCACTTTAACATACTTACCAGGGTAAAAATGAGCTGAGAGTTACTGTACATGACTCAACTTCTAAGATGTAGTTATGGAAATGGGGTTCATTGCCAACTTATTGAAACCATCCAGAGACACAAGATTGCATTTTTATTAGCCTAAATTGAAGCAACACTATTTCCTTTTAGTTTTGTTTCCTTAAATTTAACACAACTTTATATTTTTTGTAGTTTTTGCTAAAATTTTAAGGTTTTCTTGAGGGCCTAAATGACATTTTCAGGCAAAACATAGAGACTAGAAAGTGCTAGATTTTGTTTACAATTTTTTTGGCATCCTTTTTGAGATATTTGAAGCAATGTATTATGATAGTCAAACGGAGATCATATTCAAAACTTACAACCCCGGGAAATTGGAGGTCCAAATTATTCATTTTTACCAACACTTTGTAAACAAAGAACCTGT